>VUYV01000053.1:4835655-5285263 GCA_008711295.1 Anarhynchus alexandrinus
CCCTTCCCTTCCCTTCCCTTCCCTTCCCTTCCCTTCCCTTCCCCCTTCCCTGGAGATCTTTCCATGGATTGTATGGACTATGCCTGTGCTGTGGAGGAGAAAATACACCTTCATTGGTTCTTAGCATAAAGCTGTGCTACGTAGGAACAGGTCACAGAACTGTATTTCACCAGTGTAAACCAGGTCCGATTCAGGCCTGTGATGTATCACTCTGGAGACCCTAGTGGATTTGCATAGCCACATAACGGCTTATAATCTAGTTTTATGTGCAAAGAAAAAGGAGGGGTAAAAGTTATGAACTGCAAATTCAGCGACTTATTGTTGCATCACTTCAATACTTGGAGTGAGTTTTTATTTATGGGTGCAATTAGTGAGGAAGACTACAGTATGAAGGTTTGCTTTTGAAAGGAGAACTTGCTTGGAATAATATGCTGGCAAACTGAAAGTCCTTTGTGAATGGCTGTGGCTTACACACACACATTACAGTCCCAGCTAACAATCTGTCTTTTTTTTTCCTCTTTTCTTTTCTTTGTTTTTGTTTTTGTTTTTTGTTTGTTTTTTAAATGCTAGCTCATACCCAGCGTCTAGTACACATCCAGTCAATGCTGAAGAGGGCTCCAAGTTATCGAACCCTGGAACTGGAGCTGATTGAATGGCAGGAACGGGAGTTATTTGAGTATTTTGTGGTAGTGTCACTGAAAAAGAAGCCCTCTAAAAACACTTATCTCCCAGAAGTGACATATCAGTTTCCCAAGGTAAAATAAAAATTCGTATGTACATTTCATGCTAAGATTGATAAAGTGAATAAGTGGTAATATTAATAGAAATCTATTTTTTAAATGGAGTTAATCATTCAGCTTTCATAATTTTTCCGAAGCGATCTGTTACAAAGTGAAGGGCATAGAGAAGGTGAATGAAAGCTTTCCCTGTTTACAAATTTATCTTTTCCATTGCTGGAGAGTTTGGCCTGATGGTAGGTGCTTTAAAGACTGTGTTTAAATTCAGTTTCTAAATATTTCACTTTAAACTCATTTTGGCTATATTAGGATTTGTTCCAGAACTCACTGAAGTCAATGGAAAGACTTTTGCTGATCTATGGCATTTCTCTTTTGCTCTTGCAGCAGAAAGGAATTTGAGTTAGGACTATGTTTTAAGTGGCCATTGTGCAACAAGGGATTTTTGGGCAATTAAAAAAAAAGCCAGCAGTGATTATTTCTGTTGTACTAGCATCTATAATCTTGTCCTGGGGTTATGCCTCACTCTGCCAAGCACAAATGAAGAACAAGCTGATGGGCCCTTGCTCTTCAGAGCTCATTAGCAACTCCCCCTCCTGAGAGGTGCTGCAAAGCTGGCACTAACAGTAACTGACTGAACCTCAATTTTCTCCCCTGCAGCTAGAAAGACCAACCAAGCAAATGCGTGAAGCAGAGGAGCGGCTCAAGGCTATCCCTCAGTTCTGCTTTCCTGATGCCAAAGACTGGCTCCCTGTCTCTGAATACAACAGGTAAACTCCCCGGTGCTCCTCTGCTGCACCGTGCTGATGGATTGTGTCTAGAGCAGCCACAGGCACGCAGATGCCCAATTAAGGAAGTAGCAGTTTGAGTCTTGGCCACTTCAGGCTCAAGCAGCTGTATTTAATTGTGGGTTTTTTTAAGTTCTGTATTATTTTTCTTCCCTATTTTGCCTGCCTTACAGGCCTGTGTGGCTTAGGGGAAGAGGTTTGAAGGTTCCTCTCAGTGCTAAACCCAAAAGCATAAATGGAAACATTTAAAATAAAACTTAAAAAGGACAGGGCCCTGCCCACCACTTGCCCTAGTCATTTACCCCAGAATGCTTGTCTGACATTGCAGGACACCTCTTCATTTGGCTCAAAGCAATGCTGTTCTAAGAACTTTTTCAGAGCTGAGCTCTATGCCAACAGAGGACCCCTATCTTCCTTCCCTTGCAGATGAATGACTACAGGAAAAAGGAAAGGGAAGAGAGAGCCAGGCTTGCATTTTCTTTTTCATTCAAAAGAAACCTCAAAAAATCAATCTTTTTTTTTTTTCCCTGCACCGATATGTCAGAACCTGTTGATCTGAAGGTGTAGAAGTAGCAGAATAAGCAGGAGGGATAGAATCATAGAATGGTTTGGGTTGGAAGGGACCTTTAAAGGTCATCTAGTCCAACCCCTCTGCAATGAGCAGGGATATCTTCAACTAATTCAGGTTGCTCAAAGCCCCGTCCAGCTTGTCCTTGAATGTTTCCAGGGATGGGGCATCCAGAACCCCTTCCCCTTGTCTTATCGCTACAGGTCCTACAGTCTGTCCCCAACTTTCTTAGAAGCCCCCTTTAAGTACTGAAAGGCCGCAATAAGGTCTCCTCAGAGTCTTCTTTTCTCCAGCCTGAACAAAAACAACCCCAACTCTCTCAGCCTGTCCTCATAGGAGAGGTGTTCCATCCTTCTGATCATTTTTGTGCCCTCCTCTGGACCCACTCCAACAGGTCTGTGTCTTTCTTGTACTGAGGACCCCAGCGCTGGATGCAGTACTCCAGATGGGGTCTCCCCATATTCCTCGAGAATATGAGATGGCCTTTTAAAATGCATGGTCTGAGATGTGTGTAAATGAAGTAAGACCTGTTCAGACTCTGTCTAGAGGGACTTTGAACGATGACGAGGAACTAGCATTCACCTGTAGGAATTATTGTAGCCAAGAATATGAATGGAACTTTTTATTGGCTTATGTATGGCACATGCAACATAACCGTGTTATATTCTGTGTTGCTTGGCTGTATTATTCAGTATGTGGAAGCACCTGAATAGTGAGTTATTATTGAAAACACTGAAGCAGAAGCAGACAACATTGGTATGAGAAGCACACAGCCCTGCCTACAGAGCATGTCACCTCTTCTGCTGTTGCTGTCCCAGACAGACCTTTCATGAGCCCACGCTTGCGAAACAAGATATCCCTCCCATATACAGCTATAATTTTATAAACTCTGGCATTCCAGCGCAAAGAAAAAGAGTTTTATATAATGCCATTCAAAACTTGCAAAGCAGTCAGGAATGTTTCTGTCCAGGCACAAATTCACAGACCCGTCCCTTTACCTGTGCTGTAATTATAGCCTTAAACTGTTGTTTTACTTCTCTGTCACAAATGATACTTATCCTAGACAGGGATATAAAACGAGCTGGATTTTGGAAATCTGTGTTGTCTCTGGATTAGAAAATGATTTCTCTACTCTTAGAGAATATCTAAGATTCTTCCTTTAAAAACAAAGCACAGTCCAAAGACAGGATCTAACTAAAAGGTAAGGCAGATACAGTATTTGAATACTGCCCTCAAAATCTAATTCTTGTTTTCCTTTTGCCATGGCACTAAAATTCAGCACCCATCTCTTATTATAAGAAGGTCGTTATCCACAACCGTGCAGATATTTTTGCTCTACTGCTGACGAAATTTGTCTACAGAGTATGTCCAGATGATGGGCAGAGGGAGAGAAGATCCTCCAGTGGGTAGAATCTCTCACTGGATAAGGCAATATCCCTTTCTAACTGATCTACCTTATAGCTATGCTGTAGTTCTGATAGTAAGATCTGGGCAATTTATTTTCTTCTAGTGAGACCTTCTCTTTCATGCTGACTGGGGAAGATGGGAGCCGGCGGTTTGGTTATTGCAGGAGGCTGCTGGTAAGTACATGACCTTCACCTCAAAATGCAGAATTCTGTTAAACAATATGTCAAAACTATAGTCTGATCTTTGAGGGTGTCTTTCATGGTTTAAAAAAACCACAGTTACTCTGAAATTTATAAATGTAAGGAGCTCAAGTAAAATAAGAATTTGTAATGGCTGTCTCAAGCAAATAGATCCCAAGTCTTGCAGGAAATTCGTAAGAATGTGGGAAGTTTCTTGCGTGAGCACTTACTTGTAAAATTCTTTATATTACGTGCTTTCAAGCAGAATCAGAAATACTACTACACTGCAAACAAAGGCAAATGTGGAATTTCTAAACATTTGTGAGTAGCGTTTATCTTTTGGACAGCTGCTTACATCTCCAAACTACTCTGCCAGCACTGCCTACTCAGTCTGCAGCAGGTCTGTGATGTAGGTAAATAAGCCACCCTATCGAGTAGGAGAGCAACAATGGTAGAGAGTGTGCCACCATCACCATTTACACAGGACCATGCAATAAGCTGGAGGCAGTGCCAGGAACTCTAGGTTCTCAGGCTCCTTTTCAGTCCTCATGACCAGGGGTGGTCAACTGATGGTGCAGGGTCTGACTCAGCCTACCAGACAGTTTTGTCTCATCACCTGGAAATAACCCTGTTACCTGACAAATTGAGAGCATTGGCAGTGTGTGTGTGTGTCAGGGCAGGGAGGAAGAAACTGCACAAAGGCTTGCAAAGTGTATTAAGGCAGGTGAAGCACAGTGCAAACAGGGATTTTGCTGTTCATCCTGCAGACCTGATGGGATAGCAGCAAAGCATAAAGGAGTTGGTTGTTCCTGCACTAGCCTGTACGTATCACCTCCTGGATAGGTTTGGAGCTGGTTGTGAGTGACTAGGTGGGGAGCCGTGGCTGTTCACATGACAGTTGCCTATACTTGGTTGGAGAGCTTATATGGATATTGGATGCTGCAGGAGCATTTTGTGTACTCTGTGCAAAATAAATGTCTGCAGCAGCATTGCAAACTTGTAAACAGGTACCCCCTATCTAAGAGAAAGGGACACTGGCACTTTCCCCTTTCTTCCCTCTCTGGCATGATTTCTCATCTTTCCAAGCAGGGTGCATCTGCCTTCAGTACCTTTCAGTGGCTTCCAGTAGACAGAGCAACTCACTGTCATTAAAACTGCACCCTCCATCCTGCATGCTGCCTGTACCCTGCTCTTACCCTGCTTTTTGTCTATGGCAAAGATCCTTGTCGTGCAGACAGCAGATGCTCTGTCTGGGAGGTATTGCTGTGTGTGGTTCCTCTATTTGTAAGAAGTTTTGTTTAAACTAACATAGCAGAAAACTTGTTTATCAATTCTGTGGGCGGTATTTGCCATAGGTAGCATCACAGAGACTTGCTTGCTCTGTATAACACAGCATGTAAGCGTGGGCCACAACAAGGTTTACAAGCGGAAAGGAAACGTCAATGAAGGCTTGTGTTGCAGTAAATCTAGGGCTGGTTGGGGGGTAATTCAGAGATAAACAAGTGGAGCACCTAGAAGGTATCCTTGCTGGTGTAAATAAGCATAACGATGTAGGGCAGCAGTACAATTCAATTACTTTTTTAATGTGTTGTCCTTTAAAATGATAATAAGGTGTATTTGGAAAAAATAACAAAGCCTCAGAAAATGTTAGCTAGAATTAAATTATGGAATGTTTTCACTCTACCAGGTAAAGGTGGTTTACGACTTTTATATTTTTGGGAATGTTAACAAGTTTGGAATCATGCACAGAGCTTACATTTGTGAAATGTAAAACAGTTACTCCTGCATCAGGCTGAGACTGAAATAAGCAGCCACAATAAAAATGATGTATTCACAGGAATGTTGAATTAGTTTGTCAATGTGGGTTTTTTTAACTCACTTAAGGGTCAGTGAAATCCATCCTTTATTACAGGCAACATAAAAACAGGACACTGACTTTCAGCTGGTACAGAAGATAGGATAGCATAGTAGGAAATACCAGGAACGGCATTAAATCAGTACTGCACACTTTTATATAAATGGTGTTTTGAGACAGTATTGGAGATTGTTTTTATCCTCCATTGGCTATGGCAAAAATCAATCAACTGTATAGCGAAAAATAATTTAAAAAAGGGAAAAATAAGTACTGTCTTGCTAAATCTATCTAATAATTGTAAAGTCAGTTATAAAGCTTATCTGCTGCTGCCCTGGGGGATTACTTAATTCAGGATGTTTCATCTGGTTCTGAAATCTGACATGCAGAAGGTGACATGTCTCATCTCAATGGTGCAGCCTACCCAGCAGAGGAAAGTGGAGTGATACCAAGGTACTTTACCAGCTTGTCCCTTTCTGGGGCAAATCCTGACGTGCCTTCTGAGAGCAAATCTGGCACAGTCTGGGGCTTAGAAAGAAAGAAAGAGGATTTTGGATGCCGCAGAGAAACATCTCAACATTTCTCTATTAGGGAAAATGGCAAAAGTAGCAGAGATCTACTGTTATTTGGATCCTGCAACCTCTTTCTGTCCTGCTGGGAGAAATGGTGAAATTGGGGTTGTTACCTGAAGTGCCTTCTCCATAGGGTTCAGATGTGCTCACAGAGCATAACAATTTCTTGTCCCCTGCAAATGTTGGTGCATGGGTGGGACAGCCTCACTGATGTGTACCTCAGTGTGATATTTCTATTTACACTCACGTGTATACTTTGTTATTTTATATATGCAAACACAGAGTTTGTACAGGCAACAAGGAGCAAGTAAATTCTGCAGGCACTGTTTATATGCCAGAGGCTTGGGCTCTAAAGCAGATTTTTATATTTGGGGGTCCAATTTCCTGAGCAGTTTCTGAAAGCTTCAGTCAGGGTGGCTCTGATGTCCAGGAGTGCACAGCATCTCCTCCGATTAGTCACAGTTCTGACCCACAAGTTCTGTCAAATGCAATAACCATAATTCAGGAACTACATGCAGTTTTTGGCAAATATTACATGAGAGAACGGTGGGGCTGTGCTGTGTAATATAGCACCATAAGAAAACCCTAAAATCATTATAAACTGCACTGCTTCAAGACTAGCCAACTGCTGTGAGGCTAATTCCTTAGAAAATACTCACCAGCTGTCCTGGCGAGGAATGCTCTTGCAATACCCAGCGAGAGGTGTCTCACACCTAGAATGTTTGGCAGTCCTTGGCAGCAGGGTCCAGGGCTGGATGAGCCAACCAGCCTGATCCCATGGGGATGGCTATCTGTGTCTTCTGCGGATGTTGGTGGTACGATTCCTTTTTTTTCATGAAACAATTACTTGTTGTCAGCCTTGTTCTCCTTTGGCATGTTGCGATATGAACAAACTGTTCCACTTTTTCTTTTCTGCCTTCAGATTGCAGGTATGTCCAGGCCCTTTTCTTTTTTTTGGGGGGGAGGGGGGATGCTAAAACCCTGCCAAAACTACCTCAAGGGATACAGTGACAATTATGTTCTGTTTGTACTACAAATCCTGTACAGTATCACCCTTAAATGTATTTCTATTGTTTTGTTTCATTTTGGAACAGGATTAGAATGGAATGTAACCTATTGTACCACAGCAAACAATCTGCACTTCCATAGATAGCATGAAGTTTTCCAGTTACATCTGGATACCTCCAAGGCAATTGTGTAGCAGCTTTTCTAGTGACTTGATGTGAGAAGTATGCATCTTCATGTAAAAGGAAATGGGCCAATATATAGTAGAGAGATTAACTCTCACTACTATGCCATTTTAATGCAAATAAGACATTTTTTAAAATAACTCAGATTAAGTTAACTTTCTTTTCCATGCTAATTAATCCATCAACTTGCTAGGCTCTTTTCTAGAGCCGTTCTTGGGCTGTGTCTCTGCGATACGCACGTGTCAGCAGCAAAGATGATTGGAGCAGTTCCTGCTGATGGCTCAGTCTCACCCAGCGGGTCACGGCCGTCTCCAGCAGACATTGCAATGCCCCTGGTGCTAAGGTGCAGCAACCAGGGTAGGGGCAGAAGGGAGAGCAGGAGCACAGGAAGAGCAGGAGCACACGGTGGGGAAGGAACAGAGGTGAAGCTGCTGTAACGTGAATCTGAGTGTACCTTGTAAAATACAGATTTCTAATCTGGTTTAGCATATAATTTCATTTTACTAATTGCCTTGATTTAATATGTTAAAAAAATTGCTTTCTAGAGGGTGTGACTGAAGTCTTAGCTGTTCTCTATTTGCGCAAGCCCATAGGCTTATGCCCAGTAAGAGCACAGTGGATAGCTGTGGATAACACTCAAGGATCACAGTGGTGAATGCAAGGACCTTCTCAGCGGGTTTCTGCTGACAGAACCTCAGCTGCAAGACCAACCAGTACTGGAAAATGTGCAAAACTTTCCTTACTGAATGGTCTCTGCGGCTGAGAAAAAGGGTGTAGACAGCTAGAGGGACACCAGGCCTGTATCTTTTGGGAGATGCTCGGCTCCAGTGCAGCTCCTTGTCAGCCTGGGCTGTCAGTGACCTTATGGCTGGGATCCACAGCTGTGCCAGCCCCTGTCCCCAGGGACAGTCACAGCATGTAAGCTGCTGTTTTAAGGTATCTTCAGAAGCATCTTGGGCTTAACTGCCATGGGAGTTGCTGCGGATGCTGAGGGGTGCTGCTTCTAGGTAGTGTGGCAATACTAGAGCATAAGATACTGCATCCTCAAAACAATGTCCTGCAGTTCGTTGCTGCAGTTGGTTCATGGGAACAGTAGAAGGCACACATTTCTGTCATATAGGGCAGACATCTGAGCAGACCCAGTTCTCAGAGCAGAAAGCCTGACAATGTCAGGATTTCTTGGCTGGTAACTTTGTTCTTGCAGAAATAAGATGAAAGCTTGCAGAGGGGAATTCATTACACTGTGAAAGCAACTTTTGTGGGATGCAGACTAATGTTTATGGAACTGAAAAAAGCTCACTGGAAAACCTTTTCTTCCCATTGCCTTCTTCCCTCCATCCTGCCCTCCCCCAAGCACCTTTGACAGTCCTGTGCACATTGGGTACCTTGGCATTAAAAGTTCATGTTTCACATATAACAGGAAGACTTTAAGACATGTTTTTGAATTTAAAACACCCACAGTTTTCTCATGGTCTGAATTTGGATTGGCCCTAACAAGGAATCAAGAGCTGCCACAGAAGATGGCTTGTGAATGACGTATTCATTTTAGACTCTCAACATCTGAATCGTTCTGATTCCTGACACCATTAAGGAACATCTCTGTTGCTGGATGTGTTGGCTTCCTGGTGAAGCTAGGGCTTGTGTGGCCATGAGGATGTGATTGCGTTAGGCTTAAGAGAGTGGTGGTCTGATATGACACGATAACCTGCTTTCTGCAAACCTACAGTCTCTGTATTTGTAGGTCTGTCATTCTTTAAATTAAGCCAACAAAAACCAGCAGTCTTTCCAAGAAAGAGCCTTGCTGGGTTTTCAGTATGTCTCTTTCTGAAACTGCCAAGCCTTATTTAGTATATGCAGGAAAATGTTCATGGGAGGCATCTCCTCCATCTTCTTGATGTCATTCATTCAAGCTACACACCCCATCAGCTTGTGTGTGGCTCTACCATAACTGAGCAGGAGAAATGTGCTGGGAGGTTATTCAGGAATACCATGTTTCCCTATTTAAGCTTTGGATTGAATCTGCATCTTTCATTTTCCCAAGATCAAGACAGTCCTAGAGTCAGGCAGGATTACAATAGTGTCCTTTTCACTCTCCTGCAAATGGGAATAGACATTACACACTCTGTGTGTGAAAATGGCATTTGCATTGTCATTTAGAGTTAAATATTTTTATGTACTATCTCTGTGATATGTTCATTGCTTTAATTACAGCTAATTGCAATTGAAACATCTACAGTTCTGGTCTCAAAGGGAGCCCAGGGTATTAGGGGCTTATGCAAAGCTAATGCATGTGCTTTGCAAAGGCCGTTCCCTTCAGACAACTCAGCTGCTGCTGTGCATTTGTGATGGTTCCTTTTCGCCTGGCATTGGGGCAGCCCTTACTGCTTCCTCTGGTTTTCCTAATAATCCCCTCTGGGGAATTATTTACAAGACCTCAGGTGAGGTGTCCTATCCCAATTTGGGGAGAAAGGAGCACAGCCCTTCTGGAGTCTTCAGGTTGACACTAGTGTTTCTTGCTGCACTCCTGCTTCTTTGAGATGGCAGGTAGGACTATGGTGTGTCTTTCTCTTTTTTGCTGTTTCGTAGGTCTGGTTTTGCTGTCTTTCCTTTCCACACAGGTAGATGGGAGAAGCTGGGAGGAGAAGTGCGGGAGGAAAGATCTTGTGTTTGGTCCCCACTGCTTTGATTCCTCTGATGTCAACATGCTGGGACTAGTGTTCCCCAGTTATTTCTGTGGCTGTGAAACCAGGAGCTTTCCTGGCACCCCACAGCCTCCCCAGTATCTTAAAAAACCCAAACCACTGAGTTATGTGTCTGAAAAGCTTGTGAGTATGCACGCTGCAGGGACAGCCTGCCTTGCTTTGAAAGCAGGTGCATGCAGTACGTGAGAGACTCTCAGTGCTATGCCAGACTGGGAGGAGATCTCTGAAGGCTCCCCTAGATTTCAAGCACGTGGACAGGGAGGTGTGATTTGAAAGAGAAAAATGGCAAGCTTATTTCTTGGAGCAAAAGCCTCCTATTTCTCCTGCCAAAGCAAGTTTTGGAGTGGGCTTTAGTCAGTAAACTTCAGATTAAACTCACTATAAAAAAGGCTATCCTGAGCCACTTGCAGAGCAGCCCTGATGCGGATCTCAGCTCCTCCAGCTTGTAGCCAAGTTCTTGTCAGTTTATGTTCATCCTCTTGGGAAACTGTCTCGTTATCAACAAAACTCATAAGCATTTTCATTTGTGATACTGGACTAAGGCTGAAAATATCCCGGGCTCCATGAAAACAAATTGAAAACAAATCAAAAACAAATCAAAACCAAAACATCACTCCCTCCATCCCTCTTCTTCCAGGAGGAGTGCAGTGCATCAACGCAGAGTCACCCAGATGCCTCTTAGCTGTGCTACTTTACCATACAGCTTCCCTGAACTGGACCTATTCATTGTGTGGAAGAGTGAGCCTTGGAGGACATGACTCCAGAGCTTTGTAGCTACCTTGTAGAGCACAACCTAAAATTTGGAAACACTCTCTTCTGGGAAGAGAAGAGGTTAAATCAGTACTGTTGGCCAGACACAGCGCTCATCTCCCCTAGTGAAGAGAGATGTGTCCAGGCAGAGAAGGGAGGAGCATCATGTCCCATACGATGTTTTTCTGGGAAAGAGGCAAACTAAAGCACAATGAGCAGGTGTTTGAGATCCATCTTTGAGGTATAAACTAATGGCTGAGAGACGAGGTTATGTGAAGAGTTGCCAGTGTCAGAAATTTGAGAAGTCCTGCCCGTCAGCAAGGCTCTGCCTGAGTCTTTTGCTTGCCACCTCTTACAGATGATTTGTATGCATCTGGGAGGCTGTGCTGTTTGCAGGAAAAAGTCTCTGAAATAACAGAAAAGGATGGTGAGTGCAAGGAGGGAAGAATCCCAGCTACATGTAGCCTTTAAGATGTTTGAGAGGAGAATCTCTGAGTAAGCGCTAAGCAGTTATTGTTTCTGGTCTTATAGATGACCCAGGAATGTGATGTTTTTACTGGCACTCAGCGAGACAGCTCTTGGTTGGGAGCTATCCAAGGCTCCTGGCATGGATTCGGCATTCCTGCAGATTTGACACAATGATTTTAACCAAAATCCCACATGCTTGATATAATCACTCAGTGCCTTTAGAAAGGGTTTTATACCTAATATGGACAAAAAAGGGCTCTGCTTTTTCAGAGATGTGACGTGTAGTGAGCAGGTTTGGGTCCAGAAATAGACTCATCTGTATTCACTTAGCTTTGGTATTTTTTTGTGGTCTTTATTATAACAGGCAGGCACCTGCTGACTGTCCAAGTCTGGATTGCAATATTCAGATTTAAAAAGCACAGCTACCCCTCAGTTTCTCTTGATTGACATCTGTGTGGCATGTAAATGTCAAACACACCATGAGGAAGTTAATCACTGTATCAGCAGAGTCTAATGATGAGACAAAGATACAAATATATTCACCTTCTATGTGGATACAGAGGACATTGGCTAAATGTACAAGTGGGCAGAAGCTGATGGAAACAGTGACTGAGCTCCTTTATCACAGAGTCGTTATTAGAGATGATTCTGTCACTGCTGCATATCAATAATGTACGGCTGCGTAAAGAGGCTAAGTGATGCCAAGTGACTCTTTTACAGCCACTTTTCACTCCATGTGGTACAAGCGCAGCTGACTTCACGAGATACAAGGAAGGAGGCAGCCTTGCCTATTGTCTCACACCCTCCTTTCAGCTTTTTGCTGCTGAGGTACTGGGGTTTGCTAGCGTACCTGCAGCCGTTCTGTGCTGTGATGGATGTAGCTCCTGAACGAGGCAGTACCAGGACTTCATTGCATGGTGTCTTGGGACTACATGTGGCTGCATCTGAAGTTAACAAGCTGCCTTGTTAAAATAACAGCCCCTAGGAAGTGTGTGCCTGCTGATCTGGTGAAAATCAGTTGCAACTACACAAAACCGGAATGCTGCATTGCAGCTTGTTAAAAATACAGTGGGAAGCTGCTATGCATGAATGTCACTGCCATCTGTGCGCATTGTACACATGCAGGACACAGGCAGATCGGCTCTCTGCTCTGAGGACCTTGCCAGTGAGGATGGTTTTTCTAAAGTGCTCAGCATTGGCCTAATTCTACTTCTTTTCCAGTACATAAGATGAATCCAGCCAGTGATTGCACCCTTCTTCACACACGGTGCTGACGGGCCTTTCCCTGAAGTGGTTGCAGGGTCCCATCAGTACACTGAGGGAATACACAATTGTCATGCCAATTTAAACCATTTGCTTCTCTAGGAAATATCTTCAATAGGATGGTTACAGAAGACAGTCTTTATGGGCTGGTTTTTTTTTTTTTGGAGAGTGGGGAGGATGTGCGTCATTGATTCATACTTGCCACTGTTTAAGTTATTTAAGAGTTTCATGCATTAATCTGAGGAAGTTAATGATTTAGCTCGTGCAGCTTGCCTTTGTTTAGGTCTCTGAGCTTGTTTTCCGTAAGTTGAGCTCTCTTCCAACATCATGGAGTGAGTGGGGAACTAAAGCCACCATATCCTCCCTTAGCATTGTAGTTCTCATCTCCCAGCACGTGGCCCCGGGGTGGCCCCACGCCTCGTGCTGCGGCAGGAGCAGAGGACAGTGATAGCACAGGCATGAGTTACAGTCATAGTTAAATGTGCTTTTATGGCTGCAAGCTGGAGCGATATCGGAATACAGCTCCAATGCGCTGTGATTTCCAAAGTGGATAAGCACTATTTATGCTTTTTAGTTTCCTGTCTTATGGAAGAAATATGATGCTTTTCCAAGAGTAGCTATTTTGATGGAGAAACGGATAGTGAAAGATGTCACATGATGGCCAACTGTGTGATCAGAGAGAGAAGTGTATTTCCTTATGCCTCCAAATTAATATGTAATTTCAATCTCCTTTTTACTGTTATCAGCCAAGTGGAAAAGGCCCACGCCTACCTGAAGTTTATTGTGTCATCAGCCGGCTGGGGTGCTTTGACTTATTTTCCAAGGTAAGAAGATTTTTTTTTTTCAATATTGCTTTTTAATTTGATTGTTTACTGAGACACATCCGCAGCTATGAACCAGACGAGAAGAATTTCTTCCTTTGATGGGAGATAACTGTATTTTACAGTTGCTGTTTTGGATATTCCATCCCTATTATTGGGTTCATCAAAGAATGTTTTATTACTTCTGTGACTGAGGCAGAACTTGATTCAAAAAACATCTGGGTGTCTGTATGATCTGGCTGACTGAAGTTTTTTCCATTGTTTTCTAAAGCTGTTCTGTGCTGAGCTGTAATTCTTGGCATCCACAGTTTGAATGATGGGCCAGTACCACTTTTACTCCAATACCCCATGGAATGATGCGGTTAAGAAAAAAGATTATTTGATAAGTGAATTCTATACGCTTAACTCTATTGACATGGTTTTTTATCCTTAGGAGGCTAGGAAAGCACGGATAATCTTTTAATTGGCCTCCACATTAATGAATCCAAAGTTGCGCCATATGCTGATGTGTTTTACCTAGGTAATTTCTTTACACAAGAGTTTCAAGACAACAAGCAGGGCATTGCAGCTAAACTGAGAGACTGAATAGCCATAGAAACAGTTAACTGCCCGTCAGCTCCAGAGCCATAAGCATTCTTCTTTTGTAAGGCAAAAGGTTATTAAAATTAACTACTAATAACATTTCTGATTGATTAACATTTGAAATATCTCTCTAGCTGCCAGTTTAGGACCTCCTAGTCCTCCGAGACCATGTCCTGCAAAATCTAGTGAGCACCTCAGAGTATCATATAGGATTTGCTGGTGATCTGTAGAGAGCAATGATATATCTAATGTCAAATGGCTGCCTTCCCCTTATCCTATTTTGATACAGTGTTCATAGAAATGTTGTTTTAATTTGCCAGAGAATTCCACTTCAGATATGGGAAATCTCACAGAACTTACACAGATTTTTCTTGTTCATTTGTATAGGAATAAAGTTGGAAAAAACATGTAAATCATTGAAGTTAATAAAAATCATAGCATTTATATTGTTCATATGATCTAATAATCATACAGAATGTTATCTTCAAAGCAGGTTTCAAGCTTTTATAGATGAAACTTTGTTTAACACAAATCTTGTGTGAAGAAAAACAATTGGTTTGCAACAGTTAATTGCAATTCTGCTTCTGACGTCTTTCATAAAGCTCTGAAATCAAGGGCTTATAGCAGTGTCTCTTAGACATAATATGTATCTAAACACAGATATCTGTGAGCAAAATGGAATGCATTGTTCCGGGAGAATAACACAGCTCACAAAACTTATGGTATGGAGAGATGTCCTGAGGCTCTTTGTTTGCTTTTATGTTTTTATCTAATTTTGATAGTGCACTAATTTTCAAAGGAAAACTTGGAAGTGGGGGGAAAATAGAAAAAAGAAAAAAAAAAATTACAAGGAAGGTCATTACACCAAAATTGCAAATAATCTGCTTTCCCAGTTCAATCTGTAACTTGAAAAGAAGCATCTGATCATCCAGCCAAAATGAACGCAAGGTTGACGGGTAAGTGGATGAGTGTAATTTTACTGGCTTCAGCAGGGGCTGTTCCCAGGCATTGTGGCAGGCAGGCCCTGGCCACACAGGCCTCAAGTTCTTGGTCTGTGCATGAACAGAAGTCTCCCACTCAATTGCATATTGGGACCTGAATGGGACTGTCACACACCTGTGCTCTTTTTCAACTACCAAGCTTGTGAAGGGGCTGGGCCACAAAAGAACCTCATCCGCACTGGAGTCTGGCCACAGCGGTACTGTCCTACAAAGGGCTGGTCATCTCCTGACCATACCAGCGCCACAGTGGGAGCAGAGTGTCTGGCAGCATGTGGGGCTGACTCCAACCCTGGGCTGGATTTAGCACAGCTCTTTAGCACACACTCCAAGCACAGCATTTGGAAAGGGTTTGGACGAAACAGCTGTTAAATAAAGGAGGAAGAGTTTGAGCCTTAGTATCCCTGTTGGTTTGGGACACAGATGTGGTGTGGATGGAGACATAAGTTCTTGAAAAGTGAGACAGTCTCTTTTTCCAGCCTAGTAAGAGGAACCTGGGCTGTTCTAATTGATAAACCCAGTGAAAGTGAGGAACATGATCGCGATGGTGCACTTTGCCGAATTATTTAAAACAAGGAACAGTTGTCTTTACAGAAAAACGTGAGTGATGAAAGACCATGAGATATTAAATCTTGGATATTATTTGTCACAAAAGCAAAAGGAGTCCTCTGTTTCAAAACGTTTATCATCCTGTTTCTGATAGCTTGCATTATTTTCATCTTCCTCAAAGCCTTTTATGCTCATTGCTGTAATACCTACTGCTAAGACAGACTTGAAAACCATAGATATCTTCTAGCCAGTTCATTCGGTCATGGTTTCAACAGATGTTTTTGACCATTTTATCTCCTGAGATCTCTGTTCCACTTTAATTCAGTTTAAGTGCTCCTTTTTATTTGTGTTGTGAAGGTTGTTGGGACAGGGATATGACACACACACGGCCCCCAACTCCAGCAACATAAAGCACCACATAGTGACTGCAGAAAAGGACATAGGTGTTGGGCACATTACAGCTGTGTGCTGGCAGCATGCAGGAGCACTAAGGGACCCGGAACATAGCCTTGGTTTATTACTACTTCCCATTTGGGTAGCTGGTTTTGTTTGGTGAGAATAGTTGTTGTGCTGCAAATTATATGAAGAATGAAATTCTTATCTTCATTTATGGTTATCTGCCACTTCCACAGACTGGAATGCAAGCTATGTATATAGGGTCAGCTTTGCTTTATTTAAGTCTTTACTATGTTTCAAGGAGGAAGGGGGAACTATTCACCAGTGTATGCCTCTGCTGGCATTGGTGTCACTAGCTATCGTTGTAAGTCACCAGCTTGTGCTTAAGTGTCTTTTAATGTTCTGTTTCAGTGAAAAGCGTTTCCAAGAGAAACAAGAGAAAATGCCTGGCTCAGACCCACTAACTCTTGTATTGCCTTTTGCTCTTGAGTGGTGGTTAAAAGATCACCATTTCAGGTCAAACCACTAACTGCTTTGAAGCTTGCTTTCTCGTCGTCTTTACGTTTATCATCTATATGGTCTGTCTAATGTGGGAAAACTTAGCTGTGATCTAATTTATGTTGGCCCATGTGACCAAAGAGAGAAGAAAATAATAGTCCTCTCTATCTGTAAGACATTCCATCTGCTTATTTCAAAACTAGATTGCCTGCTCTGTGTCATGTCAAACAGAAAATGACCTTAATGCAGGCACCCAGTGTAAACAGCTGGGCATGCTTCATGAGGCTGCTCACAGCTGGCTCCAGCTCAGCACAGACTGCAATGTGGCTGCTGCCACCACGGCCAGGATTCTTCCAGGAGCTCTTTTCTGGTGGACCTCTGTTGGTATCATAGTGTGGCAGGGTTGCTTTTCTTGCTGGTCTGGCTTTTTGCTACCCTCTCAGTTGAAATGGGAGAGATGCCCAGGGCAGAAGAAAGTGTTCCTCCTTAATACGAATTTCAAGGTGTACCACTGATATGTGATGCTGACCTAGTGCGTGGTCATGGGTTTTGTCTTGATCTTTCTCTCCTTCAGCTCACCCTGTTGTTCAGGCAAAATCCCAACAACATAGGCCCCTTTTGCCATGCTGACTTTTCTTTCTCCTTTCCATATTTGTTATTTCTTCCTTGTCTCTGTGTTAACTGCATTCACAAACACACTCCATTTTGTAACTGGAAAACCTATCATTTTTAGAGTACGATCGAATCCTATGACTTTAATGGTAGTGAAGAAATGCATGGCAGAGGAGAATTGAACTTAGACCTGCCATGTGTTCAGGCATATGTGAGTCAAAAGATGCCTCAAAAGTGTATGTGGTGCTGACATGTTCTGTCTCTCTCCCTCTTACGTGTTACTAATGGATCAGATCCTGGATGAGGTTGAAAGGAGAAGGGGAATATCTGCTGCCTTGGTTTATCCATTTATGAGGAGTCTGATGGAATCGCCTTTTCCTGCACCTGGAAAGACAATCAAAGTCAAAACCTTTCTGCCTGGAGCTGGAAACGAGGTAAAAAGCAACTGCAAATATTAAAAGTCAAAGCCTCCCCCCTCACCACTCCAATATCAAACAGCAAAAGAAAAACAGGAGGAGACATACAGATACTGCCAGGCTTGTGAGGTGGCACACCCTCAAAACGAGCAGTGCAGGAGCTGCACCAGTGTTGATATGGTAATGGTAGTTCCCATTGATGATTACAAGCCAATTTATTGTTATATATTTGTTATTTTACATTTATTATTAAGTTGTGTTTAAGGAAAACCCACAAACAACACAAATGTCCTAGTACGCCTGGCTGGTGTAGTTAACAGAACTACAGTGTTGCTGGGCTTTATCACAGTGATAACAAACTAGTCTAAGTTTCCCATGCTGACTGTACTTAAACAGTTCAGCAGCCAGTTGTTATTGCAAACCTCATTACTGCTAGTCCTGGCCTTGGTAGGAGGAGTGACCAGCAGCTTTTAAATGGCTCTTTTTGGCAATAAATACCCTTTAACTGGCCCTCAAAGAAATAGTCTGTATTTGGAAAAGCGTGTCATATGAAAGGTTTTGCATGTGTGTGTGCACACATATAATAGATTTCATTTCCTTTTATTACTGACTGAAGTAGCTAGAACCCTAGCATTATACGACGTAGGCCTTACTAGAAAATGGCAATATTGGTGCCTTGCTTAAAAAGGTTTTTGTAACTGGAGGCTTGCTAGCGATTCACCGTGTCAAATTCTGCTCTCTGCGTGCCCTTATGTAAGTATAGAGTAGCTCCACTCAGATGGGCAAGCATATAGGCAAAATGCATTATTGCAGATAGGAATAGAATTTGGCCCAGTTAGTGAAAGCAGGAATAAAAATCCCTGCTAGGGTTATTTTACACTCCTGAGGGTTAGTTTTAAGGTACTATTACTATTTTTACATTGAACCATACTTTCTCCAAGTGTAAAGCCGCTGACTTGAATGGAGTGGGCCTTTAATGTCACTTGGTATGAAATGTAAAGCGTTCCTTGTATAAGTGATTTGCAAGGCATGTTTAAGTCACAAGCATTTCCTTCTGAAGAAGCAAAGGAAAATGAAAAGGCTGATTGGCATAACAGCGGTAAGATCTGATAATGCTTCTTTGATGTTAATATATCTGGGAACCATGGTTCTGCAACGTCTCTATCCTCAGCTCAAGCTTCTGAACTCTCCTAGAGAAAAACATTGAGATAATTCCAAACAAACAAACAACTCTCTTCTGGCTGAGCTTTGCTCTCTGTTATGCTAGCACAAACTCGTTATTTAAATGGAATGCACTGGCTTAATTAGGAACAGAATCTTGTCCTTCCATTGTGGCTGCTCTGGCCTAAACAAAGATGATGATTAATTGGGAAGTAGACAGTATATTTCTTTGTGATGAGCAGACTGAAGCAGAAAGCTTTGCCAAGGCAACAGAAAACATCCATGGCATTTGTAAAAGCTGCCGTAACTTGCATTGCATCCTACCCTGCAGCAAGATTTTAGCATTGGAAGTTTTGCAGTAAAACCAGCTCCTCATGATTTGGCCCATAAACATGATTTGAGCCTGCAATCCTGATGCTAAGGAATGGAAGTGGGCACCTTTACTGAATGTGAGAAAGGGGTCGGCAGGCAGCAGTTCCCAAGGAGGTATTCATGGTACACCATCACTCCACAATTTGGTTCTTACTGCTGTTTGAGGCAACAGCTGAGTGATGGGTATATAATACTCTGGCACCATAATGTTTCTGTATTTCAGGCTTTAAAAAAATCAGATCCATACATGAATACTGTTCTAACAGTGACTTTCTTTGTACAGTCCTGTGTTGCTGATCACAAACAATATTACAACTAAACTGGTATGGACTGGATTTGTTTCCAGTATCCTGTGGTCTTGCTGCTGATCATATCCTTAAAACAGTGTGTTTGTAAGGAATTTTGTTAGGGCTGCTCAAGTTTAAACCCAATACAGTATGCTCGCAGAACGTGGTATCATGTGCACGAAAACATAAAAGTGGTCTAAAGCAATAAAGTGATGGTGAATTTTGGACATATGGAAAGGAGGAGATATATATGCTCCTGTGAGTATGTCTTCAGAGAATTCAACACAGCTTCAAGTTGGTCAACTTTTCCCCTTTCCCTTCTGTTTCCTCAAATTCCTCAGTACTTCATCATTTGCTGTCTTGCACTTCATATTTTTCTCCCTCTGTTACTCTCTTCTTCATGTTATTTTTCCCTCTTCTTTTTTCTGTCCTCCACCTTCAAGTTCCACATCTGAGCATGTCAATTGCAGAGTAAAAGGAAGATATTACAAAGAAATCAAGCAAAAGGCATTTGAGAAAAGGAAGGAGAGGGCCTGAGGTCATGGATGAAGTATGAAAATTAGACTTTAAAGGGATATCACAAGTCACCATCTAAGACCTTGTCCTGACTCCCCAGTTAAGTATATATATGTATATATTTTTATGACAAGAAAGGTTTTAAACATTATCTAATGAATTATGCATCACAGAAGAGTGAAAATGAAGTAAATTGGGTTTAAAATTTGCCCAGCCTTTAAGTTCAGTCCCTGGCTCCTATCTAGATGTGAATTTGAATTGCTAACCAAGTTTATAACCAAATTTACCTTGTCTTTATGGCTGTTTTAACCCTGTAAGCTTCCAACTCCAGTGTTTCCAGTTTGTTACTTGCTTCCTACTGTTGACTCAGCCAAGCTTTACATCTCTGACAGGGTGTTTAGAGGGCAGAATTATGCTTCTGTTGGAAATGACAACTGATTTAATGTTCACAACTCTATTCTGGGAAGAATGACTTGATAGCGAATTGTGTAATACACCATTTCTCTGGAGTGCTGTGCCTCCAGCCTCAGTTTACAAACGAGGATGGGTGTCGTTCTCCATGTCCTCTCAATGGGCAAGCACGGAGCAGTGCTGGAGGGCCCGGGCCAGGGTGCCAAGCGCCCCTGATGCTGTCAGCCCTGACCAGTGATGCTGACTGATGTTTGTTGGATGTGTTCAGGTCATTGAGCTGCGGCGGCCCATGGACTCGCGCCTGGAACATGTGGACTTTGAATGCCTTTTCAAGTGCCTCAGCATTCGTCAGATCATCAGGATCTTTGCTTCTCTCCTGTTGGAGCGGCGTGTGATTTTTGTAGCAGATAAGCTCAGGTAAGTGGCAAAGGGACCTGAATGACACGTTCAGGACAGTACTATTTCTGGAGACAAAAAGCTTTATGAAATGTCCAGAATGGTTGTCAGATGTGAGGATCCTCTCACTGTATGTTTCAAATAATTTTTACATCAATGGAAGTTATTTGCATTAGGTGAGGCACACATTCACTAGCGGTCACTAGCTACAAGCCACTTGTTCTGTCTTACTTTGCCATCTGTAAAATGGTCATGCCAATAGTCACCTGCTTCATAGTCAGCAAATGTTTGCACAGCTTTTTGAAGCAATATAGCCCTAGCAATATTTCACTTCAGGTTTTGGAACACACTACTCATAAACAGTAGCAGAGATCGTCAGTGAGGTGCTTCGACTTGTGGCCATGCAGTGCAGCCAGGCAGAGAAATGGGGTGCTGAGAGTTCACCTGGTTTGTTCCATGCAGTGCAGAGAGTTTATAATGGGGCTAAGTTACAAATCCTGCGCTACCAATCCCATTCAGTGGGAGCGTTAAGAATGCTATTACGGTCCATCCCAACTAGTCAGGATATTTTTCCTGGTGCTCACGTGACCTGTAAACATTTCCTTTCCAAAGCTCCATCTTGGGCTCCTTACTACATCCTTTCAACATACCTCTTACTTCCCTGCCCTTTGATTGCTGTCTCCCCTGCTTGGCTCCTCTGAGGCGTGAACTCACCCCAAGGTGTAAGGAGGCCTTTTACCAAGGAAATGGGAGCTCTGTGTACTCTTCACCCTTGCCCCGCAGCAAAGAATCATCCCTTTTTTAGATGCTTGTGTACTCCATATAGAAAAGTATGGACATTGTAAAGAAGATGTTCTTTACTGTGGCATGATAAATAATAAGAGATGGCAAATAAAAATAAAGACTGTAAGTTATTAGACTCAGGGACATCCAGCATCTTTTAAAAGGACAAAAAAGACTGTATGGGTGGTTAAAAACACAGATGGATCTACCCAAACAAACTCTGTTAAACACTTTATCAGCCCTGACCTTCTCTGAATGACCGCCAGAAATAATAGCTGCACTTAGTGGCCGCCAGTGTATATAATAGCAAAAATACTTTGCATAGTAAAAGCTTTACAACCTTTAGGGGAGAATTTCTTAAAGCTGCAGACCCTTCTCAGGTTATAAAGTTACTTCCTTAGCAGTCTTTTTTGTTGTCTAGAAAAACAGGAACATTTTATTTCATCCCTTCCCTTGTCAGTAACCCTTAGTTTGAATGACCATTTGGGATGACTTAATTTCACATAAACTCCTGTTGAGAATTGTGTAGCTAGTCCAGGGTTTCTGCAGTACTTTAGCAGATATGTGAGTCATGCCATGAATATTGGGGCAGGTGGCTTTTGAAAATGCTGTTGGCGCGTTCCTTCTGACTCCTTTTCTACAGCGCGCTTAATTACATCGTTCTGTCTGTTTCTATTTTACCGTTCATTTAGCAGAATTAGTGGCACCCACAAGTCTGACTGTAACTCAGCATGGCACAGGTCTGCGTTCCTTCAAATGGCACAATGGTTTGAGTGGAAAGTCACAGAAATGGTACAGAGAAAATGAGGGCTGTGCTGCTGCCAACTGTTGCTCTGCTTCAGAGTTCCCAATTACTCCTTTGTAATGTTGTCCTGGTTTGGCAAAGTACCTCATGCCTTGATCCACTGGCCACAGGCACAGTACTGTGGGGACGGCTTGCTGCAGGAGACGTTCTCAGCCATGAGGGCTGGGACAGAAAGCAGCTGTTCCCTGGAGTGTTTTGCTGGGACGGATGGCCTTACCAATGTCATATAATGCTTCTGGGCACTGAGAAAAGAAGCAACAATTAAACGTACTTTGACAGGCTTAAGGCAGCTTGGCTTAGAAAACGGTCACATTGCTGATGCTGATGCTGAGGGCTCATGGTAACCCAGGACTTCATCAGGTAACCAGAGTTTTATACGCATTGCAAGTCTGACTGGAAGCTAACAGCTCAGGCTTTTCTGTGCAATTACCTTTCTCCTGAGGGCTGCCTAGTTCCACAGACCTCAGAGCAGAGGATAACAGAGTCCTGCTTACATGCAAAGCTCTGCTGCTCTCCCTATTGGCACACTGAAATAGGGCACCAGGACCAACAGGAACCAGAAATTATAAAGATACCTTTCGGCAAACACATATCCAAACATTGCGCTCTCCTGCAGTTCTCCAGTGAACTGTTGTTTCTGTTGTGAGAGCGAGCCATTCGGTTGGGGACCATTAGCACATACTTTGAGAAAGGACAGGATTCAGGTGGATCCAAGAGGCTTGTGAGGTTTTGTGGTTGCTCCTGTAAGAAGGGACAGAAACTTTCTTACAAAAAGGTTTATATTCATATACTTTATTAGATTCGCATGTACCCTTTGCTATATACATATACTTCGTTTTGTTTAAAAAGAGTATGACAAAATCTGATGTGGTAGATAAGGCCCTGGATTAAGATTTGAGAATCCTGAGCTCTCCTTCTGAACCCTCTGACCTGCTGTGTGACACATGCTGGAAATGTAGCTCCTCTTTCTTATCTTTTGTTTGGTCTGTGTGGGATCCTAAACACTCCAGGACGCAAACTGCTTGTTGCTCTGTATGTGCACGCAGCTCTACTTGATACAGTGTGGCCCCTCTCAGCATGGGGATCAAGGAGGTACTGTAAAATAGAAACTAATAACGAGTCCTTTGACAAAGGCCTGGAGAAAGTGACAGTGGATTTAAATTCAATACTTACTGAGGTTTTCATGGTTTAAATGGGGATGAAGTCTAAAATGAAACACTCTGGCTTTGAGCTAATAACTGTCTGTCTTGGAACCTTTGCCTTGTCTGACGTGAATTTTGTTTATGGGCATCACGGCTGAAACTGAAGAAGTTTACCAGTAATGTGGAAAAAAAAAAAGAAGTGAAATATCTTACAGGTCCAGTCTGTGGGCCCAAAGAACGAGAGCAGGAAATTAAAAAGATTTTACAAGGGTTTGATTTCTGCATGTACCCAAAAAGTAGCTTAGAAATAAATGATGTTGAGGTTTAGGCTTCAAACAATGAGATGCAATGGGCTTTTGTGGCTGCCTGTTTAACAGGTCTCCAAGCAATAAATTATTTCACACATTATACACGTTTGGGAAAGTCATGCCTAGTGAAGTGAGATTCATTCAATAAATTGTTATTTATGGTTCTTCTAGTGCCCAGAATGTGAAAATTTATAGTCCTTCATCTTTGTGCAGAGGAGGTTGCCATTTTACAACACAGAAAGTGATGCTACCAGCAATGAGGAAACAGTAGTAAAGTTTTGAATGACAGGACTGACAGGTTGCCTTGGTTAGATATGTGCAGGTAGGTTTGGGGTTTTTTTTCCAATAGGTTGTTTTTCCTGCTTGAAATTGGGGGAATAAATCCCTAGGGCTATTTGCTCATCTTTAAAAATGAATTTGAATCTGTCAGTGACCTGTCAGTATTTTGTTTTTCATGAACAATCAAGAAGACAACAGAGAAATAAAGTTAACAATCGAGAAACTTGGAACAATAATAATAATAATAACAACTCATAAAGAGGTAGTTTTAAGCTCCAATTCCTTAAACATCTGCTGAAAGAACAACTGAGATGGTATGTCCCATTCCAGTTCCAATCCCTGTCCCAGCTGGGAGTCCCTATTTATGTTCCCGGCATTCTGGCTGTTCACCCAAACGCTGAAACAGTCCCATGACTACTGTCTGCAAAGAGAGAGCTGCTGTAGTGCAGCCCTCTGGGGTTTGAAACGCTAGACAGCAGATGCAAAACCCGGGGGTTCTGGGGCTCGGGGAACATTGGCGTTGCTGCAGGCACAAAGGTAGCAACAGAAAATAAATAGAAAGCAAACACTGGAAGAAAAATATTTCTCTGCTTGTTTTAGTTTTATGCTGGGGAAACAAATTTGTGAACATGTTTGCTGAGGAGGTGATGTGTCTCCATGTGTGTGAGAACAGTCTCTTTACCTTTTCCCCTGAATGTTTGGAGAGGGGGAAAGGAAGGCCTTGGGTATCTCAATGTCGCTTTGTTATAACCCCATTTTTTTTATAAATAAAAAACACTCTTGCTGTAATCCACTGTATTGTGAAGGACTGAGCATATTTTGCTTCCATTTCACATGTGGTCCAGTCCAACGCCAGCTGAAGTCAGTGGGAGTGTTTGGATGAGGCTTGTCTTTTGCTGTGGATCTAAATTCTAGAATATTCCTTTCAGTGGCCTTTCTGAAGCTTTAGGGGATGTGAAAGGCTTCTACAGAGTCCCTGTTCTTGTAAAAGACAAAATAACTTTTCAGAGTTGTGAATTTTGGTTTTATATGAGATATTTCGGCTACTTCTCAGTGAAGCAGAAGTGTGGGCTTCAAAGAAAAAATCTCCGTTGACAGCAATGGGTTTTATGCTCCCAAACCATCTAGGCAAACTTGGAAATGTACCCCAAGGTGAAGGTGGGCCAGGCACATCTCTAAGTGGCAGTGCCAGCCCAAGAAGTCCCCGCTCCTGCTCCCCGGGTTTGCTCCTGCCCTGTGCCATGCTCTCCCTCGCCCAGGAGGTTGTGCCGGCCCAGCTGCAGTAGGAATTACTCATTTTGCAGAGTTTCTTCAAACCAGATGGGCCCCTTGGCCAGGTCACACCAGGAGCTCCTGTGCTGGGAGAGGGGCAGAGCAGGGGGCTGGAGGTGGGCAGGAGCATTGGGATGGGCACACTTCAGGATGGTGTTGCCACTGAAAGGTGCCTATCATGCGCCATCCTCAGGTGTGAGCCAGCTGAATTTACAATATCTCATGAGATATTGTAAATTTGTGACTGAGCCCACAAGTTTTTACCTGTGTGCAAGGGAGATCTGAGGGAATGAGGCTGAGGCAAAGTTGGATGACAGTCAACTTCAGTGCAGCTAAAGCTCCTGCACATCAGTGTCTTCCTCCTTTAGGGATGGCCACAGGTGACTTTGTCTTCCCAAGGAGAGTCTTTTCCTTCCATGTTTCTTTGTCCCTCTACCAGTACACATCCCCTGGCCCAAAATGGACTAGCAGTCTGTCAGCTGGTGTTCTGCAGCCCCCATGAAACCCTCCTCTGCAGTGCTCGCCCCATAAAGTCAAGAGGTGCTGTTGCAAGCAGAAGCTAGCCACCTGTGAGGTGGGAAGATTTTGTCCTGTTAAGGATAAAAAACTTTAATCCTGTTAAGGACAAAAACCTCCCTACCCCTCCCCAAAGTATTTTGGACTACCAGGAGGAATCTGTCTTCCAGCACTACTGTAGAAAATCCAGGCGGATCCCAGACCTGACCAAAGGTTATAGGCTCCAGACAGAAACACTGACTAATACAGGACAGAAGCATAAATATGTAAATACTGGGAGAAGTCATCCCGCAGGCATGTCTCTGTTAATTTTGTGGAGCGAAAGGGGAGCAGAGTGTACTTGTATTCAAGGGCAAAGGCTTTCAGAACAAACAACGGCATTCCCCTAATCTCATGGACAGAGACGGTTTAGGGCTCTCCGTGTTACGCCTGGGACGTTCAGGGAGCGTTGACGCTTGTCCTTATATTTGAACCTGTTGTTCTGGGAGTCGTGAGGCCATGCTAGAAAGCAGCACAGTTGGCAGTTGAGGGGCAACCTGGTCGCTGTCTCTCAGTGTCTTATCTAGAAAAACAGTATTAGGGATCCTTTAATCTAGTAGACGAAATCATAGCATGATCTTGTAGTTCAAGTTAAAATATGCAAATTTAAACAGGAGATAAGTGGCAATGGTTTAGTAGTAAGAGTAAACTATTGTTCCTCAGCCCTGCAGCAAGATTGAGTGGAAAAGCAAGAGTAGCTAAACTTTTGGGCAGATTACTAAAGTGGAAGATCATTCCCTATTTCCTTATTGTATATTTTTTATTAACAACAGTAGGATATAATTCTTACAAACTAATCACGGCAATGATAGGCCTGACCAGGCCCACCTGCTGCCTGGGAATGCTTCTTTCCAGCAGCCTGTCAGATCCTAACACTTGTAAAATCTGCCAACCTGCAGGTTAAAAGGTAAAAACGCATGTGTTAGGACAAAGAGAGAAAATGTGCTCAGTAAACAGACAGTAAACTTTGGCCAATAATAAAGATTTCCTTTACTTTCCCCTGTCACAAAAACCTCCACAAAAAAAGGTGAGAGAAATCTGATGACAAACACATGCCAGAAACCAGCTCGTGAGGGAGAATCTACTGTTGCTCATCTCTTAACTGGTCTGTACCATTTCTGAGCACGGACACAGGAAACACAACTATGTCTTCTCTTGGTCACAACTAGCACAGCCCTATATTGAGCTCTATATCCAGTTATTTGTCTTGGGGAAAACTTTTTTTTTAGTTATCAGCTGTGCATTGAAGACGGAGATGTTTAGAGATGCAGGCTGCTGTACCTGTGGAATGTGTAATAGCTCCCAGATCTTCTGTCTGAACTCAGGAGAAATATGGATGGCTGACATTTCTTCTGGTATTTTTTCATCCAAAGATCTTGAATTGCTTTCTTAATACTGTCAGGATTATTGTGCTTGTCTGTTCTGACATGCTGAACATGAGCTAGAGAATTTCTTCCAGTAATTTCTGCAGTGGAAGGAATGAGCTCTTGTATAATTATCCAATATGTAATCATGCCTAGTAGACAGAATTTATTCTACAGCAAAAACATCCATTTCTCATGTAAGTAACCAGAGAATTTCCATTTCCTCCCATGAAAGCCAGATCAGCCCCCACTGAGGAGTGATTTAGAACCTGCAGACCACCCCTGCTTTACCTAAGGGACAACAGCTTGCAGCTCCTGTCATCTTTTATCAAAGAAGAATCCTCTAGAGTCTGTCTGAGTCTCTGTTACCTACCCTGCAATGGCTTTTCTTTTGTGACACTTTTGTTTATTGCAGTCTGCTTGCTCTATGAAGCATCACTAAGTAGCAACATATATATTTTAAAAAAAGTTAAACCTTCTGTAATGTAAGGTGTTCAATGTGATGTGAAATTGGTGGTTTAAGGTAACTAGCAGAGCTGTCTCTCAAGATTTTTGAGAGAAGTTTTGCACTTTATTCCCCCTCTCAAGAGATACTTACATTTTGTACCACTTGGATTACATTTCTCTGGCACTCAGATTGTGTGATGGCTGTTGCCAACAGAGGGAGCTATACGTGGACAGTAGGAAAACGTGTGTCAGGCAGAAGAGACAGTCCAAGAAAGAAAATAAATTTTCTGAGTCTCTGGTTTGTTTAAGATTCTGCAGTTCCAGAGAAAAGCAATCTAATAATTACATTTTTAACATGCAGTAAACTTTGATGGCATTTTTAATATGATATATCACAATAAGGGTAGAGCTTGTATGATTTTCCTTTTCCTCCTGTCCTCCTTTTCAGTGGTATTTATTCATGTCACTTCAGGCTTTGGCCAACGCTCTACAGCAGGAAAACATCATCATTTTTCCACTTACGATTTGTGCAACAAAATTCTCTCTCCCTTCTCCATGAAAGGGAATGGGATAAGAAGACAACCATGTTGTTTGGTAGTTCTCTTCTGTGTTGCTTATTGGCACAATAACCATATGGCAGTAAGTTGCAACATTTTCCTAACTGGGCTTTTAGCTCCCCGCAAGGGGATTTAGACAGATTCCCTCTTTGCAACTTTTGAACGAGAAGGATTAGGGGGTTGGGGCTGTTCTTCCCCTCCTTTCTCACTACCTAGAAAAATTCTTCATCCTACTTTACAGCTGTCATGTTAATAGTTCAATGATTGCCTGCGAATCTGAAACCACCAGTGTGAACATTAACAAGGACTGGTGGGAACAAAGATCGCAGTGTGGAAAGAACAAGTAGTTAACACTCCTCTGGAGCACCTGAGCCAGAACCAGTTTTGTTAAGGATTTATGCTAAGATACTGTCCTGCAGGAAGGGACTGAATAACTCTGTGGGCACTAAGGATAACTTTACACTTTCAAATGCTGGGTTTTTTTCTTGTAACCACCTGACAAAGCTTGGGCAGGTGGCTGATGTGTCAAAGCAACCACTTTTTGCCAAAAATCCCATTTGCTTGAGCTTTGTGGAAAGTGTGGTTGAACGCCTGTTACTTGAAAAGCCAAATCCTTGTTCTGAAGGGCACTTTGCATGTCTTTTTCTCCAGGGGCTTTCATGTGCCTCTTTTATGCACAAGCATTATAGGAGCAAAAAATGATGTGTTTGTTAAAACCATATTCCTCTTTAATCAACTTTTCTCTGCTCTCTTTTAAATTAAGTACTTGAAAGCTATTCTCTGAGAGAGAGAGAGATCTCCTGACAGTGCATTCTCTGGTCTGCAGCTCTCAGCTCCCTGTGATGCAACCTTGATCTGTGCCATGAGCCAAGGTTGTGCTTTGCAGGTTACCTGTGGGACCTCAGACTCTCTGTCATTCAGGTGTTCCAGGAAGGTGGGAGCTGGATTCTGAAAACTCAGCTCTTCATGAAGTAAAATAATTTACTAATTTGTGTAAAGTTATGATAACTTTTGGAAATTTTCATAAAACACCTGTCTTCCAATATCTAGATAAAAACCCAAAAGAAACCCTCCTGTATAGTCTAAATGAACCCTGTACTTACTTCTTCTTTGATAATATCCCCTAATGAGCTGTCTAATTATAAAACATCGAAAATCTGAATTAGTTTAACAGGCTGACAAATCCAGCGGCTTTAAAATAGGAATCCCTGAGATCACATCATATTTCAGTCCATCTCTGTTTAGCTGGGAGACATCATCCCAGCAGGGTAGACAGCTACCGGGTGCTGGCTGCTCCTGATGTCGCCTCCTGGCTGCACTATGGCATTGTAACATACCTGCTCATTGCTTAAGCCGTTGACTGTAAATTGCAGTTGGGTGCAGACTGCTGGAGCAGCCCTCCTGCACAAAAACATGGGATGCCAGAAGCATCACAGGTATAATCTTTTGTCTTTTTGTTGTCATCTTAGAAAATAGTAAAATTTAAGTTTCTTGCTTTTAGCATGTATCTTAGCACTGTGTCCAGTGTATCAAAAGATTACCTGAAGTTATGTGACGTTCTCTGTTCTGGTATGATGGGACACTTATGGTGACAGAAAAGCTTTTCTGTGCACATGCTTCTGAACAAACTTTCATGGGGGCGCGATGAAAAGATAGGCAAACACTGCGATGGACCCTCACCCCTTCTGCTCCACGTTGCCTGGTGTACTTGTAATGCGTTGTGGGGATGTGTTCAGGTAACTGCAGTGAGGCTGCTGATGCAACGTACTCGTAGGGTAAGATAGCACAAGACAGAGAGGATGTTGCAAGCTTAAGCTAAAGGGGATGTGGTCAGAGAAGAGTTTATGGATGAAGATGTTGCCCACTCAATTTTATGTAAAATATGATAAGGAGGGACCAGAAATGGGACATAGACTATGATGCAAACTGTTGGGAAAGTCTTCTCCATGAACTGTGCTTGTTGACACAGCAGCGTGGCAAACCATGTCTCTGTGAATTAAAGTCAGAGAAAACAAGTCCAGAAACTGGGTTGTAACCACTGTGTTTAACATAAAAAATCTCCTACCCGGAATCATCAGTAGCACAGAGAAATCAGTGCCTGAACTCTCTGTAACTCACCTTCAGTAGTCACTGGAGTCTGTCCCAAAATTAGCTGTGTCACTGGTACCCCATTGATAAGGAACTGCAGCACTGCTTTCACCGGACAGGTAAAGCCATATTGTGATTCCTTTATAAGAATTTGATGAGCTTGGCTTTTCTCAGATTGCACTGTAGAAAGCACCAGATAAAATCTGAAGTGTGACTCATTTCTTGCAAAACAAGGTTTGGGTTTGGCTCGTTTTCGTGGGGAAAAAACCCACCATTTGAGGAGTGTGAGGGTTAAGTAGCTACACTCTTTGAGTTGTAAGCATAGTTAAAAAGATTCTGCAAAGGATGATAGCTGATAATTGGTATGATGTGGTGTGGAAAATATGCACTTCCTCCTCAGTCTGTGCCCCTCTCTCCCTGCCAGTGTTATCGCTGAGGTCTTGTTTGCACTCTGTGAGGTATCACAAAGTTCACTTGCAGCAAACGTGTCAGCATTCAAATTGGGGGAGCCACTGTGACTTGACTCTGCCTTTCACCCTGGCAAAAGCACGGTTAAGTTCTCACTTCTGCCCCAGGCTGCTGCTGGCGCAGGGGGGAAGCCTGGCTCAGGTGAGGAAGCAGTGGATGCTGGAGGCTGACAGGCATGGCGCAATAGCAGTGCTCCTGGTTTGCTTAAATCAGTCACCCACCCTGGGAAATGTTCGTTTCTTGAGTAATATTTTTCCTTTGTCAAGCTCCTGTGCGGAGTGTGGGATTTCCACCTGCTTCTGGACCAAGACTGAGTCATTAGCTCACTGCTAAGACTGGGTAATATATGTACAGTCCATCACAGACAGGGGAGATCTCTCATTTGTGCTTTAGAGAGCTCTTTACCCAGTTGCAGAGATTGACTGTAGCAGTATTTGTTGTAGTGTGTGTAATGATTAAGTTATGAAATGTTCAGAACTGGCTGCTGCATTTGAGTTGGCCCTGTCATGGTTTAACCCCAGACGGCAACCAAGCGTCACACAGCTGCTCACTCACTCCCCTCACGGTGGGATGAGGGAGACAATCAGAAGAGTAAAAGTAGGAAAACTCGTAGGTTGAGATAAAGACAGTTTACAAAGGAGAGCAAAAGCCGCGCGCACAAGCAAAGCAAAACAAGGAATTTATTCGCTGCTTCCCATGGGCAGGCAGGTGTTCAGCCATCTCCAGGAAAGCAGGGCTCCATCAAGTGTAACAGTTACTTGGGAAGACAAATGCCATAGCTCCGAACATCTCCTCCTTCCTTCTTCTCCCAACTTTATATATTGAGCATGACATCACATGGTATGGAATATCCCTTTGGTCAGTTGGGGTCAGCTGTCCCAGCTGTGTCTCCTCACAGCTTCTTGTGTCCTCCCAGCCTACTTGCTGGTGGGGTGGTGTGAGGAGCAGAAAAGGCCTTGACTGCTTAGCAATAACAAAAAACACCAGCGTGCTATCAACACCATTCTCATCCCAAATCCAAAACATAGCCCTATACCAGCTGCTAGTAAGAAAGTCAACGCCATCCCAGCTGAAATCACAACAGGTCTGAATGGACTTGGGTCACCATGATCCTCACATGAATGATGTGTGTTCCCCTCCGTTGTGATCACATTTACATTAGGAAATTCCCTATTTTATTTAGACACTAGGAGCAGAGCTTTCTATTGGCAGGTCTCCCTTGACATCAAGAGAAAAAGTAACCTAAAATATACACACACAGATTTGTCTATATTTCCTTAAAAGAAGGATGTCGGGTATTGATCAGAGATACAGTATTTGCTGCACACTTTAGGCCAACTACTGAAGACCTCATGTTGTCACTTTTAGTTTACCTCTTACTTAAGTGTTTGCTTTAAAAAATATATCACAATGCAAAATATTACTCTGGCTTTTACAGACTAAACTCACTCAGTTTTCCATGTAATACACACCCAATACTTTGATTTTAAACATCTCATAGATTGTTCTAGAGAAAGGTCAGATTTAGTAACAGAAAATTCAGAAAGTTCAGAAGCCTCTTTTGAGTCATGTATGCGACGACTCCATCATAAACTTCCTGCAGCTACCCAGATTTTCACAGATTTACCTGAAGGTCAGGTGAGGAGAGGTGCCTTGGCAGTGGCAGGGGAGTCCTCCTCCCTGTGTACCCCTACACGGAGGTGGGCCCTTTACAGGATTCTGCCACAGGGAATTCTCAATCCAGGAGGTTGAAATCGAATTATTTAATTAAAAAATAAATTACATTATTAAAAGTTAATAAATATATTATTAATATATTAAATTAAAATTATTTAATAGCTTCAAAAATTACAGTCTCTACTTCCAAACCACCTTATAAAGGCTTGAAGGATTCTCTGTAGTTTGCTTTACCCCTGAAGGGCTTCTAGAAAAGTAAAAAATTATTCAAATTTCAGAAGCTGAAACATGCCTTGCTGATGAGAGAGGCTGACTTTGCAGCCGTTCAGACAGCACTCTTCCACAGCAGTCAGGGTACTCATGGTTCAAAAGGGGCTATCATGTCTTGTGTGTCTGATTAAAACAGAAGTGGAAAAAGAAAAGGTCTTTGAGGCTTCATTTCAGCAAAGTATTTCAGCACAATGAAAATAAATTAAGGCTGAAACTCGTGCTGAAATACTTTGCTGAATCAGAGCCTAAAACAGTATTTTTCCTGTCCCCTTATGCTTTGCTTTAATTGGTGAAGACAGGAGTGAACTGACTATAATCCTTGCTGCTCTGTAATCATTAGAAATAATTTTTTAATAGTGTCCAGATAAATTACTGTATTAGAATTAACTTGGGTCGAACAGCAATAAGCTGAGTACAAATTCTGGTGTTTGTTTTGACCACAATCTTCTGTCTCTCACATATAGGTAAATATAACCATTGTGGAGGAAACTTGTCTTTTCAGTTTGAAAATTATTCCTGATAGAAACTGTAGTTTTGTGTCTGTCTGCTTATCAGCAGGCTGTGCATAGTGGGGCAAGGGGGAAGCAGTACAGAAGTGGCTGAAGTGTACGAGCACTGGTTATATTTGATTTGCTTCTGCTCCACGAGCAGGTTTCGAGCCTCTGTCACACACCTCCAGCTATGCGAGTGTCTGATCTCCCCTCCTGCAGCTGCAGCCCCTCTCAGCATCTCTGGTAGCAAATGAGGATGGGTAATTGGCATCAGACAGCCTCACAGTCCTTCCATCTGCCTATAGCAACAGGGAGGAACAAATTTCACAGGGATCTACTTATTTGGCTGCGTGTGCTTGACAGAGCCTTATCCATGTTCATATTAAATCATTTTCCCTGGTTCTTGTGTCGTTCAGCCCAGCTAGTCACTGTCTTGTCCCTTAGTTTTGCATCCCAGCCTCTTTGCCCTCAGTTCGTGTTTTCTTTTCACCTGCTTGCCAAACTCATTTTATCTTCCTCCCCTCCCAGATGTGCCTCACAGGTCTTATTTTTACCCCTTTGCATTTAATTCACTCTCTTCCCTTCCCTTCCTTCCTTTCCTTCTCTTCCCTTCCCTAGAGTTCCCTGCAGGATGATCTTCCTCTTCCAGATTAGACTCTCATTTCTCTGTGTAGCTCATGGCTACAATGGAAAGGAAGACACTGCTTAGTGCAAACAATTTCTTCTGAATAAATTAGCAGCTAAATAAGTCTCTTCTTAGTATGCATGAAAGTATTATTTTAAGATGGCTTCTAACATAACCAAATCAGAGTGAGTTTAGACATCACTGGTAGAATCACACAGGGCACTCCATCCTGCCAGCCTTCAAGTCCTTGCCGACAAAATGTGCCACCTTTTCACAAAAAAAGGGCAGCAAAGATGTTTTATATAACAAAATAACATTTTTTTTTTTATCTGGCTTTGGAAGCAAACTGATCTGATACCAAGCAAGGGGGCTGGATCACCTGACCTCCTGAGGTTTCTTCTCACCTGAATTACTTCATGATTCTATATAATTTTGCCTGAGATTGGAAACCAAAATAGTTATCCAGAGGCAGACACATGAGCTGAAAAACTTCAGTGAAAACAAGTCAAATTTTGAATCCTGATCATGTGAAAACAGCACCTTACAAATGCAAGCAATCCTACAAATAGGCAGGTCTCCCAGACCCATCAGTAATTGCAGGCCCGAATCACGCAGACATGAATGCAGAGAGGTATCCTTTAATCCCTAATCAGCAGTGATGTTACCCATGTGTGGTGGTTTAGCCCCAGCTGGCAACAAAGAACTATGTTGTCACTCACTGCCCCCCGAGCAGCAGGACAGGGGGAGAACTGGAGAGTCAGCTTGCTTTAAAAGTAGGAATGCTCCAGGAGCCGATTACAGCAAGACAGCTGAAGTATGGAGAGTCACTTACAATACTGATACATTTTCATTTAGATCTTGTCCCTGATGCTATTATTTAGTTTTATCGGCATGAATAAAAGTGCCACTATTATTTATCCTTCTGCACCCAGAGAAACCTTTATTTTTTCAGAGCTTAGGCGTGTATTGTATGTGGCACAGCACAGTTCCGAATTACTGCCTGCACAGTAACAGCAATGCTGTATGCACTCCATCTCCCACCCAAACTGTAGCTGTCTGATACGATTTTTACTTCCATTTTCTCTTTACTTGCTGCTTTTCAAGCTTTCTGCTTTATCCTTCTCCTCTGCTTCTGCAGCCCACGTGTGTTGGAGGGCAGATGGGCTGAATCCTCAGCCCTGAAGCCTTTTCCCAGAGTCTTAGAGTCCTCTGCAATCCTCTCAGACTGTTTTATCTCGCAGAGTTGTCACAGACTTCTCTCTCTCTGTCAGAGACTGGAGTTAATCTGGGATCTGGGGAGGCACTGAAGGGTGTAGGAGGGAAGTGTCAGGCATCTGGTTTTGCTACGCAGTTCATCAATGGCCCAAGGGTAGGAGTTATCACAGAAAAACACGGCTCTGGCCTGTGACGAGGCACGTGGGTGTGTAATACCCACCCGAGTCCAGGTATTACACCTGGGAAGGACAGAGACTCCAGACTCCAACCAGACTCCAACCTCAAGTGGGAGGAAGCCCTCCTGAGCAGACGAGAGGATGTGGGTGAGGGAGGTGACTCGGTCACGCAGCAGTTGTGGGCTGGAGCATGTATGGTGTTAACACAGCAGATGAAAGAGTTCAGCAAATGTGGACAGAGTAACATAATGAAATCACCAGGGAAACGAGAAACATGAAAAGGTTGTGGAAAAGTAAATACGACCAGTGGAAACACTGCTTTGTGAATTTACATTTTTGGCTACGTTTCTTCATCAGAGGAAGCAAAGGGACCAGATTCTGACAATTGGTCCCAGTCCTGTGCATGGTCCAGAGCATCGGCATAGCACAGAGCTGGCACCAGCCCTGGGGTGATGGAGCTGCTGTGTGGCTTGGCCCCACGCATAAGGGGTGGTCCTCCCTCCTCTCCTGGCCGAGTAAGCTTGTCTGTCCCTTGGGAGAGGAGGAGGAAGGGGAAGGGATATTCTCACCTTCCCTTTCTTCAATGTAAATGCCAAAATGACTGTGGAGGTGCACGAGAGTAGCAGGGCAGGATCAGGGAGCCCTGCCAGCGAGCATTTGTCTGTGCTAAAGGCTTAGTCCTGGACTTAGGAGGTGCTCCATGTGTGAGGCTTCCTTGGGTCTGTGAGAAATCATAGGTGGCAGAGGGGGAAGTGAGAAGGAATATAACTTTTGGCTATTGTTATAGAGCAAAAAGAGTTATTAAGTGTATCTGTGGAATATTTCCAATGTGTGTAGTATGCGTAACTGAGTAGGACTTTTTGTGAGAGTTGGTGACTGGCACTACGCAATGTGCTGTGGTCCTCTGAAACAGACACGTCCAACACTAGCATCCGCATCGGCACTTCTCCCTGCAGCTGGGGCAGCATCCATTCACTGTTCAACAGTGAACAACGTGTGTTTCTCAGAATATGGTAATTGTGCTGCAATTAGATATTAATAGCCTAGACTTGGGGTTATTTGTTGGTTGACTGACCCAGAAATTGATAGCAGATATCCTCCCATCTAAAGGACAGTAAATGTTCTTGTTAAGACAGATTAATTTGCTTTTGACATAGGCCTAAACCATGTTCACAAGCAGTCTCCACAATTCAGCTGAGTCACGGTAACGTCTGAAGTTCCTCTGTCTTGGCCTTGTGTCTCCACAGCCAAGTACACAACAAGGAAAAGTTTCAATGTGCTATCATGAGAAAATTATTTGGAAAACAAAATAGCCCAGAGGAAGAAAAATCATCTTTGAGTGGGAAAGAGGCATTGTCATCTCTTGCCTGTTACATGTTAAAAAAAAAGGTCTCTTCTTCAAGAGAAATTTATGATTAAGAATGTCTCAATAAGACCATATAATCTCATATTAATGCTTTCATGGGGAGAAGATCAAACACTGAAGGTTTTTTTCATCTGTGAATAAATGCCACAGGAAGAACCAAACCCTGGGCAAATTCCAAATAATTTTTAAGAAGATGATAACCATGGAAAAGAAAAACTGGAAGGAGTGGTGGATTGCCTGCATTTTGAAATCAGTTGAAACTTGGTGTTTTTCTAGAAATTGTTCACTAACTTTGCTTGAGCAGAGTGCAAATTATTGGGATGAGTACAGGCTAATGGGATGAGTTCAGTGGCGCAGGCTGTGTAGCATGGCTATACAGTAGCCTTACATATCTGTATGTAAAAAGATTCCCTTATCCCACAAAACTTGCAAAACCATCACCTTTTCACAGTCAGTTACCGTTGGTAGACTTATTCCATGGGTACAGTTACATGTGCATGTGGGACAGCCTGTAGCTGACAGAGCAGAGATGCGCTGGGTTCAAGCAGAAGGCTGCCTCTGCAGACACAGAGCATCACAGCCCAGTGGAGTAGCCCACATCTCCAGAGTGGGATGGGAGCTTGGCATTGGTGCTGGTGGCGTGGGGCAGTGGCACTACCTGTGTGTTGGAGGGAAGGAGGGAGGCACATGCCAGTGCAGTGCTGGGACCCTGGGCACAGCTGGCCCATGCTGTATGGAGATGGCTGGAGCCCTGGGATCATGATAGCACGTCTCCCGCTTGTGCACGACTCCAGCAGCGTTTCACCTCTGAAGTATGTGATGGTTTATGCTCCTTGTTAGTGTGTGATCATAAAATGGTTTGGTTCCTTGTGCCCATGTATAAAATAAGCTGCATATGGGTAATATAAGAAGTGTTTTCCAGTAGAACAACGGCACGAACATTATGCAGCATTCCCGTAAAACTGCACAAACTAAATGAAAAAGCCCAGTCTCAAAACCAGCTCTCTGGATTATCAAAACTGCCCTAGACTATTAAAAGTGAAAATATTTTGAAAATCTAATTTCTTTGACTATTCTGATTTATTTTCTTTAAGGCGTGTGAAGCACACAAACTAAAGCAAAGTTTGTGTGCTTCACACACCTTAAAGAAACTAAATCATCTGACCTTACTTCTTACTTCTCATAAACAAGAACAGTGGGACAATGTGTGGGTTGCACATCTTGAAAGGAAACACTGGAGCAGACTTTATTTCCCAGGGCAGGGCTTTCTTTTTTAATTTACCAAACATGTTTCTCATGAATGATCCCCTTTTAAAAGGAGCTGAACCATATTTTAGAGTTTTAAACTGGGGGTTCCCTTACATCCATCATCTCTGAATTTTACCTCATGGAATGTAAAAACCTCACACTGAAGTGAAAGAAGTGTATCCTTTCTAGATACGAATCTCCCCAGCTATGGGAGAGACATAGGCACTTTGTACAAGCAGCAGTTTGCTGACAGCGTGTGGGACTCCTGCTGCCCTCTGCACGAGCAGTGTCCAGGAGGGAGTGGGTGATTCCGAGGACTGAAAGTTTGGAGCGAGTGTTTCATGGGGGTCAGCCTGAGACATATCAACAAGGAAAGATTTTCTGAGGGTGAATGTTGAAAAAATGTGTGCAGAGCCTTAAAATGCACGGGCCGAGGTGCTGACAAGGGAGAGGCAGTGTGACCCGTGGGGGACTGGCAGAGCAGAGCAGGGTGCTGTCGCAGGACACCCCCCCACAGCCGCTTGCTGCGTTCAGCTGCTGCCTTGCCCCAATCAGCTCCCAAGAAGGCTCTGGAAGAGAAACCAGTGTCCTGGGCCAGAGCCCAAAGCCTCCCCTAGCGTGGGAATAGCACGCACAAGAGGATGCAGGGGCTGATTTACGTCACAGCACCGCGTGTAAAACAGCAAGTTACAAAAGGGCATTCTATAGAAAGGAAAAAAATACTAACTGAATATCAGAAGAATGTTTGTCTTCCTGCTTTTAGTTTAATGTGTCTCTTTTTTTAGTCACTCAGCTAAGATGACTGAATTTGCAGTAGCTGAAAATGCCACAGAGTCATTAAAGTGAGCTTGAGAAAGTGATGGGAGCCTGTACCATGCTCCACAGCTCTTCGGAAACACACCACTACACTTGCTATGGTAGACACCAGAGACCAAAATATGAGGCAATGGCAGCACCAGTGCCTGCTACAAAAAAAAAAATTAGAGAAGTGCATCATTTCACAAGTAATCTGTGTCAGGCAACATATGTTATAAAAACATGTTGCAACTGATAAATCTTAAAGGAAATGTCAAGTAAAACCAACCCAACAGATTATTTGCAGTAAAAGGGAAGCTCTTCTCCAACCTTTTCTCTCTTTGTCCTTTAATTCTCACTTTTCCCATTCAGCAAACGTCAAAGGTTAATCAATGACAGGAACAAACAGGTGAAACCTTTCTCCTGGCCTTGGAATAGCCCACAACTAAAAATGCTCACGAGGGTTATTCTGGTGGAGGTCTGATGCCACCTAAAGTTTCCAACAAGTCTTGCAGTAGAAGAAATCAGCATTTCTCCCCAGCATTCTCAAGCAGTAACAGCTCTGAAGTAATTAGTTATTTATAGATCTTTGTGGCTACATTAAGCACAGCAGAAGTTTGCACTGTGAGAAAATTAGCTCAGTCATGCTAGGCTGGGTAAAAATCCAAATTTCTGTCATCCTTAGCCTGCGAGAAGCAGATGTTGTAACTCAGTCCAAAATCAAAGGTCTTAAATGGAGAAGCTGTCTTTATTCCCCTGATGTTAAAACTAGCTTGGTAATGATGTTCCTTTATTTTTAACATTCAGAGACCATGTGACTGTAAAAGGAAATCAGATTCAGCAGATGGAAGGGCATTGTATGCAAGACATTTTCCACAAATTATATCAAGCCTTAATGTTTACGGGATAATAATGTGCATTTTAGAGTACTCTACAGAGCAGGGTTAATACCTTTATCAGTAGAGTTGGTCAATAAGCCCGTTAAAATGTATTATAATAAAAATATGCTGTTGTTGCAAAAATATACAAACTTTGAAAAAATGCGTTGCTTTTACTAGATTTCCTTTGGACTAAGTATTGATTGTTAGGGGTTTTTATGTCTGATTTATTAAAGGTTTTCTTTAGGATTTTTTTTTTCAATTTTATTTTATTTTTCATTTCCATTTTCTCGTTTGTGCATTAGTGCTCAACATAAGAACATCAGTATTATGCGTTTTTATTACTGATGTGGTCGTAACAGCTTAGAACTGAAGTTGCTTTTAGATTTGAAGTATCATTCAAAGTGGCTGCTATTGACTGCTGTCGGGAAGATTAAACCTCCTCCTCTAGATCCAAGTGTCTCCTGACTACTACAATGAAACAAATTGATTTTAGTTTTTTACCTTTAGTTTCAAGTCACCCAGGGGCAAACACGGGAGGAACTACCACACCGCACAGTACAGAAGTGGTGGGGACTGGAAGGGGACCAAGACTACCTGAAGTCAGAAGTGATAGAAGGGCAGCCCCTTGGGCACTTGCATTTTAACCGTCTTAAGTTTATTAGCGGGTGGTAGATGTCCTGGACAAAGCAGAACCTCTGCTAACGTGGTGTTCCTCTCACTCCAGCACCCTCTCGAGCTGCTCACACGCCGTGGTGGCCCTGCTGTACCCCTTCTCCTGGCAGCACACCTTCATTCCTGTTCTGCCCTCATCTATGATTGACATTGTGTGCTGCCCTACCCCCTTCCTGGTGGGACTGCTCTCCAGCTCTCTGCCCAAACTGAAGGAGCTGCCTGTAGAGGAGGTAGGACCTGGCACCAGAATTGTTTGCCTGGAGTACAGCTGGCCTCACCCTGGAGAGGGCCTGCCATTCACGTGTTTAATTTTTAATCTGCCTCTTTGTTTCTTTCTGCATAATTCTCCTGGGCAACTGCCTCTCAGTAAAACTGCAGTAATAGGTTTAGTCTTCTCTATAGTCCGCCCCTCTTCCCATACCTGGCACCTTGACAGAGAGAAGTGAATGTTAACCTGGTGAACAAGTAAGTACAGTGTAAATACGCTGATTTGTTCTGATTTTGTTGTACCTAGAACAAGAAGAGGAAGACATGAAGTGCCATCTGCTATCACACCTATTAATGGAAGTTGTGCATGTAGCCATAGCCAGCACAGAAAATAAATCCTTTAAGGCTTTTTCCTTTTTCTGTTACTTCTATGACTTTGTTAATACTATATTGGAAATCAAATGAGAGTTGCGCTTCATCAGCTCTTCCAGTAAAGTACCACAGAAATACTCAAGGGCACACTATTCTCTCTTACTTCTATTAGTTTCCTGTCATTTTCTACAAAATTTTCTTTTCTTGTGCTTGCTTTCAAGGCTCTCTGTGCCTCTGGCCTATGTAAATCTCTGCTCTGTTTTCCTCCCATTTTCCTAACATTGCTCTCCCACATCTTCCCAGCTCCATCTCTCAGCTTTGCTGCTTCATTATCATTAGTATTTCACACCTTTGCCCTTCGGAAGCCCTGCTGCCTCAAATGGCACCATCTTCTTTAAAGACCTCTGAAATACTTTTCATCTGCACGTTAATAAAAATGGTTAGCTATAACTCGCTTAGGTTTAAGAAAAAAGACCTGCCTAACCCTTTTAGCTTTTTTTACATATTAACCTAGTATGAGATCTGTTGTATCTAAATATGTTCAGTTAGACTTCAAGCTCTAAAGAAAAACTTAATCTTCTTGTTTTATAAAGCACACAACCTGTTGTTTCACTGTAGGAATTTGATTCATGTTGAGGCTTGGGACCATTCAGATGATCTTTTGCTCTTAAAAGGCAGACACAAATGAATGTTTTCTGTCTCTTCGGATATATTTCACTATGGTGTTTTCTTTTCTTTAGGCTTTGATGGTTAACCTGGGATCTGATCGATTCATCAGACAGGTAAAGTACAGCTTGAAATGTTGCCATGCACTCTAGCAGGCTGTTTACTCCTATAGTATGATTAAGTTTCTTTGATTAGAGATATTTGGCAAGAATTGTGCAGTGGGAAAGAGATTAAAAAAAAAAAAAGTGCTCATTTTCTGTTTCACCTGCAAATAAGTACTGCTCCTCAGGTATGCAAAAGGGATTGAGGCTGTGACTGTCAGAAAAAAATTTCTGAACTGTATTCACAGTGCAAAGTAAATATCCAAAGACAATAACATCATGTTAGCAAGAAAACTCACGCTGTTGGAGGTGAAAAGGACAAAAATTGCAAAGAAAAGTTTCTGAGTGAGAGAGGAAAGGTGAAGGATAGTTTAACGTGGTAGGAAAAGCAAGAGCCTTGTAAACAGGGAGATGAAGGATCACCATCTCCTCGTAGTAATGTGGCACTAAGTAATTTCAGAAATAACAATCTGCAAGTTAGATGAGTAAATTTTCTTGTACGATTCCCTGGAAGATATGGCTGGTGAGCAGTGGTTGCAGAGCTAACATTCTTGTGTCTACTCGCTTTTGCTGAACCAGCATTAAATAAGGTGAAGAGAGCAACAGGGGGAAAACCCAGACAACAAGATATACTAGAATATAAGTAAAAACAACTGTCAAAAACCAAAGAAGCTGCCTAAAACCAAGTAGAGCACCTGTGTGTACATGTAGCTAGGCTTTGCACCATGTGTGTTTAGTTAAAAACAACAAGTTTATATATGCTTACCTTACTGTTTAGATTATCATTCCTGACTTTAATCTCATTAAGAGTGACAAGAAATTTTGTTTAGAAACATATGATAGTTGCACATAGTTTTTCAATAGTTTGTTTATATAGGCATAACAGTAGCAGATACAAAATGCTTTTTCTTCTGGATTTTAAACCTTGCAGAAGTATTTGCTGTAGTTGCTGTGTAGATTAATGTGATCTAAAGATTTATTTTTTTTTTTACCTCTGTCAGATGGATGATGAAGACACACTATTACCTAGAAAATTGCAAGCTGCTCTGGAGCAGGCTCTAGAGAGAAAGAATGAACTGATAAATCAGGATTCAGATAGCGATTCAGATGATGGTAAGTTCATTTGGAAACAGGGACTTGTATAAACAAGCATGTAGGTAGTATTGTGACTTTCCATCCAGGAGAAAGATGGGACTTCAGTACTCAAATACCTTTTGCGACATCAAAGATGATAGTCTCTGAACACACAGGGAATGGGACTGATACCATCAACCCGCAGCAGTACATTGTCAGTGATCTCTTTTAATTTCTTTATAAATGACATGCACTCCCATGAGTACCTCTAAACCTTTACTCAAACAGAAGTTTGCAGTTAACTTGGCCCTAATTCAATCCAGATAACTATACGTGCTTAGGGGTGTGTCTGAGTTCGGAGTTACTCTTGGCGCTTGGTACATTCAGGGGAGAGGAGCAGGTACCTCCAGAAAATAGTTTCAGGGCAAGAGGGGCTGAGTTGCCTCTGAAGGTTCATATTTCTCTCCAGCAATTATAAAAACAGCCCAGGTTGAATTTAAATGCCTGTGGTTAAAAGGTATGAAACAGGCCCTTATTCAGGTTGTGAAATTTATTTCTACTCATCTGTGTTACATATGTAAAACTATTTTAACATCTCAGAAATTATGAAACCCCAAATTCTACAACATACCATTTTTGATCAGTCCTTGGTAAAGGCTTATTATCCCCAGAACAAACATTACAATTCTGAGTCATTCAGAAGCTTCTCAAGAAAACTTACTCAAGAGTTAAAATATGAGATATAATTTTGATGCAGCGCCCACAAAACTTTTAATTTTCTGAGCTGTTTCCTGAGGATTTGTATTTCTCATTGGCTCTTGGTTATAAGATACTGATTATGTAGACTGATGCTCTTAATTATAAAGTTGTTGCCCTGTCTGATGTATATTGAGGTCTGCAAGGAGCCGGTACAACTCCTTGCAGTTATTAGCATGGCATCAGTAAACCGCTAGATGACAGTACCCAGCCCCGTGTGGATGACAATGCTGAGAGCTCTGGTAGCAGCTGATTTTGGTGTCTTATTGCCGCCTTATTTTGCAGAATGTAACACCCTGAATGGATTAGTGTCTGAGGTTTTTATCCGATTCTTTGTGGAGACAGTTGGCCATTATTCCCTGTTCCTAACCCAGAATGAAAAAGGAGAGCGTGCCTTCCAAAGGGAGGCTTTCCGTAAATCTGTGGCCTCCAAGAGCATCCGCCGCTTCTTGGAAGTTTTCATGGAATCCCAAATGTTTGCTGGCTTCATCCAGGACAGAGAGCTGAGAAAATGCAGGGCGAAAGGTAAGGGCGGTTTTGTTCCGTGCCGCGCGGATTACTTGGGTTTCGCACAGGTTGGCGCCTCTGTCTACTGTCAGGGCTGAGCAAATTCTGTAAGGCACAAAATTCTCCCAAAACATGTTGTCCGCTTCTTGCGGTCCGAGATTGTAGCCATGGTGGTGGTAACACGAAGGCTTTAACCAGAAGAATAGTGGCATCTGAGCGCCTTAAATCGCTCTGAGGTGAAACGGGGAACGATCCTGCGGGGGGCACAGCCCATCCCGGATGGGAAACGTCCCCAGCGCCCGCGGGGGAGAAGCCGGGCAGCATCCCTAAGATAAACCCCGGCTCACCGGAGCGCCAGATTAAACGGAGTTTACCGCAGGCGGGGCGGGGCCCGGCGGGAGTCGGTGCCGGCCCGGCCCGGTTTTACCGCCCCCGTTCCCGGTGCCACAGGGTGGGTTTGCAGCCGGGGCCGCCTCCGGCCTTGCCGAGCGGAGCCGCGCTGCCGGTGCCGCCGCCGCCGCGTCCCGGAGCGGAGGGGGGCGGGTCGGGTAGCGCCGCCCCCGCCTTGTTCCGGCCCCGAATCCGTTACCCTTCGCGTCACGTCCGGGGCTCCCGGTACCTGTCCTGATGCCGCGTGAAACGGGATACCGCATTCCCGGCAGTAACGTGCCGAAACGGTACCGAGGGAAAAGGGGCGGGCGAGCGAGGCCGGGCAGCGCTCGCCCCAACTGGCGCTTCTCCCCTCTTCCGCAGGTCTCTTCGAGCAGAGGGTTGAGCAGTATTTGGAAGAGCTTCCAGACACCGAACAAAGCGGAGTAAACAAGTTTCTGCGAGGCCTTGGTGAGGAAAAATCTTTAGAAGTGGTTCTGAAGTGAATTTTCATGTCTTTTTTTTTTCTTTTTTTCTTCCTTTTTTTTAATTTGAAAAAGCCTTGCCCGAGGTGAAATCAGATAGTCAAGCAGTTTCAATATGATAGGAAATATGAAAAGGACAACAATGAAAGCATACTTAAAGCTGACAAACCCAGATTTAATTGTGATCCTTGTAAACACTTATTTTCATTTGGGGGCGTGGGGGAACCAAAGTGTAATGGAGGAGGAGAAAAGGAAGGCGGCTGACGGCTCCGCATTCTGTTAGTTGGCTGTCCCTGCTGGTATTAAGTAGATGAGTTCATCTATAGCAATTACATTACCAATGAGACCCATTTGCTAAGTAACTTTTGATTGCCCTTGGCTTTTCAGTATATGCTAGAGACTGATGGTGTGCGTTCTTTAGGAAACAAAATGAAGTTCCTCCACAAGAAGAACTGACTCCTTTCTGCTGACGTACCAACCCAAAGACTATTTATGACACTGCGCATGACACACCTGCAGCATTTCAGCGTTTGACGCGGGAGGAGAGCAGAGCAAGCTGACCGCAGCTTCAAGTGATGACCGATGCTGTTAGACATTGTGCCAGACAATGGCTCCTTTATGTATTTGGGTAGAATTTGTACATAATGTGCTGTAAGCTTTTGTAACTGATTTTGTAATGAGCAAGGAAAACTGTGGTAAATATTTGTATATTCCTGAGAATAACAGGTGCTTTTTTTTCTTTAGTATGAATTGAGTTATGCTTGGTGCAAAAATGAATAGCTGATTATGTGCAGCTGACTGTCTCAGCAGAACCACTGACTTCACGGGATGTTTGTGAGAGCTACACTGATGCCTGGATACTGCGGGGATGAATGAACTCGGGTACGTGGGAGAGGTTGTATGCACAGGGGCTGCTTTCAATTGGCAGAGTTGTTTGTTTCTGTTGTTTTTTTTTTTTCCTTCTAATTAATTTTAAAAGAAAGAAATAACAAAGTAACTTGATAATAAGGTACTTGTTTCACAATACAAAACTTCCACTCGGTTTGAACTCTGGTCAGTAAACTACTTGTAATCCATTCTGCACTAAGACTGCTAAACCTGAGATCTCAGTTCTTTGACATGCAAGCTGCAACGAGTAGGTACAGTACATCCTTTCCTAATGTATGTATGTATGGTTTCTAATAAACTCTGTAAATATACCTGTTTGTTTATATTCATTGCAAACCTCTACAGTTTCTGATGTCGAGTAGGTAAAAAAACAGAGTATATTTCCTGTGATTTTTTTAATGAACTTGTAATTAAAATACAAAATGGTTATTACAAACCTGTCTTATAGTAGGTTTGCTATTTCATGGCCTGTAGTTTGATTTGTTTCTTCAATGTTTTTCACTAGGGCTGAGACACGACATTTTATATCCCTGTTCTGCTAATTTTATCCTAACAGAAGCATCTCTTAAAACATTTCTTTTTCTTTGCATGGGTTAGCAACAAATTACTTTCTGTCACTGTGAGTATCACAGGTACTGCTCCTGAAGGGTGGTATTTTCAGGTTGGTTTTGTGCTGCCTTAGTTAGATGATCAGAGTAGAACATGAGCAGCTCGTAGCAGACAGAGCGAGTCTGCTTAAATTTCTGATGAGCTGATCACGTGTGTGTCATGGGAGTCTGCTTTTCTTTTGCATTAGCTGCAGCCCATTTAGCTGGTGTTTCCATTTCAATGAAGGCTCTTCAGCAGGACAAGGAATGGTTAGCTTGCCGTGGCCTTCTGCACAGCTGTGAATGTTACCCAAGTACCACATTCATCTCTGATCTGGTAACGTAACTCCTGTTGAGACTCTGTAAGTTTTCCCTTCGTCTGAAGAAGAAAATGTAAAATATTTGAGTATATTTGCAATTCTGACAGGTAATGAAGATTAGCTAAAGCTTCCCTTAAAAAAAAACCACAAAACACACACTGTATTCTTCTTCATTTACAGTGTGATTTCTTTTGTTAGATTGGCTTTGAGGCTTGCGCAATTCCTAACCTGACAGTGGTTCTGGTTTGCTGACAGCCTCATAGAACAAAATCGAGGGATTATTCACTGGAAAGGTGAAGTCGTTTCCTTTTTTGTTTACCTCCCTCACACTTGTGTATATACAAAAGCTTGTTAAGTATACACAAAACGTCTGTAAAATATCAAGTGCTTTTGATTCAGTGGAAATGTACTCACGAATGTTCATGTCTGTTAGTTTTTCTCTATAATATGCTGTTAAGTTCCAGAATGACTTCTAGATATAGTTCTTCAGAGCGGAATATTTTATTAACAACAGCTGCTAGTAAATATATGGGGAAATATATATTCCTCTTAAGAAAATGATGGATAAAACATCATCATCAGCTGAAGAAAAGTGCTGCAGAGAAGAGTTGTGACAAAAGCAAGAAAAAGCCACACAATGCTGATGTACAAGAATGCAGCGCTGTAAAACCCATCTCCCGCACCAAAGCCGTTTTCCTCCATCTGCACTTTAAAAATCGAAGTAGAAGGATTTTAAACATTATATTACCCATCAACATGTTGTTCCAGTGTTTGTGATGTGAATCAGAGGAGAGTACTGGGCACAGTGAGATCATGTTTCAAAAAATTTGTAGCTGTCTTCTTGATACTCAAGCGACAGCTATATAAACCCACCCCGGTGTTCTCCGCAGGGCTGTGTTTGAAACCATCAGATGAAGGAAAAACAGAGGCTGTGTTATTTTTCCTTCTGTATAAGTCGTTAAAACTAATTAGTTGTTAAAACTAACGCTGTTCCCGAGCGTGGAACATTACCAGTGCACCATTCAACTGAGAAGGAAATTCTGAAGAAAAACAAATCCAGTACCGACACCTGTGCTTTAAATTGGTAAAGGTTTAAAGTCTTATTGTATAAAACACATAAAAAACAAGCTTGAGAGACATCACACTCAGCTTGAGAAATACCGCTGCTCTCCAGAATCGTTCTACTGTGGCAAATAATTGTGTTTAAGTACATGGTACTTATTTTCCCACAGTTACCGATATTTAATAAAGTGACCAAACTTGCAAATTTTCCTAAACTCTGCTCAAAGTCCTGCTTTTGCGGCGGGTCGCGGAGGGACGGGGAAGCGAGCCGTGCCTTCAACAGACGGAGCAACCCCTCACACCGGGCCCCGCCGCTCAACGGCCGCCCCCCGCCGCGCGGCGGATCTCGCGAGACTCAGCCTCAGCCTCAGCCCCCGCCCCCTGTTCCGGGCGCCTTAGCGAAGCCTCGCGAGATCTCGGTCCCGCCCCCGCCCTGCCTTCCCCTGCTCTCGCGAGCGACGCGCTCTTTCTCTTCCCTCGTGCACGCCGACAAGATGGTGGGTACCACCGCCGGGGCTGCGCTGCGCTGGGCCAGGCAGGGGGGGCCCCGCGGCCGCCGCCCCTCGCTCCCGCGGCGGGACGTGGCTGGGGAACAGCGGGGGGGGTTATGATGGGGAGGCGCTTTTCCGAGCCCGCGGCCTGCTCAGGGTGCGGTGAGGCCGCTCGGGCCTTCCCTGTGCGGGCCCGGGCCGCCATGGCGCCCGGCTGGGCGGCCGCCGAGGGGGCTGCGGGCTCGGAGCGGCGCCGGCCCCGGGGGAGGGCGGGCGGTAGTTGTGCCTCTTGGCGCCTGGTTTGCTCACAGCTGCTCTCCCGCTTTCCCGCAGCCTTCCAGACTAAGGAAGACCCGGAAGCTGAGAGGGCACGTCAGCCATGGCCACGGCCGCGTTGGTGAGTGGAGAGGTGGCCGCTGGTGGGCCGAGGCCCCGCAGTGAGGGCGGGCCCGCCGGCGCCTCCCCTGTACTGAGGGGATGCTGATGTTCCTCATGGGTCGCAGAAAATGGCACTGTGGGTAGCAGCGAGTAGTACCGCAGGCTACAGCGTGCGTGGGTGGTGCTCGCCCGGTGGGGGCAGATGTCACAGTGATGGGCTGATCCGAAGTCTTGCATGTCCTTTTAAACTTCCCTGGATTTGTAACTAAAGTAGCGCTCAGGCTATGGGTGCTGCTTGTGTGACATTGTAAGCTTACAGGGCAGTGCAGTGTCCCTCATAACTCTTTGGCCATTCCTCCCTTTTCTTGTCACCCCATTTGTGCTAGCACTGTTGTCTTCTTGTACTCCTGTACGCTAAGCAGAGGCATGCTGTGGTTAGTTTGTCACTTCTGTAGGATTAGTTGTCAGTTGGCTTGTCTCGCTGAATTGAGATGAACATAGAAGAGAGGATGGAATCAGAATAATTAGCTTAAATTGACATCGACTCTGCCTTTAATCTCAAGTATTATGTGTAATATTCTTAGTGTAACAAAATTTAATTTTTCCTTTTAGGCAAACACAGGAAACATCCAGGAGGGCGTGGTAATGCTGGTGGTTTGCACCATCACAGGATTAATTTTGATAAATAGTAAGCTAACGTTTTAAATATATACTAGCAAAATGTATCTTCTTGAAGTAGAAACAACTAGCTTTTAGATGTGAATAAACAAAATTTCCTGCAATCCTATGTGTTTTTACCTCTAACGTGAAGTGTAGCAGTATAGCTACAGTCAATTCATGTCACCATTTACCCTCAAATCAAAGACATTTTCACTTAAATTAGGTGTCTTTAAGAGTTCAATACAGCATTTGGTAAACGTGACCAAACTTGCCTGTTACAACGTTGTCCTTGCTAAACGGTGCACACACAAAATGTATGTAAATTCAAAATGTCATGTTAAACCCAAACTACATCCTATTTATCTGCATACTGTAAAGGTAAGGGATGTTGTCTTTACTTGTTGCCGAGACTAGAGTCACATCTGGACACTGCCTGTTGTCCTGGTGTGCTAGAGTACTCGGACAGTAACCACTAATCTATATTCACTGGCTGTGACCATCCTTGACTCAGTCAGTCACCGGGTTAGTGACAGGAGCGCTGAAACTCCTCGGGCAGTGCAGCCCTCCCTGGGTTCACAGAGTTGGGGTTGCCCTAGAAATACAGGGCTGGGCCAGCCTCACCAGTGAGGGGGATCGAGGTGTGAATTCAAGGGAGAACAAACACTTCAAGAGAAAATAATTTTCCCTTGATTTGGGTGCTAATTATTATTACATTTAAATACTATGTGTATTAATACAAGTAAAGGTATAATGTGAAATTTTGATTACTTTGATGAGGTAAGATGCTTGTTCCAGTGTTGATTTGTAGTCCTGCCTGTTTAGGATGATGAAAAATGTGATCTAATGAGGAATGTGTTTCTTTCACAGTCACCCTGGTTACTTTGGAAAAGTAGGCATGAGACACTATCACTTGAAGAGAAACCAAAAGTTCTGTCCTACTGTCAATTTGGACAAACTGTGGACGCTTGTCAGTGAACAGACAAGGCTCAATTACGCAAAAAACGAGGCTGGACTGGCCCCAGTCATTGATGTTGTGCGCTCAGTAAGTTTCTGCTCGTATTCAAACCTGCAATTCCTGGTCAGTTCGTGTGTAACTTAGCTTTGTGTATCCGAGTAGGAAAATGGTGAACTGCAGATAAGCTACAGGGCTTGAATATTTGTGAACTTCTCAGGACGAGTATCTTGGCATATAAGTAGTTACACAGGTACTTACTCTGTTACTTTTTTTCCTGCAAGAACTTTTTCTCATGCTTGTATGTGATTGTGGACAGGCACTACCCTTATTTTGGAAGGTGGTGAAAGATCACTTGTTTAAATATTACTGAAAGCATGTATAAAGACATGGTAGAACTATCCTCATTTATATAAAGTCACTTCTCTGATATCGAGACTAGAGTCACATCTTAACACGTTTGATTGTCTTGGTGTGCTATAGTTCTCCGACATTAATGTCTGATCCCTATTCGCTGGCTGCGATGTCTTATGTCTCAGCCAGCCACCGAATCAGTGACACTAACTTGTCTGACAAGGGGGTATGTTCTGCATCCCAAATTAAGATTCCTGTGTTGGCCAATTACGCCACTTCTTCTAACAAGCAGTGACTTAACGGCTGTAGTATTAATGGACCTTGTGCCATGATTGTCCTTTTAATGTGAGGGATGCGAATGAAATGAGAGTGGTAGAGAACATTACTGCTGTAAAAGCTTGCAAAAGCTTCAGTTTTACATTTAAGACATGCAGAAGGGTCCTCTGCTCTGTTCAGAAGTACCAGGATGTCCTGCAGGTGAAGATCACAGACCAGAAGTCATTGGGTAGTAGATAGTCTTGGAAGTGCAGCCAACTGCTCTCTCCTTTAGAAAAGTGGGAGAAGGTTGTTGACTTCTCCACCCAATTTCACAGTGTTTTCTGTGTATGGACTAGGGGGGCGGGGAGAGGAATCCAGCTTCTAAATTACAGGAAAAGTTCAGTTTACGGTTTCCACTTTTTCTCTCAACAAATGCAACTCCACTAGGTCATGCAGAGTATTTTTCTTTCATTCATACCGATTTTATATTGGACACAGACTGGGAATGAGGTCATGGTGATCATGGTCTTGGTTTTAATTAGTGCATGCTAAAAGACAGGTCTGAATGTAGGAGCCTGCAAACTGATTACAAACACTTAAAATTTTATTTTAATCTTTCTAGGGCTACTACAAAGTCCTGGGCAAGGGGAAGCTGCCCAAGCAGCCTGTAATTGTGAAAGCGAAGTTCTTCAGTAGAAGAGCAGAGGAGAAGATCAAAGAAGTTGGCGGTGCCTGTGTGCTTGTGGCATAAAAGCCTTTGTTTTATTCAAATTTTTTGAATAAAGACAAAGTTTAAAATGTGCTGATTTACAGAAGTTTCTGATATTTTCTTTTTCCTGACTTGTACAGACACTGTTCACACGTAAGTCTTGTCTGCTTTGTTACTTCTGGCAGTTTTTGATTAGTGGTTTGACAGCTTCTTTCTGTCTTTTGAAATTGCCTGGCTACAGTGTCCGGCATTTGGCATGTATAAATACATCATCATTTGGTCTTTACGGGGTAGCAAAATAGAGAGGTGGTTCTTGTATTTGTGCAGCTCTTTCAGCTGGTGATCCTCTTTACAGCTGTCTGTGGAAAGGTGACTTCATGTTCTATTGAGGGGGATTTTTGTATGCTGAAATGCCATTTAGGTGAAATCTGTGGGGATACTGCCTTGGGGAATGAATCAGCAAGAGCGTAGACAGAGAACTGCAGTGGACAATGCAAAGTGGGTTGTAGTATACCAGAATTGCTGTGCGAAAGAGACTTCGTATGGGAAATGGCTTTTAGCTATATAAGCTTTTAATAAGCTTTGTGATCAACAGGCTTGTTTTTGGGAGGATAGGTAAACATTTCTAGTCCTATTTCCACTAAGGTGGGGTACAGGAGGGAATGAAGGGGAAATCCCTGAAAATAGGGAAGAGCTGAAACAGGTGGGAAGAAACCATTCAAGGTTTCTACCTCATTACTGCCAGACTTGTGTCATGAGAAGCACTTCAAGCAGGTTTCTGCAGATACTGAAGGTCTACCTGGTACGCAGCTTTCTTACCAGTAACGCCAGCTTTTGAGCAGAATAGTGCTATGTGATGTACCTCTGCAGCTAACAGCAGCTGTGCCTCAATGTTTATCAGCATTGTGCATAAAATTAGATGTATTTTGAATTTAGTTCAACAATGGTTAAATCCTTTGCTTTTTCATGGCATTGTTAATGAAAGGTCTTTCTAAACTAAAACTTTTGCATTTGTCCCTCTAGTGCTTCAACTGTTGCTAAATGGATGACAGCTGTCTAGCTTCTGATCACAGTCAACGTACAAAATGCAGACCACTTTAATCCATGTGCTTTTTAGAAACTGCTGGTGTAGTACTCAGTACCAACTGAGGTGTTTGNGAGGGCGTGGTAATGCTGGTGGTTTGCACCATCACAGGATTAACTTTGATAAATAGTAAGCTAACGTTTTAAATATATACTAGCAAAATGTATCTTCTTGAAGTAGAAACAACTAGCTTTTAGATGTGAATAAACAAAATTTCCTGCAATCCTATGTGTTTTTACCTCTAACGTGAAGTGTAGCAGTATAGCTACAGTCAATTCATGTCACCATTTACCCTCAAATCAAAGACATTTTCACTTAAATTAGGTGTCTTTAAGAGTTCAATACAGCATTTGGTAAACGTGACCAAACTTGCTTGTTACAACGTTGTCCTTGCTAAACGGTGCACACACAAAATGTATGTAAATTCAAAATGTCATGTTAAACCCAAACTACATCCTATTTATCTGCATACTGTAAAGGTAAGGGATGTTGTCTTTACTTGTTGCCGAGACTAGAGTCACATCTGGACACTGCCTGTTGTCCTGGTGTGCTAGAGTACTCGGACAGTAACCACTAATCTATATTCACTGGCTGTGACCATCCTTGACTCAGTCAGTCACCGGGTTAGTGACAGGAGCGCTGAAACTCCTCGGGCAGTGCAGCCCTCCCTGGGTTCACAGAGTTGGGGTTGCCCTAGAAATACAGGGCTGGGCCAGCCTCACCAGTGAGGGGGATCGAGGTGTGAATTCAAGGGAGAACAAACACTTCAAGAGAAAATAATTTTCCCTTGATTTGGGTGCTAATTATTATTACATTTAAATACTATGTGTATTAATACAAGTAAAGGTATAATGTGAAATTTTGATTACTTTGATGAGGTAAGATGCTTGTTCCAGTGTTGATTTGTAGTCCTGCCTGTTTAGGATGATGAAAAATGTGATCTAATGAGGAATGTGTTTCTTTCACAGTCACCCTGGTTACTTTGGAAAAGTAGGCATGAGACACTATCACTTGAAGAGAAACCAAAAGTTCTGTCCTACTGTCAATTTGGACAAACTGTGGACGCTTGTCAGTGAACAGACAAGGCTCAATTACGCAAAAAACGAGGCTGGACTGGCCCCAGTCATTGATGTTGTGCGCTCAGTAAGTTTCTGCTCGTATTCAAACCTGCAATTCCTGGTCAGTTCGTGTGTAACTTAGCTTTGTGTATCCGAGTAGGAAAATGGTGAACTGCAGATAAGCTACAGGGCTTGAATATTTGTGAACTTCTCAGGACGAGTATCTTGGCATATAAGTAGTTACACAGGTACTTACTCTGTTACGTTTTTTCCTGCAAGCATGCCTGTATGTGATTGTGGACAGGGACTACCCTTATTTTGGAAGGTGGTGAAAGATCACTTGTTTAAATATTACTGAAAGCATGTATAAGGACATGGTAGAACTATCCTCATTTATATAAAGTCACTTCTCTGATATCGAGACTAGAGTCACATCTTAACACGTTTGATTGTCTTGGTGTGCTATAGTTCTCCGACATTAATGTCTGATCCCTATTCGCTGGCTGCGATGTCTTATGTCTCAGCCAGCCACCGAATCAGTGACACTAACTTGTCTGACAAGGGGGTATGTTCTGCATCCCAAATTAAGATTCCTGTGTTGGCCAATTACGCCACTTCTTCTAACAAGCAGTGACTTAACGGCTGTAGTATTAATGGACCTTGTGCCATGATTGTCCTTTTAATGTGAGGGATGCGAATGAAATGAGAGTGGTAGAGAACAGCTACTGCTGCGAAAGCTTGCAAAAGCTTCAGTTTTACATTTAAGACGTGCAGAAGGGTCCTCTGCTCTGTTCAGAAGTACCAGGATGTCCTGCAGGTGAAGATCACAGACCAGAAGTCATTGGGTAGTAGATAGTCTTGGAAGTGCAGCCAACTGCTCTCTCCTTTAGAAAAGTGGGAGAAGGTTGTTGACTTCTCCACCCAATTTCACAGTATTTTCTGTGTATGGACTAGGGGGGCGGGGAGAGGAATCCAGCTTCTAAATTACAGGAAAAGTTCAGTTTACGGTTTCCACTTTTTCTCTCAACAAATGCAACTCCACTAGGTCATGCAGAGTATTTTTCTTTCATTCGTACCGATTTTATATTGGAGACAGACTGGGAATGAGGTCATGGTGATCATGGTTTTGGTTTTAATTAGTGCATGCTAAAAGACAGGTCTGAATGTAGGAGCCTGCAAACTGATTACAAACACTTAAAATTTTATTTTAATCTTTCTAGGGCTACTACAAAGTCCTGGGCAAGGGGAAGCTGCCCAAGCAGCCTGTAATTGTGAAAGCGAAGTTCTTCAGTAGAAGAGCAGAGGAGAAGATCAAAGAAGTTGGCGGTGCCTGTGTGCTTGTGGCATAAAAGCCTTTGTTTTATTCAAATTTTTTGAATAAAGACAAAGTTTAAAATGTGCTGATTTACAGAAGTTTCTGATATTTTCTTTTTCCTGACTTGTACAGACACTGTTCACACGTAAGTCTTGTCTGCTTTGTTACTTCTGGCAGTTTTTGATTAGTGGTTTGACAGCTTCTTTCTGTCTTTTGAAATTGCCTGGCTACAGTGTCCGGCATTTGGCATGTATAAATACATCATCATTTGGTCTTTACGGGGTAGCAAAATAGAGAGGTGGTTCTTGTATTTGTGCAGCTCTTTCAGCTGGTGATCCTCTTTACAGCTGTCTGTGGAAAGGTGACTTCATGTTCTATTGAGGGGGATTTTTGTATGCTGAAATGCCATTTAGGTGAAATCTGTGGGGATACTGCCTTGGGGAATGAATCAGCAAGAGCGTAGACAGAGAACTGCAGTGGACAATGCAAAGTGGGTTGTAGTATACCAGAATTGCTGTGCGAAAGAGACTTCGTATGGGAAATGGCTTTTAGCTATATAAGCTTTTAATAAGCTTTGTGATCAACAGGCTTGTTTTTGGGAGGATAGGTAAACATTTCTAGTCCTATTTCCACTAAGGTGGGGTACAGGAGGGAATGAAGGGGAAATCCCTGAAAATAGGGAAGAGCTGAAACAGGTGGGAAGAAACCATTCAAGGTTTCTACCTCATTACTGCCAGACTTGCGTCATGAGAAGCACTTCAAGCAGGTTTCTGCAGATACTGAAGGTCTACCTGGTACGCAGCTTTCTTACCAGTAACGCCAGCTTTTGAGCAGAATAGTGCTGTGTGATGTACCTCTGCAGCTAACAGCAGCTGTGCCTCAATGTTTATCAGCATTGTGCATAAAATTAGATGTATTTTGAATTTAGTTCAACAATGGTTAAATCCTTTGCTTTTTCATGGCATTGTTAATGAAAGGTCTTTCTAAACTAAAACTTTTGCATTTGTCCCTCTAGTGCTTCAACTGTTGCTAAATGGATGACAGCTGTCTAGCTTCTGATCACAGTCAACGTACAAAATGCAGACCACTTTAATCCATGTGCTTTTTAGAAACTGCTGGTGTAGTACTCAGTACCAACTGAGGTGTTTGCGTCCTGTAGTCACCAGAACATGAGGCTCATAGTGATCTATGGTGTAAGTTGCCTCTTCATTGACAGTGTAACACTACGTTTTTGCAATCTCTTAGCTAGACCACAGCTTGTGAACGTATTGGATTTCTTTGAGATGAGGCTCACTTCTTCCACCACAGGATGATTTTGCTTCTGCATATGCTTATTCTGAATTTCACTAATTCATAGCAACTGTAGCAGCAGCTTGGTGTTCTCTTTGGTAAATGTGGCAGACTCGCTGGACAGATTGGGCTACGCTAAAAGCTTTTAAGGCTTCTTGTCAGCATAACTGGACTGACAGATGGCAATTCCAAGTTGGTTTGCTTTTAAGAGTTGGTAACAGCCGTAACGTACTGAAACTGTTGCTTAATGACTAAACTAATAACATAACTGTTCATTAAATTTTGTAATTGATACCCTCCTCAAGTAGGGTATACAGTTCCTGAAGTTACGACATGTGGGACAGAAATGCTGCCAGCCGCCCTCAACCTTCCTTACAGCTAATACAAAGCAATGGCACAGCTCTAGAACTGCACTACGTATTTCTCATGTATTTGGCTTAAAATGACTACATACAATACTGCTTCCTTAGTTGTAATGTCAAAACAGGACTTTGGTTGTCAATGCAAGGCTTGACCCTGCATGCCAAAGCAGAATCTTTATCTGACAGTAAAAATGAAACAAGTACTTAAAGCTAGTGAGTTAGGTCTCATTGTAAGTGTCAGACCAAAAAGCATATAGACAGTGACACCTACTTTTTTTTATGCTCACTGCTCGAAGCCTTGAATGATTGCTAATAGTTGCAAATTACCTTCTAGTGTGTGTGCTATCATCTTAGGTAATGAACTCCTAACCTAGTGTTTGGCAATAATTAAATTTAGAGGGCTTTTAGGGGAAAGCTGACATGCATTGCTTTGTTAAAATAGTTCAGCTTAGCTGGTGGTACTGCTGGTTGTGAAGAGCTACAACAAACGGTTTGTAAAATACTGAGGTAAGAATAAGTGAACTTGATCCCATTGACCGCTGGGTCCACTGTTTCCTAATATGTGATGCTATTTACCCACTGCCAAAGCTAAATCATTTTAATCCTCAAAGGTAAGTTGTGCGCTACTGCAAAATAAGGAAGCTTGTTACTCCCTCGTGTCAGTAACCTGATCGCTGACCAGGTCATAGACACTGGAGTACCCTGTGCACACATGACAGCAGGCAAGTGACGCCAACCCACTGACATATGTAGTAGATGTCACTCTCAATTCTTTGGTATTTAATATCTTATGTCTTAAGGAGTTCTTCCATATTTTGTAGTCTTACTTCTGAGTGCAAAAAGTTCTTTGTGAGAAGCCTGTCGGCTCCACCAACTCCGATCCCTGCTCTACTGAAGACCGCCTCGCGTACTTTATGTGGGGTTTGGGATTTTTGCGTGGCTGAGCCTCCCCCATAACATACCTTCACTGTGACCGGGACAGGCTGCCTCCGCCCTTGATGGCTCCCCATGCCTTGTGCCGACTCCCGCAATAACCGTCTGGGGGCTGGGTCTGGCAGGGGGGCGGCTGCCGGCGGGGAGCCGGGGGAGGAGGCTCTGGCGGCGGCCGGGCCCTGCCGANGCCGCCCCAGCCACCGCCTCGGCCGCGGGGCGCCCCCGCGCGCCCTCCCCTCACAACTACCAGCGCTATGGAGCCGTGAGGCGGCGGCGGGCGGCAGAGCGGGGCCGGAGCGGCTGCCTGGGTGTCGGCTCCTGCAGGGCGGAGGGGTTTTGAGGGGCTCGGGCAGGCTCTGCTGGCAGCCGGCCGTCCCGCTGTTTCTTGGGGTGAAATACTGGTGTGTGTGGGGGGGTATTTCCGAGGTGTAAGGGGGCAGAGTAACCACAGACAAACGGCGTTTAGCGGCTTAACAAGAAGCTCCTGCGGGGGGTGATAGGAAGCCCTCAGGGTGGCTGTCTGCAATGTCCAAATAAAGGATTTTCCTGTATAAAAACAGGAGAAATGAGGAAGGTAAATGAAGACCAACNCTCCCGCAATAACCGTCTGGGGGCTGGGTCTGGCAGGCTGCCGGCGGGGAGCCGGGGGAGGAGGCTCTGGCGGCGGCCGGGCCCTGCCGAGCGCAGCGGGGAGCGCCTCTGGCCCGCCCGCCCCTCGCCATGGCAACGGCGTCCCGCGCCCGCCGCCTGGCGGCACCGCGCGGAGGCCGCTTCCGCTGACGTCGCACCGCCTCGCTGCGAGCCCGGCCGGCGGGTCCTGCCTTAGTCCCTTCCCCCCAGTCTGTCAGTCATTGCCGTTGGGCGCGCGGAGGGTGGCCGTTGGGCGCGCGGGGGCGCCCCGCGGCCGAGGCGGTGGCTGGGGCGGCGGTTNTGGGGGGGTATTTCCGAGGTGTAAGGGGGCAGAGTAACCACAGACAAACGGCGTTTAGCGGCTTAACAAGAAGCTCCTGCGGGGGGTGATAGGAAGCCCTCAGGGTGGCTGTCTGCAATGTCCAAATAAAGGATTTTCCTGTATAAAAACAGGAGAAATGAGGAAGGTAAATGAAGACCAACTAAATTCTTGAATGTAAAATGTCTTCGTTTTTATTAGTTTGTTTTGGGTTTGGTTTTTTTTTTTTTTTAGACTGAGAAACATGCTTGGTTAGATGGGGATATTTCTATTTTTATTCTTTGTTTTCCAAATTCTTGGCAGCTTACCATGCTGCCAATGGAGCAATTATAGGCAAAACTGGTAAAGTTGATGTTAAAACATTTTAAAATGCTGTCATGAGCCTTGCGTAGTAACACCCACATCGAGTGGAGAGAAGAACGTAAAAAAAAATAAAAATAATCTGATTAAATCTGAGAAAAAGGAACACAGGAAATTGAAAGACCTGCATAGAGAGTTTATCCCTGAAATACAGAAATGATAAAGTTATGAGAGTGCATCAGTACAGACTTCTCTTGTATGAAATGTATTAATGCTTTACTGGAAGTTCCAGTCCTGTGATATCTGGCTGGTCCCCTTCCATTTGTGTTGGGGTGGCCATTGCCTTCCTGCGGCCACAGCTGATCTTTTGGTTCTGACGCAGCCCCCCGCACAATGCCTTTCCTTTGCCCTCGTCTGGGCTGACACACCAAAAGCCCAGTGCTTTTCTTCCCCTTCCAGGTGGGACTCAGCCTTCCAGCTGCTTCCGCAGCTCTCCCCATCTTCATCTGTTTCTGTCCTGTGTCCTGCCTCCTTACCCCCACTGCACACCTCCAAATGCAATTAAGTTCATTTTCTTTGTAATCACAGCTGCTGGGCTTGGTGTTTCCTATCAGCGTAGCCAAGTCACTGGTAATGTAGCTGCCTGACTGCTGATTTGCATACCTGTCTCAGCAGGAAATTTTACACACTTTTTATCACCCTCATCCTTCCCCATCCTACCAAAAAACTTGTACGCAGTTTCATACATTATGCAAAAAGCATAAATTAAAATGTATGGTAACCCGCTTCTGCTCATTCAGCCACAGGTTTGGCCTTTATGGTGATACAGCATTTCCCAGTATTAGGCTTTGTTTGCACTGATTCTCTGTGCATGGATGCTTTGGTCCTGGGCTGTGGTTTCTCTGTCTAAACAATGTGGTAGTCAAAGACCTCAACTTCCTACTGCAGAAATTACATGTTTTTGTAGGTGCTTCTTAGCAACAGTACTTGCAAGAAACAACAGAGATGGAGTGAGCTGAACAGCTGTGCAGCTCTAGTAATATTTGCCTCTGAAAGATGGTTGATGAAGATGCACTGTAAAAAATGAGCTCATATAATAAACATGGAGCTATTGTTTATTAGTTAAACCACAGGTACAATTACCACAGCTCATTTCTAAAGGGACCTCTCATTTTGAAATTACAATCATAAGTTTTAGCGGTAGGTTTGAATTTGTCTAAGTGAATTCGTTAAAGTTGGTGGATATCTATCTACTTTCATTTGTTCCTAGAATGGGTCCTGGGTATGAAATATGATGCAGACTTTAGCACAGGTGCATTTTTTCTAAAATAGGGGAGACGACACTCTATGTGCTTTTTCTCCTCTGATGCAACTTCCAAAAGTTTCCCTTTGCAGGCTGTATCTGATCAACGTCTCTCAAAATCTCAGAATCAAGGATAGAACACGAGCTGCAAAACTCTCAGTTTACTTCGGGGAGCTTAGGTTGGCAGCAGGGAACACTGTCCTGCTTATGGGAAGCTCAGGTTAGATCTATAATTTGATCTGTGGTCATCTTGACAGTTTAAATTTGATTACTGCAAAGTGCATTTTATTAGATTTCTATAAAGAAGATTGGCAGAAGATGCTGTACATTTATCAAGGCAGCTTTTCTAATGTGCATTGCTGAAATGATGAACATATGATCTGTTATGCTTATTATTTGCTTTACCTGAAAACTAAAATACTGAGGTGAAATTGTAAAAGCGGTCAGAGAATATCGTCATTTTTATTGCACAGTTTCAGTGCTTCTAGCAGGAAACGTACAGCGTGTGACAATTCAGCCGGGTAACAGCTTTGTAAGTAGATCAATAGAACAGATTACTTCAGTTTTTACAGAAGTCGCAAGTACTATAGAGAGATAGTGGGATCATGGTTTGTAAACCTTAAACCACACTTTCCTGCACAACAACCTGCAAAGATATTATTTTTTATAAAGCAGGTACGTGATTTTCAGCTGCAAGGAACTTCCTCTTTCTTCACGAGGATTAAATAAATGTTGTTTCTGAGAACGTGCGTCCTGCTGTTGCCTTCTAGTTTGCGCTTGAGTGATCAAGTGTTTTGTTAAGTGAAGGGGTTGTCATGAGCCATTTTGTGACTCTTCATGTTTTCGATGTCAAACTTCCAACAGAAATGGAGACTTTGGATCTGTTGAGGAATTGTTTGGTGTGCAAATGGGACCTGCGGAGGAGAGACCCCAGAATGCTACCTTGTCTTCATTCCTTCTGCAAGGACTGTCTTCCAGATTTGATTCAAGGATATAGCTGTATTCCCACTGGTTATGAAGTTCTATATGAAGGTAATATTTAAGAATCCCTGGCTTGTGCTCTTTGTATTACAGGATTATAAAAATAGATAGATTGAGAAGTACTTTTTGTAGCCTATTTCTTTACAGCACTACTTTAAAAGAATTAACTAGGAGACTCAAGATTTGTATGAGTAGAGGGTGGACTCGGAACAAACCTCTTTCATTATATTTTTTATCCAACAGCAATGTTTTGAAGAGAAATGGCACAGTCAGGCAACATTTAACATTTTCCAGAATGGGCTAAGTTTCAGTTACTAAGTGTGACATTATGAATATTTGATTTGCTTAGCTTAAGAAATGGATAAATGCTACAAGGTAGTTTCTAGTTCTTTATCCAATCTTTTGGACATGTTAGACCTTTCAGTGGTACCGGTTGTGGTGATAGTTTTATTCTTCCTTCTCTCCCCCCCCCATGCCACCCCTCCCCCCCCGCAACACAAACCCCCAAAACATCCGGTTCTTTGTTCCTAACAGAGGTCATAGTAATTGTTATTAGAATATGTGTATTGTGGTGCGCTGAAACTCTTCCATTTATCTCATTGTAAGTGTGGTTTCTCTCTATCTGAACCTGTCTGACTGTAGGCTATACTGTAACTCACCCTAACAAGCCGAGTAAACTAGTGAGAATGAGAAACATTTTGTGACTGTGGCTTTTGAAATCCTGAAGTTATTTGTACAGTTTTTGGTAGCGCTGTTAATAGAAAATACATAACTTTTTTGGAATAAGACAGGACTTAGATCACAGAATACAGTCATTTTAACTGAATGAGTCTTAATTGCCATGGGGAAGCATTCCAGACTCATTACTAATTTATAAGAAGAGCAAAGGCATGTAGATTACTTGTATTTTCACAGGCTTTGAACTTTAGATGAATGAGAGGCATCATTTATTATCTCTTCAATAGCAGATTTTAGAAACGTGTAGGAAGAGAAGATACCTTCCCTGAGGTGATGGTAATCTGAATTGATGAGATAACATAAATGAGACAAGTTCAGGTTTGAGAACGAATGGAAGCAGTGTTAGGAGATCACTGTTTAGAGGCTAGCAAAACACAAAAGATAAAGGGAATAACTTAATGGCAAAGGAGAAAGGCTGTTCATGCGTAGGGTACAGACAGGAAAAGATATTAAGGTAGGAGAAGACAACAAAGAGAGCAAAGCAGTCATTTCAAGTAAATGTCTCCTTAAAATTTTTAATGCCCAATCATAGTGGGCTTAAAGTCTGAGGAATCTATAATAAGATGCTCTTAAAAACAACAACTCCATTACTTTTTATGTATCCTCGTTTGACATCTAAGCCATTCCTCTCTCCTTGTTTCTGTTTGCCAAGTGGAAAGGTGAATTTATACCACTTGGTGATCTTGGATGAAGTGTAGCTAGAGGTTCTCATGAGTTGTTAAAATATTAGATATTTCTTCAAGCTCCTGAGTGGATCAGGAATTATTTATCTATAGATAATTGGAACAAATACTAGTTTATTTCTGTATTCTTGAAGCTTCTTTGTTTACTTCCTCATTCTCTTGTAGATAGGGAACTTCTATTGGAAAGAGCAAGATTAGAGAAAAGAAATAATGAACGGTGATGGCCCGGTAAATGAAGTGAGATACCAGGTGCAGAGACTCAGTTAATATATGAGCAAGGAGAGCAGGAAAACCAAAACATCTGTGTCTCTTATTTAGGTCAATGACTGAAACTGCAACCACCATAGGTCAGCCAGGGAAAATTTGTGAAGTCTTCTGATGGCATGATGCTAAACATTGCTTGTCTTATCTGCACTGATTGGTGGGTTATGGGCAGTACAATGCCAACTCAATTTTCAGTGTGATCTTTAAGTATGGTTATATATAAGTGCCAATGATATACTGTAAACACAAGTGCTGAACCCTTTTAGCTGCGTAAACATGAAATATTGCCTGTAAGAAAAATGTGTTCCTTACTCGTTATGAATTCTTTAAGCACGATGTAAGAATGGAAAATGTGAATGTATTTCTAAGTGAAGTCAATCTGACATTGCTACAAGACCATACTTGAATTTGTGGTTTTTGGTACACTTTGCTTATAGTACTATGCTAACGTAAAGCTCTTTTTCTAGTTTATTGTTGTTGTATTAAGATTGCTGAGAAGATGGAGGTAAGTGGTCCTGATATTTGATGGGGGTTGATGTTGGAAACTTACTTTTATACCTGTATGTGTTTAAGATGACTCATGAATGAAAGCTCTGAGATAGCTAGAGCTCTTACGGAAAAGCTGAATACACATCAGAATTTATTCAAAGCTGTCAGAACTGAGAGTTTGGAAGTAATTTGAGCCAAAAAAGAAAATTATGTTGGAGAGTTTAGCTCCTACATATGCTTCTTTTATGAAGGGGGCTTTAAGTTTCTCAGTCTTTCTTTTTCTGCAGGCTAGTGTCACTTTCCTTTTTTTATTCCCTCTCATCATGTCAAAGAGAATCCACATTCTTTTTCTGTGTAGATCTGCATGTTTTGTGCTTCCAGTCTGTTTAGTGCATGGGAAGCAATAATTTTCAAGAGAGGGACTGGGTAAGAAAAAGAGAAAGAAGGTTCCCCTGTTTCCTGACATGGAAATTTCTCACATGAGGACTTTCCTAGGCTCCTATCTGCATGAATTACCACTCACAGGACAGTGTGAAAACATACAAAGTTGGTTCTTGCATGCTGCCTTGGCTTCTTGGTCTGGCTTTCAAATCCAGATTCACCCAGGTTTCTGTGCTTACCCCTCCTTTCTGAATTGGAGGTGGGTGCCAAAATAAGTACCCTTTATTTGCAAATCTTCCTCTCCATGAGATGTGCAATGATTTAAATTGGTTTAGTGCTTTAAATATCACCAACATATTAATTTCAAAAGCACCTAAATGAGGACAATGGAGATGCATTGTTGTGAGAAATTCATAGTTTTGCAAGACTGTCTCAACTCAAGGGTTGTTTTTTTTTTCCTTAAAAAAAAGAAAATAAATCACAGGTAATCACTGCGCAACCACAGACCTCTAAGAAAGGGCAGATGAGGAAAGATGTACTGGAACACCTTGCAGATTTCTGTTAACTGATATTAAGCCCTGGTATTATTTACATTTTGTGACTGAATTAGGTGATTTGTACAACCTGTAAATTACACTTTTGTTCGTAAAATGCGATTAGTAGTTGCCCAGCTTTGTAAATTGCTTTGAGAAGTGGTAGATTTAATTGTATCATGGTTTTGTACTGAACTTGTGAGTTGAGATATTTTTTCTGAAATTCTATTTTAAAAATGTGCTTTGCCCTTCTGTCCTTCTCTAGGTTGGATAACAAAAATAATGGAAAATGACTGCATAATTTATATCTAAATTCTGTGCATAACTCAAGAGTGGACAGTTTTTTGACTTATGTTAGCTTCCCACATGCAAGAGAGGGTCTGAGATCCCCACTTAAATGCCAAGAAATGTAACAGGGTTATTTATTAGAGAAATTCAAATTGATCAGATGAAACTAAGAGAAAACAGACTATTAAAGAGAACAAATGTGACTTCAACTGTTGACAGATGTCCACTTGCTGCTTTTTATTATTTCCAGTGGAAAATATACAGTTTGCTTTAGCATGTAAGATAAATGCTATATATAACCATGGATCCCTAATTGTGAATGCTTGTTAGCGAGACACATCCAAAACTCAGCCAAGTGTTGGTCACACTTGCATTTAGTGTGTTCAGAGATATCTTCAAGAAAAACGTTGAGCTCTAGGACTCCTTTGGTTCTGGGCTTATTCTCAGTATGACGTTTTGGCATAAGAAGTATGGTGTACTGGTTTAAGGAGACTCCAGGTGTCAACACACAGTGCCTTATCTTGTACTAAGTCTGTATGTTAAAAAAAAAAAAAAAAATTTGCATATCTATGGAGTTCTTTAAACCATATTTAGGCTTACAGTGGAGTACCATTTGGCTGCCTTGGTGTAACAGCTGTTATATCTCCAGGACCCAAATAACCTTGTTTTGATGCAATCATATAAGGCAAGTGATGCAATACATCACATCTATTAATTCTGAAGGACAATACCTGTTTGCTTCAATTAGATCCACTTAACAATAAATACATGTTTTATTTCTAAAAAGGGAAGTAGAAAGGTAATTCCAAAGAGGGAAACTGTTTGTAATGTATATATTTAATCATCTTAAAATGGATTTAAAGTTACTCGGCCCTTCTCACTCTGTTGTTCAGCTGCCAGATCCAAAAGGCAAGTGAAACAATGAGGGGTTTAGTTATATAAATATGAAGCTGTAGAGTGGGAGGTTGTCTTCAGAACTGTTTCCTATAACCTATAATTGGGTCTCCAAGGAAGTGTAAATTATGCCTGCAGCTTGAGCTGTAGCTAATGCTCTCTGAGAATAATTATTCTGATGGCTGTTGGAGGAAAAAGAGCGGAGGAATAGGTGCAACATGTGGACAGCGAGTATAAATGTGGTGTGTATGATAGCTCCACTGTTTGTTTCTTTATGCTAATCAATTCTCATGATAATAATAGGTTAATTATCTGCATTGATTTAGTTCCGTGACAACCGGCTTGAGGGTTCTTTATGTTTAAACCTGACCAGACTGGAAGATCTTGAAACAAAACTGCGAGCTGCGGCTTTTGATGTTCAAAAGATCTTTGCACTCAGTTTCCATATGTGGTGCAGAGGTTACAATTGGCACTTTCAGAGATGACTGTTGCAAATTATCCACAGCTCTGTCACTTAGAAGTTAGATTGCTACAATATAGGTGGAGTAAAAGCTTGAGGGCACTCAGAAATTTCAGTTCCTTCTTTGTTTGTGCTTTTACAAAGGAACACTCTGTATGAGGGTCACTACCATCATGTCTGCTTACTATTCCCTGGGTCCGGTGCAGTGTGACAACTTTCATTAACAGAAATGAAAGTGCTGTGGGATGTGAGAGACCTGACAGTGGGGAACTAAGGCTTGAACAGTATACGGCAGAACCTTCTTGTTTTCCTGAAAGCTGATTTTGGATATCCCAGGTGTGGGGTTGGAGTGTCCAGACTGGGTGACTGTGTCTGGCTACTGGGTACACTGCCTTTGAATTTCCATTTTCTTCGACGTGCTGTCTAGTTGCTGTAGCTGTGAGAGTGGCAATAAACATGTGGCTTATGAAAAAGGGGTGTAAACCAATTCAGCAAAGCAAACATCAGCTGCTGAAGTTTTTGGGAGCTCAGAGGTGTGTGTATCTAAACATAACACACACAGAGAGATATGTCTGTACAGATGTCACTTTCTAGTGCGGGTGACTTTTGTGGTGGTGTTCAGGTGCATTTTCCTATTCTGGATGGTATTTAAAGGAGTAGCGGAGCCCTGGAAGGATGTAGGTGTAGGACCATTCCTCCACATCCCTCATGTGATGAAACTTAGTGGGAGTCTGTTCAATACAATGTGGTCTTCAGTGGTTGTTCAGTACTATCTGGTAACTCAAACACAGTGAGAATAGCTTATACGTGGTTTATCCTGCATATAATTCTGAAATAAGGTTATATTGTGCATATCACAATGAAACGGGGCTTAAATCCAACATTAGGATCATTCCTCACCTTTCTAAATTCATAGTCATCTCTTTAGCAATGAAATGCGATGTCATAAATACTGATTTCAAATGATGAACAGCAGGAAGTAATGAACTTCTAAAAAATAATTTATGCAAAGGTTCCTACCTCCTTCTTACCAATATAATTTCCATACAAAAATAGAGCATGTCAACAGTGCTCTCAGCTTTTTGCTACTTTTAGAGGTTTTGATAACAATAATGGACTTAATTTGGGCATCACGATTGCACAATAGTTGAACTTGGCTCCTGTTCTCTTAATATGTAAACTGTTGTTTGAATCCTGTAATTCCATGTTGAATTGCTATTTAGATCCAGAAATTGCATCATTCTCATACGTACAAACAGTGAGTCTCTAGGGCTTCTGACTACTCTTCCCTTCACCCACAGTGCTGTAATAATGATATATTTAAGTGAGCTGTCTGTAAGGTACAGGTTCTTAAAACAAATTGACAATGTTCTTTAGAGTCAGTGGTAAGGTAGGACGGCAAGCAAAATATTTAGGGAATGGTCTGCAAAATGTACCGTGGGAGTGAATGGCGTTGTAAGACCTGCGGCTACCTGGATCTGGAAAAGCTCTTCTCTTTCCGTCTGCACACTTACTCCAGGTTACTCTGAGGGCTGAGAGAAGACACAGGCAAGAAGGCAAGTAGGATGCTGCTATTCATTCTCACTGTGGGATTGTTATTCCATCACTTCGGGAAAAGTACAACCAAGGCAAGTTAAGAGAGGCCTGAATGAATCTGAGAGGCAAGGGCAAAAAAGAAGGCAAGAGGAAAAAAAATATGCACCTTGTAGTGCCCCAGTACATCTTTCTGCCCTGTTGATTTTTCAGCATTTCTGGCTGGAGAAGGGGGAGCATCCCCAGATAGTCTGTGAAAGGCACAGCAACTTCAATCTGCAGTACGGCAAAGCCTGATTCTTGGGAGCGCACTTTGTATGTGGTTCTGCTTAATAACCGCCTGCTCCCCGACACAAGTGACTTTGTGTAGCGCTCTCAGTGACTGTTTATCCAGAGGACAGGTAAGGGATTTCTAGGAAGTTGTACTTTACTGGTGATTTGCACTCTGAGCACGAGCACAGCATTGTATTGTTGAAGTAGCTGCTGCTTGTGGCTATTTGTAAGTAGGTATGTAAGGTTTGCTTAATTTAAGGGTAACTGCTTCACAAAGCATTCTGTAGTGTATTTATTATGCCAAGCTATCGTTAGATTCTTCTGGGAATTCATATTGAAAAACATTGGGCATTTCTAGGGAGCACAGGTTTTTACTAAATGGAAAAGGAATCAAGTAAGAAGCCCAATTAGCTGAACAAGTATGATCTCCGAAGCTATCACATTCAGGGAATCCCTCTTTCAGCAAGATGCAAATCCATGTCCTGTGCTTTTAATAAAGTCTTAAATATAGAATTCAGCATTAGGACAGGCGAGAAGATGCTTGCTGATTAGTCCTCCTACAAGGAGACTACTTCCAATATAGTATTACCATGATGTCCCCATTATTTTTCCTGTTAACTGCTATGCTCTTTGTTCTGATTTATTTTTTTTTTAAGCTGAGGGCTATACATGTCTTATGTTCATCTCAAGGGAGTTTTACATTTGAAAGCATTATAATTCACAGCTGCTTCACTATTTAAGACATACTTTGACGTTTACACAATCAAAACTGTACTTGATGCTCTGTGGTAGTGAGTCTAATACAAAGTTCTGACCTGTGTGCTTGCGGCTTACTCCATGTGTATCTCTGCAACAACGCTGATTTCAGTAGCATAACTTGGTTCTAAAATCTGGGAAAAAAATTGTCCAATGACATTCAGGGCATCACTATTAGACATCCCTCAATATTTATCAGCAGTAATGTCATCTACCTCCAAAATCATGACTGTTCCATGTTTCTTAATACCACTGCATTTCTCAATATATATGGGCTTCTGTGCAGAACTGAAATGCATGCATGATAAGTTTTCTTAGAGTGAGAATTATTGAAGTTTTCTTTAAATACATTTAAAAACATTAAAAGATGGTATTTCCCATTGTCAAATTAATGCATTCTTTATACAATGTATTTTATACTTCACTGGTTTGTAACAAATTAGCAGAATTTAAAGTCCACATGAATGCACCTGAGGCCCTGAGCATTCCATTAAATATCATTCAATTGGTATAATTTGATTTAACATTCTGCGCTAACTGTATAGTGTTGGAATGTAATAAAATAATAACTTCAATATTAACTTTTTTTACCTTGTGTGGTATGTAGGCAGATGTCCTTGCTATGGCAAAGTCCTGAACACTGCTTTTGTTTCCCAGTAAGCAGCGTTTCCCAGAAATGTTTTGTGTAAGACTGTGCTCACCCATATGGCATGTAGATGAAGGAATAACTGTGAGAGTCCTGCATTTCTTACTTCAGAACGTAACCTGTTGATAATTTCCCCTTTGGTCAATTTGTGGCATATTATGTAGTCTCACTATGGAGGTTTTCTGTCTGTATTAGCCAGATCAAGAACTGGCACTGCTTGGGCAATGCTGTTATGGGAGTAAGAAACTGGTTCAAAGTCTCAAAGGGCTAGAGGCGATTCCCTGTAAAGTCAGTAGATGGTTTCCTGTCAACTGCACCGAGAATTAGAGCATGTCCCGAGAGACTTATTTGAGAAGCTGCTTGCAAAGTAGGTATTTTGCTTTCTAGCTTATCAATCAAAATGTATCTGTCTATTTCTACTGCTGCTATAACTGTGTTGCTTTGTAAGGTGTTCACAGGGAAACTTGAAAAATGTTTTGCCTTCTAGGAAGTAGCACTACAATTCACTGGTGCTTGTAGTATGCACCATTTACAAGGAGTAGGAGGGCACTGTCTGTATAACACATCTTGTCTTAGGAACTGCAGTGCTCCTCCAACTGTTTTTACATTTCTCTAGACAACTGAGCTGTTAACGGATATCTAAAAGACACAGCCATAATTTGGGAATGCATGGAGAGGTTTCAGTGTGACTAATATGAAAGCATTCCATTGTCCTAGGGTGTAACATATGAAGGTGATTAGCTACAAATATTCATGGAATCATAGAATGGTTTGGGTTGGAAGGGACCTTTAAAGGTCATCTAGTCCACTCCCCCTACAACGAGCAGGGACATCTTCAACTAGATCAGGCTGCTCAGAGCCCCGTCCAACCTGGCCTTGAATGTTTCCAGGGATGAGGCATCCACCACCTCTCTGGGCAACCTGTGCCAGTGTCTCACCACCCTCGTTGTAAAAAATCTCTCCCTTGTGTCTATTCTAAAACTACCCTCTTTTAGTTTAAAACCATTACCCCTTGTCCTATCGCAAAAGGCCCTGCTAAAAAGTTTGTCCCCATCTTTCTTATAAGCCCCCTTTAAGTACTGAAAGACCGCAGTAAAGTCTCCCTGAAGCCTTCTCTTCTCCACACTGAATAGCCCCAAATATTGTATGTAAATAAGATGCCTTTTCAGCTGCACTCCTTATATTAAGGATGCAAAGTACAGGAAGAGTTTAAAAGACTTCTACAGCTTTCTGCCATCATGGGCATCTTTATCAGATGAATTTTTAGCCTCTTTGTAACTCCTGTCGTCAGAACACACTTAAACAAGACTCAGGTTACATGCCCAGAAGATGAGCAAAGCAGTGGCAATTGCTTGCATTTCTCCTGGGGTGACTTGTAGCTGAGTAGCACAGGCACCTGTGGATACTGCCTGTTCCTTCTCATGTCTACACGAACATTCCATGTTGTATGAAATGCACAGTTAAATAAGCGTGAGGTAGACCATAGTCTGCCACTTGGGCCCCCAAATCACAGTTCTGTTGTAAATGCAACCTTGGAAAATAGTAAATAATAGACTTTCGCTTTTATAACAAGATTTGGGCTAAAAAAGACCTAACCCTCATGGAAGCGGTTCTTAGTAAGATGTTCTCTTCAAAGGAGATGTAACAGAACTCAAGGTTTCTTCAAAACACTTATGAATGAAAGTGAACGCATTCAGACATCTGACTGCATAGTGCTTTTGTCAGAAGTGGTAATGTAGTAAGGGTTTGGGGTTTGTGTGTCTCTGTCAATGTAAAGTGCTGCTGTTAAAATAACAGTAGCCCAGTTCTGAAAATGAGAGACATTCAGGGTTAGAATTGTGCATCTGACCAGAGACTGCAGGAGTCCTGTCCCGAGGGCAGGTAATACTAAGCACCTGGAAAATATGAAAGTCTCTGATAACTGTCTAATGCAAACAGTAATAGGCATCTTAAGATTTAATTAATCTACTGGCTGCTCTCCTTATTAAAAAATAAATTTAGTTAAAGAAAAGAGCACATTGAACAGCATCAGTCCAGTAGAAATTTGTCATTGATCTTGCTTTTAAAATCTTGCTTTAAGTGAGTTTGCATCATTTAGTCATGGAAAATACTGCTGTTTACTGCTGTTAGTTATCATATACTGCTGTTACTTATCATAAACAGATCACTTGGCAAGGTGAGCATAGCATTGAAACTCTGTTCTCAACAGAATGGAAAAACTTAGATTAAAAAAAAAGACTTGATAAGATAAGGTAAAAATAGACTGACACACCACCACCATCTCTAAAGGACTGGATTCACATCTACAGTATTTTACAGAAAAGTGGTCAGAAACATGCACACTCCTTTTTTTTTTTTTTTTAAAAAAAGAAACAAACACAAAAACCACACAAAAAAACACAAACAAAAGCACTAGACTAAAAAAAATGTAAGTCCTAGCCCAAGAAGTCTAGGAATGGAACAGCAGAGGTGCAAAAATGCAGGTATACAGATATGGACACCTTCTTGAACTGTTAGTTCTCAGCCCAGACAAACACTAAGATTCATCCCAGTTGTTCTCAGTAGCTAATGAAGGTGGAGCCAGGTTTTGCTGCTCGTGCTGCTCGCTTTGCTTTGCTTTAGGTGCGATTGTATTTTGCCACCTGTGGATTTGTTGTAACAGATGGTTTGCAATTCTGACTTTTATTTATGAAACTTTATTTTATCTTTTACCTTTATTCTGACTTGTTGCTTCTGCTAGCAGCATGTTACTCCTCTTTTCCTTCACTTGATAGCGTGCTGCACTGTAAAACTAGTATTAGGTAATGTGTGTTTTATGCTTTGATATACCTCTGGTAATATAAAGCTGGCCTTGAAGAACCATAGCAAGTATCAGAAAGCAGAAGTAGATCCGTAACAAGGGAATACAGTTTAAAGTGCAGCTCAGTTTTTATCCAAGCTGTAAACCCTAATGAATTCATGGGAATTTGGACATGCAGATATCATTGATAAATACTGAAATAAGTCAACTGAACTATAGTGTATTTCTAAGGATTGCGTTGATTTGTTTTTCTTTTCTATGTGTTGAACTAGATCTAGCCACAAGTAACTTATGGCTTGAAGAATGCCTTAGTTTCCTGGAACTAAGTGTGTCCATGCGATGTAAAAAAGCCAGCAATACTGAAGTGTGGTTTATATAATTTCCTGGTTTACGTGGCTGGTTGGTGTGCATTATTTTGTTTGTGATGGTTTTGTTTTTTTAAAAAAACAGGTATCCTTTCCTGCCCTGTGTGCAAACAGACCTGCTTTGCAAGGGATGTAGTTGAAAATTTCTTTCTCAAGGACTTTCTCACTGGTAATTCAGCTATGGCAAAGGTAAGTGGAAACCACTAAGTTGGGTGCCTTGTGAGTTGTTGAAACACTGCCAGATGAACACTGTTTGAAAACAGAGCAAACTTTGTATTGAACAATAGACTCTCTTACCGTTTGTTTATGCAGCAATGTAATTGCTTCACACCTAAAACGGACATACTGCCTTCATAGTACTTTTTCAACTTTATTTGAAGAATGAGTTTGACTCTATATACTTAAAAAAGAGTCTTAAAAAATGCTGATACTAGTGGTAAGACTGGACTTGGACAATCAATGTATTAGGAAGATACTGATTCTCTTGGATTCCTCATTGTCCCCTTTCTGCTGTCAACACCAAGTAAACAGAAGCAGACTATTAGCTGAATGGTTACACCAAGATAACCCAATAGATCCTGTGGGCAATTATCATTTCCTGATTTTAATGATAAAAAAGGTCACATCATATTTCAGTTTCCCATTGAGGAATGGATGCAAAGGGCAATTGGAAAGCATAGGGTTACTACCTTGGCCTTGTATTGACACTGTACATAGATGGATTTAACTTCTGTTAAATACCTGGTTAACAGGCAGGACTATTCTCACAGTTTTTCTAGTTGTTAGTACTTTGAGTTGTGAGGAGGGACAGAGAAAGGTGTGTATTTCTGCCCAGTCTGTTACAAAACAATATTCTATTATTTGCATGAATAAGATTGATTTCAGAATGTGGTAGTATTACCTGTAGCTAGGACTTAAAACAGGTGAAAACTTGTCAAAACTATTCTGTAACCTGCTGACTGCTTTATCCAAAGTGTGATCCAAAGCAAGGGAAGAGTAACAAAGAAGCAGGAATACTGGACTTCACCTTCTGAAACAGCTCCTGGACCTCAGTCTATCTCTTATGCACTTTTGATTCCTAAGTAAACTGGATAGTCACATTGGATATTCAGTTTCAGGGCCTTTGGGTGGAGGGGAACACTTTTTCCATAATGCAGGACAGAAGATATATCTTTCCACTCCTCTTAACTCCTGTAGGGGCAGCAACAATTTGTAGGTCAGTTCTGTCCCATGCAGAAGGCTTGAAACTGCTTTAAATTGTGCAAGTGACTTGCCTAATGACATCATTGCAAAAAAGTATAGAGGGGATGTACTTCTTCCCTGTCAGTCATTTCTGTGTTTCATTTTCTCCATTGTTAAAAAGAAAACATGTAACCTAATCCATGTAGTGTTCTGGGGAAATTAAAAAAAATAATGCAAGCAAAGTGTCTTGACATCTTCAGGTGTAAGGTGCTTGAAGAGTGCAACAGGAAGAGGTCTATTCACATGCACTCTTCAAAGAGAAGAAGAAAATTCATAAGATACTGCTGAATGTTTAGAATGCGTTTATTATACTGGGATTTCTTAATTACCATGACTCACATCATTTACCTTTCAATGATAATTTGTGTAGAAAGGAAATCAAATGAGTATGTCTAATGTCTTCAAAAGCACTAGATTATTTTTTCAAACCTTCTCTAAAAGAAGGTTTTTCTTTTCTGTAATCCCTTAGGAGTCCTAAGAGCAGTTCAGTAAAGCAGATTCCTCACTGGAGCATAGGAGTACCCTAGAGGGACTCGTGACTCTTCCTTACGGTTTTTGGCTTACTTCCTTTTTATTAACAGTCAAGTCATGTATCAGTGAAGCTTGCTTACTGTCTTTTATCCATCATCCTCCATCTCTCCCCAAACTAAAGCCATACTTTCATCGTTAGTGATATCAAAAGGAGAAGCACCAGCTCATCCAACTGAGACACAGCTGAACTGACATAATTTTCTTAATTTACCTAATATGTTCAAATAGGAATCTGTCAAGGCTTGTAAAAAAGTGTTTGGAAGCAAGATGTTTCTCAGTGTGTGAGATAGTGAAGCATAAATGATAGAATGTGCTATATGGCAGGAGTTGTAGCAGGAGTTTCAAAAATATGCAATTCAGAATCTCTTGCCCAAAAGCCCATTTCCACATTATAAATAATGTAACTCTGGGAACACTCTGTGCTCTGCAACTTAAAAGTAATGTTAACACAGTACAGTGTCAATATAAATTCTAGTCAGACTGACAGCTGAACAGTTACAGGTAAACCTGTCATTAAGCAGTTTTGGTTATTGCAGAGAAGGCAGAGCATCCCTCCACTTTTGACCTCTTCCCTAAGCTGGCCCTTCATGGGTACACTTTAAATTATATACTTCTTTTTATATAACAAGCTTTGCTTCCCAGAATAAATACCCTTGCATTTTAGTTATATGAGTTATATTAGGCTTTTTGGTTTAAATTATTACATGTACCTTTTGGAAAATATTCTTGATAAGCAAATGGCTAAAATAGCAGAATGGCTTACACAAATACTTCCCTGCCTAGACAAACACATTTAAAAATTTGCTTTGTTGTCTTATTGTCAAGAATCGCCCAGTCTCTTTGAAAAAGACTGGGAATACTTAGGAACTCTTGAACAATGAGTTGATAAGAGACCTGTTGTGAAATTCTGGCCCCACTGAAGGGAATGGTAACATTTAAATTAATTTCAGCAGAACAAAAATTTTCTTCTTGTGCTGAATTGAATCAGAACTTGACTCACTTGTGTCTCAGAATTTAGGTGGATATAGATGTTCTACTTAGTGTTAAAGCAATGAATTAAAACTAAGACGACCAGCACAGAACTGTGATTGTTCTTCCTTCAGGCTTTCTAAACACTGAGACACCGCAAAGAGAAACTCTTCTATTAAATTCACCAGGGTTTACATCAGGGCTTATGTGCTGAGCGGATGCTGCTATATCCTTCTCTTCATGCTTCCCGTCAGAATAGTTGGGATGCAATCATAACAGAACTGAATTGAAGATAAGCTGATGACCAACAGAAAGGACACCATAGGAAGTAATTTTGCTGTCTATTAGTTGCTTGAGTAGCCCTGAGTAGTAGCAATATTCAAGAACTATGCATAAGTACAGTAGATATATTGTAACCTTGTAGGAAATGTTTGAGTTTGATAAACTGGTGGCAAAGCTTTTATGCTTTGATGATAGTAAAATTACATCGCTATGTTCACTCTGCCCATTGTACCTATTTGTGCTATGGTAAGTAAAAACCATTAATATTAGGGGTTTTCAAACAAGGTATTTTATGCCTAGTGCAAACCCTTTTTAAAAGAAGTATCATTATAGCTATCTTGAAAAAAAACTCTTGAGTTCATTCTGGATACCAAAGATCAAATTACCCACTTCGTTTATGTGCTGCTTTATTCATTTCCCCTTCAGTGACACTTCCAGGCAGCATGGCCTATATAACAAAGGGCATTTCTTAAATTGTTGAATCAATAGAGATGACAGTTAATGCAGGTTTCCAGTTCTTCTCATGTTCCCATGTCATATGTTTCCAGTTCACTGCATCTGATATCAATATATAAATTGAGCTCATTTCTGGTCAGCTCTTTAGAGAATAGGAAGTAAGAACTAAGTTTTTCATTAATAGTATGTGGGTGTCCCCATATTGTTTCCTAAATTGCCTTACCATTGGCATGTTTTATGTGTTTTTCTGACAGTTACACTGTATCAGAGTGGTTCATACAATGCTAAAGCAAATAGACTAAGCTCTAATTTTACATAAAGCAATGTAGATTTGGAGTAGCTTTGCTAAAGTAGCTCTGATTTATGTTCATATACCTGAAAGCAGAAGTGGATTCTAGCCTATAGATTATAGATTTTTTTAGCTTCTTAATAAATAATTAGTAACAGGCAGAAATTAATGAATGACACTGAAATGATATGGTAAAATGCTTTTGTGTAATGTTGTGATTAGAAAGGAAATGGTAGTTAGATTAAAAAACTTCTTGATGGGTTATGTTTGACTCTAACATTTCACATATTTACTTGGCAACGTAGACTATCTTTTCTGAGGTAGAAAATACCTCTATCTATCTAAATATATATACATATATATATAAAAAAAAGTGAGGTGTACACTCATTTGATGTGTTAAAGCCATCAGTAAGTAGTACAACACTAACAGAAAGGGATTACAAAGCACACCATTCATTTTCAAAAGCAACTTTTAGCCTAACCCTCCTTAACTGAAATCAGAAGTCTTACTTCACAGTTTCATGGCTTTTTCAGTTCACAAGAAATAAGTCCTTATGATTATTTCTTCTGACTTCACGTGTAACATGGACCCTAGAATTTTGCTGAATAATTCTTGCATCATGTCATAATTATTCTTGCTTTTACTAAAGCAGAGAAAGACAACCAATTTGATTTAAGAACTTCAAATCTTAATTTTATTCTGTTCCCTTTTACAACAATAACCAGACTCTTAAAATCACTTGAATTGCATTAATCTGAGGAAAAAAAATGTTAATCTTACCAATCTGAATCATAGTCTATTAAAGATAACAATTTGTATGGCTAATTTGTTATCCTTGTATCTAATTGCACTTTTTGTCCTTAGAGCTGCTCCACGTGTAAAGAAAAGAGACCTGCTCACAGTCTCTGTACAAGCTGCAATAAGTGGTTGTGCAGCTCTTGTACAGAGGAACACAGACATGGCAAGGAAACTGGAGACCGCTTACTGTCTGTATCCCTGAAGGGCTGCACAGGTACTAAAGACGCACTTTGAAATTTTGTTTCTTCTCATATGAGTTTTCCAGTTGAAAAAGGAGCAGTTGCAGGCTGTGTGCCACAGATGCCATGCTCTGTGTGTGTGACTCAAAAGGTTATGTGTGTGTCAATGAGAGATTATGTGATTTTTCTATAACTTTAGGGTCATTGCCACAATCAGCATTCCACAGTATTTGAAAAATTTTGGATATTTGTGTTTCACAGGGACTACCTTTTCCACATGCCTTTTCAGTCTGCAGAGTGATGGGCTAGGGTTTGGTAGGCTACAACAGCAACAGGCCTTGCCCTTTCAGTATTTCTGTTCTCTTCTGGGTGATTTCCTTCAGGAAACTACCATAAAGCAATTCCTGTGCTTATGGACAAGGTGTGGAAGTGCGAGTCACAGACAGCAAAAGGCTGTGATCACTATAGGATGTCCCAGTTCTAAGCCTGGAGTGAAAAATGTGGTTCCTGAGTGTGACCGCTATATTGCCATCAGCAAGCACAAATGAAGCTTTTAAAATAATAATAATAATTATTATTACTACTGTTGTTATTATTATTATTTATGTACATGTTATTATTATTTCGGACATAGATATCCCCTCAGGATATTTCAAAGAAAGCAAATACTAGGATATACTAGAACTCAGTCTGATTTTTTTTTTTTTTTCCTTCTGAAAAAGCATCCTCTGCTTTCAGATTCAGTAGCCACCTTCAGGCTGTGTATGGTGCTTATGAACAGCAGCTGCCTTCTTTGTAGGCCCTTATAACCATTAAGAGACTCTCCATCCCATTGATCATGCACCTTTAAAATGTTCTGTCTTTTGATGTTTGCTTTACAAGGGCCAGACTTGCTTTTGTCATCTCAAAACTGTAAGATTCCCTGGGTCTGAAATGAAGTAGAAAAAAAACCCCACCAAACGTATTGAACCGTGCCTATTCCTATTCATTTTAATGAAGCTTCTTCCTTGAGTGGCAGAACTAAAGGAGCCTGACTTCCCTGGCAAATCTTTCTGCTTCTTCCTTCATGATACCTGTGCTCTGTGTAACACATCTGATCACTCCCTGCCACTTCAGCTCTCTGTCACGGTTCCCCATTCACTTTACCCTGCGCATCCTCTTGCTCCCTTCCTGGGCCATTGACTGCCTGCTGGGTGAGACCCAGCTCACACAGCTCAATGACTGAGCTGGCTGCCAGGCAGTGCCATTAGCCTGGTGACTCCTGAGGTCATGCTGCAGACCAGTGTGCCAAATTAATGTGATTTTTGAGAACTACCCTTTATTCAATTTTGTACTTAGAAGTTAAGGGTGTGGGAAGGAGCAGGACCAGGCTGGGACAGAAAAAAGCCATATTGTATACGAAGAAAACAGTTTTAAAGTAGTCTGATTTCTTTTTCCTACTGACATATCCTTTATGAGTCTGAAGTAAAGGCCCACAAAATGAATGCTGCTGGTAGGGGATTCCCTGTGAGGGCTTCTTGGTATTGAAAATGGCTCTATTCTTCTTTGAAAACAGCTTTATTTTATTCACCTCCATAGCATTCTGTAACATCTGGTTGTGTGTGTGTGTGCTAGTTAGATTTCATTTTTTGAACATGCTGACTGAGAACGGGAATGGGAAGTTATAGGAGTGGTCTGTGTCACAGTTGTTCAGCTAAAAACTGTTACTGAACTCATACATTGAAAAACAGACCTTATTTGTTAAACATAAAACCAGATAAACAGCATTGGACATCACTTTGATACCCCCCTCCCCCCAGATTTCCCACTAACATTTATATATTGCATGGTTGCTCCGGTGTATTCTAGTTAGCTGAACCACTTTGAGAGGTACTATCAAAATGTCCAGTTCTCTTGTGAGTGCCAGACTATTGCTACTGGTTATGAATATGAAGAGATGCTGAGACGTGGTTCACAGATGGGTTAAACTGCACTACTTGCAATTTTTCAGGCACTGATTTTTTCTGACAGTTTAAAAAAAAATAAATAAAAGCCAACCCTCCAAAAAACCCCCAAAACTTTCTGGATCTGTGACCACAGGATGTGAAAATATTGAAATCTGCTTCTGGAATGAATTTGCTGACCACTGGAGAGCTAGGTGCTTGGAACATGGGCCAAAACTTTATGACAGATTAAGCAGCAATCTTGGAGGAATAATCTTTGAAGAACAAACCTTTCACTGGAGGGCTCTGAATTAGCACTAGGGATAAGTGAACTTTGTTAAATTCAAAGTTCTGCAGAGCTCTCAAACTGCTTAAAGTCATAAAACCAGAATTTCTTCCTCCCTTAGTCCCAACTTTCTTAAAAGGGCATTCAGTATTAGTAAAGCCTCTTTCCTTGTCAGGTGGAAATCTGTACTTTGCAATTGAGTAGAAACAATCCTTTTGCCAAAACTATGTTAGAAGTAAATGATCTGGCACTGACATACCAACTATTTATAGGCTAGTTCACAAACGGAATAATTTTCTCTTTGCTATACTATCCTTTTCTTTCAGTTGTTCAAGGCTAGTGCTGCTTGGTGGTAGTTCTCACTGATATGTCAATTGAATCAGGGAATTACTAGTGGCAGAGGCTGTGGGTCTGTGCTGTAATTAGATAACACTGATTTTTATCCTTAGTTTGCATTTGAAATCAGCTCGTCTCTTAAATCTGTCACAATACTAAAAAACCCACTGATTTCTCTGGGATGATTGCAATCACCCAAAGGCTAAAGAGCCCTTCAGAGACAGAAAAATGGAGAAATCATTATATAAGATTGTGACTAGGCTTCATTATACTTGGATCTTGATGACCATGTCTCATTGTAAGTTGGAGTTTAATATGGATAATTTGATCCTGAGTTTTCAGAAAAACAGCTTGCATGCTCTGCAGGTGCTGAACACTTAGAAGGGCTTTTCCAACTCATGAAAATTGAGATAGCTATTATGGGCTTTTTATTTTTCTTTTAAGATATAGTGTCTGACCCCACAGGGGAGGAAAAGATGATCTTCAACATCCACCTTGGTTATATATTGGTTATGCAACCTGCTTGGTTACATTTTATTTGCATTGTCAGCTGCAGGTTTTAATGCAAAAGTACATATTTGCAGTACAATCAGAAAAAAATTGCTGTCGAGGTGAGTTCAGTTTGTGCCTTCATAGGAAAAAATATTGTAGTGGGCTAAAAAGACCTCTGATCCAATTTCCTCTTTTAGAATGCTATCTATTAGCATTTGATTCAATAATAATATATAATAATAAACTTTCCTGAAGAATAAAGCACGATACTGTAGTAAATAATTCATAACAATGTAAACTATGTAATGCTGCTACATAAAAATCTTGCCCTAATTTATCGCAAATTATCTTCTTGCACATTATGTTAAGAAGGCAGAGGGGAAAGCCAATTGCACTGAAGGAAGAAAAACAACCATCCCGGAAATATTTAGAGTAGATAGCAATCTAAAAAGTAGGAAATCTGGTATAATATTTTTAGAGTATGGCATGGATTTTCTCCATATTTTCATTCTCTTTGTCAACCATCAGATTTTCTTAGCCTTTCTGGTTCTATACTGTGTGTTTTCCAATTTAAAAACAAAGTGACGGAATTAGTATAGCTTTCTGTATACTGTGTGTCTGTGTAATTCCAACAGTATCACTTCAGAGGCTTGATTCTATAAAGGGCTCCATTTTGCTACAGGATGAGAGCATGGTCCCTGCCAGAAGTTGTTTTTATTAACTGTTTAGATAAGTAAGAATCATAAAATTGTCTAGGTTGGAAGGGACCTTTAAGATCATCAAGTCCAATCATTAACCTATCACTGCCAACTCCACCACTAAACCATGTCCCTAAGCACTAAGTCTATCCATCTTTTAAATACCTCCAGGGATGGCGATTCAACCACTTCCCTGGGCAGCCTGTTCCAGTGCTTGATAACCCTTTCTGTGAAGGAATTTTTCTTAATATCCATCCTAAACCTCCCCTGGCTCAACTTGAAGCCATTTCCTCTTGTCCTGTCACTTGTTATGTGGGAGAAGAGACTGATGCCCACCTCACTACAATGTGCTTTCAGGTAGTTGTAGAGAGTGATAAGGTCTCCCCTCAGCCTCCTTTTCTTCAGACTATACAACCCCACTTCCCTCAGCCGCTCCTCATAAGACTTGTGGTCTAGACCCTTCAACAGCTTCGTTGCCCTTCTCTGGACACACTCCAGCACCTCAATGTCTTCCTTGTAGTGAGGGGACCAAAACTGAACACAGCATTCGAGCCTCACAGCCTCACCCGTGCTGAGTACAGGGGGACGATCACTTCCCTAGTCCTGCTGGCCACACTATTCCTGATACAAGCCAGGATGCTGTTAGGCTTCTTGGCCACCTGGGCACACTGCTGGCTCACGTTCTGCCATCTGTCAGCTAATACCCCTGGGTCCTTTTCTGCCAGGCATCTTTCCAGCCATTCTTCTCCAAGCCTGTAGCACTGCATAGGGTTGCTGTGACCCAAGTGCAGGACCCAGCACTTGGCCTTGTTGAACCTCATACCATTGGCCTCTGCCCATCAATCCAGCCTGTCCAGATCCCTCTGTAGAGCCTTCTTACCCTCAAGCAGATCAACACTCCCGCCCAACTTGGTGTCATCTGCAAACTTACTGAGGGTGCACTCGATCCCTTCATCCAGGTCATTGATAAAGATATTAAGCAGAACCAGCCCCAATACTGAGCCCCGGGGAACACCACTTGTGACTGGCCACCGACTGGATTTAACTCCATTCGTCACCACTCTTTGGGCCCAGCCATCCAGCCAGTTTTTTACCCAGCAAAGCGTATGCCTGTCCAAGCCATGACCAGCCAATTTCTCCCAGAGAATGCTGTGGGAAATGGTGACAAAGGCTTTACTAAAGTCTAGGTAGAGAATATCTACAGCCTTTCTCTCATCCACTAAGTGAGTCACCTTATCATAGAAGGAGATCAGGTTTGTCAAGCGGGACCTGCCTTTCATGAACGCATGCTGACTGGGCCTGATCACCTGGTTGTCCTGTATGTGCGGTGTAATGGCACTTAAGATGATGTGTTCCATAACGTTGCTCGACACCGAGGTCAGATTGACAGGCCTGTAGTTCCCTGGATCCTCTTTCCGGCCCTTCTTGTGGATGGGTGTCACATTTGCTAACCTGCAGTCAACTGGGACCTCCCCAGTCAGCCAGGACTGCTGATAAATGATGGAGATTTGTTTGGTGTGGGCAAGTTGAAACATTTTTCTCATTTTATATGGGCAAATAATGATATGTAAGAATTAATATTTTTATTTGAAGTCTCTATCAATAAGTGTTATGTAATGATGATTGTTTAATTTCTCGTGGGTTAGTAAAGAGTAATGGGATAGTGTCTTTGTAGGAATACTTTGAGGATGCAATCATGCTTTTTGAAAAACTATTCCCCATGTGCCTTTTTAAGAAGAAAGGATTTCCTTGCTTCTACTGTGACTTCAGGTTTATTTAATGTATTTTCTCTTCTACATTTTACGATACAGTTTTGTTGACTGGTTTGCCAGACTAGGGCATTCAAAGTCATGAGGCAGGTGCCCAAAAGCATGAAAAGTATTTAGAACTCATGAGAGTTTAGAGGACAATACGAATTCGGTTTGATGCCTTGTTTCTGAACCCCTTTGATGTGCTTAGTTTGTAGGATGTATAAAGCAAGGAAAAAAATGTTGACAAACCCTGCTTCACATTATCAGATGGTTCCAGGGTCTGGATCTTTTAAAAATAACATCAAGACTTTCAATAAAATTGTGAGACATTGGCAACTCTTTTTCTGAACTATAATAGTAATTGTTGTCAATGACACTATTGCTTTATAATCCTCAGCAACTGAAGATGAAGCAAGCGAGTTTTCTTTATTTTGTCCAGTGCACACTCAAGAGCCACTCAAACTGTTTTGTGAGATCTGCGATACCCTTACATGCCGCAGCTGCCTTCTGACAGAGCATAAGGAACACAGGTACCACACATTGATTGCTTAATCATAATCCTGTCTGAAATTGTAGCTAATTTAGGTTTAAGACTGTTCATCTGCATTTCCTGTCAGCTGAAGTTGCAGGCTACTCCAAATTTAAAAGCCACGGCAAAATCATTTCAGTTGTCTTGTGCCCAAGCAGTGTAACACGTGGGTTACTGCCCTCACAGGGTCACTCACTGCTCTCAGCAGTGTGTACCTTCCCAATTGTATTGTCTGTCCAGATACTATGTATGCATGTAGTTCCTCGTGCTTGTGATCAAAGGCACAAGTTGAACACAATACTTAGCATGGTTCAAACACTTCTGTTTGTCTTTGTCAAAGACATCATGACTGTACAAGACCAGAGTTACCAAAGCTTAAGCATGCTGCTTGCCTGTGGAAGTGTGTGAGCCATGTAAGGAATTGTCTATACACAGTGACACTTTGTGAGATGAACCTGCCTATATTAGGGGTGATAAAATTTAGCTGTGACAGAGAGCATTTGTAGTGGGAAAGGAGCAGGGGACCACATCCAGATAGGTATTAAGGCAGTCCCCTAAATTTACCAACTCATAAATTCATTACTTACTAACAGGAAAAAAAACCATGGTGTGAGCATTTCCTCTTCTTTCACAGGTTCAGACATCTTGATGAAGCTTTGCAAAATCAGAGAGTTATCCTGGAAAATGTCATAACTAAAGTGGAAGAGAAAAAAAATGGGATTCAGGTTTCAGCTAAACAGATCGAAGACAGGTAATTGCATTTTATTTATTTTTTTTCATGAAAGTGGGTGAGCAGTAAAAATATTATTTTCACTAAATGTGGGTTAGCAGGAGTAAATGCAGATGCTACATCTTTTTTTCTGGGAAGGTAGGAAATAATAAGATTAAAAATATCAAGTTCATGTTTAAGTGGTACTCATAAGTCATGGCATTGTAATACATGATTCCATAGTCCTTATAAGGGATGTCACAGCTGACTTCAGAGTTAAGATTTCTTTGTATAATCTGTTTCCAAACTAGAATTTGAAAAGATCAGAAATGAAGACTATTTTAAAAATACCTTCTTTTATAGAATCACAGAATCGTAGAATATCAGATTGGAAGGGACCTCAAGGATTATCTGGGCCAACCTTTCCTAGCAAAAGTATAGTCTAGACAAGATGGCCCATCACCCTGTTCAGCTGAATCTTAAAAGTGTCCAATGATGTGGAATCCACCACTTCCCTGGGAGATTATTCCAATGGCTGATTGTTCTTATTGTGAAAAGTTTTCCTCTTGCATCCAATTGGAATCTCCCCAGGAGTAACTTGTACCCATTACCCCTCATCTTTTTCCTTTTTGCAAGGAGTCACATGGAATCTCCATCTTCTTTGTAGCCATCCTTTAAATACTGGAACATGTTGATAAGGTCTCCCCTAAGCTGCCTTTTCTCAAGGCTGAACAAATCCAATTCTCTCAGCCTTTCCTCATATGGCAGACTTCCCAGTCCTTTGATCATCTTTGTGGTCCTTCTCTGGGCCCTCTCCAGCCTGTCCACATCTTTTTTGTATAGCAGGGACCAAAACTGATCACAGCATTCCAGGTGTGGCTTGACAAGTGCTAAGTAGAGTGGGATAATGACTTCTTTATCTCTTCTGGTGATGCTCTTGTTGATGCAACACAGCATCGTGTTGGCTTTTTTCTTCAAGAAACCTCAAACCAAACTGCAATTCCACTCAAGACTAGTATAAAAATGAAAATATTTCATTATATGAACAGGATTTCAGGTACTGATTATGTATTTTTTAGTGGTTGGATCTCTCTTCTGCATTAATAAAACCATTTCAAACACCTTAAAAGAGTACAAATCTATTTATGCTATTTATACTGTAGTATAAAGTGAAAGTTTTTTGGTGTATGGCTTCTGTGTGTGTTTGTTGACAAAGTACTAAGACTGTTCTTGGCATGACGTTTGAGAGAGTCAATCAGCATTAGCATGTCACATCCAGAAGGTAGTGGTCAACAGCTCAATGTCCAGAGGGAGATCAGTGTTGAGTGGTGTTCCTCAGGGGCCCGTATTGAAGCCAGTACTGTTCAATATCTTCATCAATGACATAGACAGTGGGATCAACTGCACCCTCAGCAAATTTGCAGATGACTGCAAGCTGATTGGTGCAGTTGACATGCCTGAGGGACAGGATGCCATACAGAGGGACAAGCTTGAGAAGTGGTCCCATGTGAACCTTGTGAGGTTCAACAAGGCAAAGTGCAAGGTCCTGCGCATGGGTTGGGGCAACCCCCAGTATTGACACAGGCTAGGGGATGAAGGGATTGAAAGCAGCCCTGCTGAGAAGGACTTGGGGATACTGGAGGATGAAAAGCTGGACATGAGCTGACAATGTGCACTCGCAGCCCAGAAGGCCAACCGCATCCCAGGCTGCATCAAAAGAAGGGTGGCCAGCAGGTCAAGGGAGGTGATTTTGCCCCTCTACTCCGCTCTGATGAGACCCCATCTGGAGTACTGTGTCCAGCTCTGGGGCCCTCAGCACAGGAAAGACATGGACCTGTTGGAGAGGGTCCAGAGCAGGGCCACAAAAAGCATCAGAGGGCTGGAACACCTTCCCTGTGAGGAAAGGCTGAGAGAATTGGGGTTGTTCAGCCTGGAGAAGAGAAGGCTCTGGGGACACCTGATTGCAGCCTTTCAATATTTAAAGGTGGCTTGTGAGAAAGATGGCGACAAATTTTTTAGCAGGGCTGTTGTGATAGGACAAGGGGTAATGGTTTTAAACTAAAACAGGGTAGATTTAGACTAGATATAAGGGAGATTTTTTTTACAATGAGGATGGTGAAACACTGGAACAGGTTGCCTAGAGAGGTGGTAGATGCCCCATCCCTGGAAACATTCAAGGTCAGGCTGCATGTGACTCTGAGCAACATGATCTAGTTGACGAAGTCCCTGCTCATTGCAGGGGGGTTGGACCTTTAAAGGTCCCTTCCAACCCAAACCATTCTATGATTCTACAATTCTATGTTTGAAGACAAGTGTGGGAGAACTTACGGGAAATGGTACAACCTTCATTGGAGTTCACTGTCAACAGTTAGATCAGTTCTTGTAACAAATATCTACTAAGCTGTGAACAAATGACCTAACAGTTGGCTCATCCAGGGATGTATATCTCTTACCCATAGGTTGCTTGAAGTAAAACATTTATACAAAAAGGTAGAAAATCAAATAAAAATGGCCAAGATGGTTTTGATGAATGAAATCAATAAACGAACAAACATCCTTCTTGAACAACTTGAAGTAAGTAAGGCTAGTTTCTTTGATACCTCGGGAAATCAAACTAAATTAAATTTAATTCTAATGCCAGTGGAAAGAATAGAGACTGAGAGGGTTATTGTCCCTTTGCTTATGTTTTCAAATTTTTCTTTTTCTTTTTTTTTTTTTTTTCCCCTCCAGAATTTTATGTGGAATCAATGGTTGACAAAGATTCAGGATGGAGTGGCAAAATGTTTGCTTGTCATGAGTTAATGACACTTTCTAATGCACTTAAGGAGAATATGTGTTCACATTTTGAATACTTGCAAAACAAACCACCTTTTGGTTTTAACGCTTAATTTGTAGAAGACCACTAGCAGCACATTTAATATCCTGTTTTGAAAATGATCCTCAGGTCTACTTTTTGTAACAGAGCCTGCAGTTTTGACTCTTCGATTTTTGAATGTCCAGTTGAAGTATATATGATTTTATTGTGGAATGTGCTGAGCACAAACATTGCTATCAGATCTGATCAGAATTTCCAGTTCTCAGTTATTCTTGGGTAATTTTAGCAGGTATTGAAAAGACAAGGCACTCAGCACTTGCTGGCTACCTTTGAACGTACATATTTGACTCAAATATGGTTACTCAGCTTCACAAAAAAGAGAAATGTATGTTCTCGTTTCAGTATGATTAATCATTAAGTAAATTCAGTGTTCATGTGGTTTGACAACATTTCAGCATTTGTCTGAGTTATCTATAACCACGACCGAACTGTGCATACACTTGAAGTATATGCACAGTGCTCTGCTGAAGTGCACATAGGGGGCATCAAATGAAATTGGGAGGTGCTGGGTTCAAATCAAACAAGGGCTGATTGTTCTTCACGTAAATGGTAAATAAGCACGGAACTCCTTGCTGCAAGATATTGTGCGTGGCTTCAAAAGTAATTAGACAAATTCATAGAAAAATACACTGAGGGTGATAATGTAGCCTCTGTCCTCATGGTCCCTAAATCACGAATTATTGGAGACAGGAAGACCATTCTGAGGAAATGCTGCATGATTCCCCTCTTTTTATATTTTTTCTTGGGTCTCTTCTGTTGTGTACTGTAAGAGACAAGAAAGTGGTCCAGGTGCAAATTTGATCCAACTTCTACAGCTTTCTTGGGTTACATTATTCTGTTACACCAAGGCCAGAATGATGTAGGTTGTTTGCTGCTGGAGGATTCATTGTTCTTCCTGAATTCAGACATATCTGTTGAATAGGATTTGCTTTCTTTTTGTGATTGGTGGTTTAAAGAGAATTCTAAAAAACAATGTCCCTGCAAATAATGCATAATGTAATGCCAATGACTATATGCATTATGTGTGTCTGAAGACTGACAACTATCTTCTACTGATTCCCACTACTAACAGAAAATCACCAGTGAAAGGAAGCAGAAATTGGAGCAACAACTGCAAAGTGTTGTGGTTTTAAACAGACAGGTAGAACATGTGCAGAACTTCATCAGTTGGGCAGTGTGCAGTAAAAACAGCATCCCATTTCTCTTTAGTAAAGAACTGGTAAGAGCAATTCTTATTTTTTCGTTAAATTGAAATTGTGCAGTAAATGTGAGAACTGTTTTAAGGATTTAATGTTTCTCAAATAAAATATTTTTATGATCTTATAATTGTGAATAAAATCATAATCCTTTGATTTGTCACCAGATTGTATTTCAGATCCAGCGCTTGTTAGAGACAAACTATAACACAGACATAGGCCCTCCTCTGAAGATCAGATTTACTTGGGATCCCTCCTACTGGACTAAACAACTGTCTGGTTTTGGTAAGAAAAATATATTGTTGTTTGTTAGGCAAGTGCCCAAAGCTAGACCAGACTCATACAGACAATACAGTACTTTCCCTAAAGTGCTCTCCTTTTTTATTTTGACTTCCAGTTTTGTACCTCTTGTCACATTCTGAAGAAAAGCTAGAGTGGGTAAATTTTCATGGTTTTCCCTCCAGTTATACCAGTTCATCTATTAAAAGACATCATTATATATAAATATTACCTTATAAACATTACCTGAAATACACTCTATAAATATCAACTTTGATGGTCTTACAAAATCACAATGTAAGAACACAACTGCTAGTTTAGTGGAAACACTGTGCAGAACTAAACAAATCACTTTTAACTGAAATTACTTAAAATGTAGTGTCACTGGCTATCAAACTGCCTTGACTTTGCCTAATGTATTTGTAATTCAGTTCTGTCCCAGCAAGCAATAGCTCTGTACAACACTGACTCTGGCAGTCCTGTAAGGAGTACCCTGGGTGAAATGGAGTATCTGCAGTGGGCCTTGTGCTATTTCCTCTGCCTTACCCAGGGGCAGTTGGGCTTAGTCATGCCAGTGCTCCTCAGATCCTTTGGTATCTTAGTGGCCAAGGGACCTGAGCAGTGCTTGAGACACTTACAATTAACAGGCACAAAGATGGCTTTAAGACATTGACTGTGTAATAATTACAGTGTTATTTATATAATGAATGTGCATACTGTGACTTTGTTTCCCACCAGCTATAAATTTTCCAACTGCAGTAGGTTTTTACAGTAAATTCAGTTAGGTGGGCTAATCAATGGTCTAAAAAGATTGGTTCTCTTCCCATTTTAAGATGTTTAAAACTAGATGGTTTAAAACATTATTGTAACTATTACAGGGAATAACTTTCTCTTGACTAAAAGCATGGACAAGATCAGTTCATAGGTCACTTCTATTTCTAGCTTTTACAATTCTCACCTTCATAACATCAATCTCTCTTAGTTTTGTCACTTTCACCCTGGAATCAGTCTTTTGCACCTGTGCTTATAGATGAGAAGATATGCTCGTACTTAAATAAAAAATGAAAGTATAAGCCATATCCATCAGTTAAAATAAGTTGAGGTCAATTTTTCAAAGCATTTGCTGGTAATTCAACCATGAGTTCCACTGACATCAGTGGGAGTTTGGTGTGATTTTAAATCACTGAAAAATCTTGAAAAATTTGTTTTGAAGGTATGTTGAAGGACTGTTTGGATGGGAGTCAGAGATATCTTTTATATTTGAAATGAAGACAAGGAAATGGCCAGTGTTCACAGTTTTTATTGTGTAAATTTGTCAAGATCACAGGAGGGAGTAAATTTGCTGTTTTTTTCCAGGAGGTTTCACTATGGAAGGTGGACACATTTCTCACTCAGATGGGCTACTCTGTGGAAATGTGCAAGGATTACAGACTTCCTTGTATCATGGGCACCGTTCAGCAGCATCACAGCTGGACCCTGTGAATAGCCAGCCACATCAGTTTCTACCTGCAGTTCAGTGTCCTACGTCTGTGTGTTGCTCGCACTGCCTCAGCGTACCTCACCCAAACAAAGCTCAGCCTTCTTACCAAGACATAAACCGCCATCAAAATTTTCGACAACCTCCTGAACTGCATCAGCAGCACTTTCCCCTGCAGTACAGCCTGCAGCAACATGACAAAGAGCAAAGAGGTGCCCCCCAGCCTATGAAGCTAACACAGTCTGGGCTGGAACAGCAGTCACGGTCAGAGCCAGAGAATGTGTTCGGGAGGATGGGAAAGCACTTACCATCCCAGCAGCTGCAGCAGACTACACCCCTGGGTTATGCTGTTGTATCACATGAGGCTCAGCAAGTTCACATGAGCCATCCACAGCCATTCCGCACACAGGCTTCTTTGCAGACATCAACTGTGCAAGTGCAACTCGGTCATCTCCAGAAGATAAAATCTAACCACTTCCAGCAGCCACCACAGCAGCAGGAGTTGCCACCAGCATCACCACCATCAGGTCAGAATGAGAACACACACAAACAAGTCATCCAGCAGAGCCTGGACATAATGCACCACCAGTTTGAACTGGAGGAGATGAAAAAGGATCTGGAGCTTCTTCTGCAGGCCCAAGGACAGTCCAGCTTGCAGCTGAACCAAGCCAAGCCACCTCAGCATGTTCAACAGACCATAGTTGGTCAAATCAACTACATAGTGAGGCAGCCAGCCCCAGTTCAGCAACAAATCCAAGATGAAGCACAAGTAAGTTCTCTAAAAGTTCTTTCCTATTGTGTTTAGTCAATGTAAGCTCAGAAATGGGAGACACCTTTGATATTTCATGTATTTGGTTGAACTTTCTGTTGTTGTCCTGTCTATATTTGCATTCAGCAGAGGCTTCATGCCTCATGCGGATTGGGCCAAAATTTTCTGTAAAGTGCTGCATAAACAACCTGGATCCCAAAGACCTGAATCTTTGACTAGACAAGGTGAGCAGCAGGTGGGAGAATAATAGCATCATCATTCCTCCTTTGTGAATAGGTAACTGGAAGACTGCAGTAGTCTCACTGTCCATTTCTACTGCTTTTTACTGGAAACTTTAAGCCCTGAGTCCTTGAAAAAGATTCCCTTTTGATTCTGAATGATTAGAGAAAAGAGAGTGAAGAACACCTTTTTTCGGTCTGAGAGTTATTTCCCATTCATTGCCCTTGCTACTGCATCATGTCCTTTAAGATTTTCATCAGTATTCATAGATGCTATTCTGTTACAATTTTGTCAGCAGGGCTAATTTCTCCCCCTTTCCTCTCTTGGTAAGAATCCTGGTTTTGAAAAAGGGAGAGTGCTTGGTGGTGAGCATCCAAACTACAAGGCAAATAAGATGCGCAATAAGGTGGCTTTGAAACTCATTCAAAACAGTGGGGATTGCAGCAGAAAGGTGTCTGGGACTTCCCATTGTGTAAATTCTGTGGACTACCCACACTGAATAGCTCTCAAAGTGGCTTACCTGTAGGGGCAGACTGCAGGCTTTTGGAATAGCTGTACATTACAGCAGATTTATTGATTTTTATTTTTTTTTAAATTCATTAATGTTTGAGAGAAAGCTTTCTTCATTCATTTATCTCTCTACTTAGGCTTACTTTGAGCATCTTTGTTCGTTTAGAGTATTTCCAGTCTTGTCATATTGTGTATGCTGTGAATTCACGTGAATTTGTTACCATTTTTCTTTCTTTCTTAATTGTGATTTGTAGGTCTGTGAGAGTTCCACTGAACTTGATGCCCAGAAGCCTGTAATTCCTCTTGACAAAAGTGATAGTCCTTCCCTGTCACAGTCACTAGATGAAGAAGCCAGTGTCAGCAGTCACACCCCTGAGAGCACATTGCAACAATCAGCTTTCCATCCAGTGAGAAAGGTATAAAAAACTCTTTAAAAAAAGTATTTTAAAGGGAAAACATGAGTTGATAATATTGAATATAATATGGCATTGATGAAAGGATTAATACAGTAGATGTCGACAAAATAGCCTGTAAATCTTGGAAGACAGTCATAGCCTAACCTAGTGTGTATCTCCCAGTAAGGTGTCTACATTGTGCTGTAGCCAGGATGAGCAAATGTTCTATCAGCTGTTGGTGTTTAGATCTGGCTGGCACGATTGTTAAGCATGAACTGGTAAATAAACAGAAGACCTATTTCTTCACTATGTAAATTCTGTTGAGTCCCTATCTCTAGGGATTTAACTATCAGGACTTGCTAACTACCATACTAGCAGCAGTTAATTTGGAGAAAAAAAAAAAAAAAAGAGTCAGAGATTCTGATGAAATCAGGCCTGAAAAGCATCCTTCGAAATAGTTGCCCCAGAAATAACAACACTAATTATTACTGAAGATGTCGTGTCTGTAAAGGATATACCTCTTAGAATCATAGAATGGTTTAGGTTGGAGGGGACCTTGAAGATCATCTAGTTTCAACCCCCGTGCCATAGGCAGGGACACCTTCTACTAGACCAGGTTGCTCAAAGCCTTGTCCAACATGGCCTTGAACACTTCCAGGAACAGGGCCTCCACAACTTCCCTGGGTAATTTGTTCCAGTGTCTCAGCACCCTCATAGTGAAAAATTTTTTCCTAATATCTGTTCTAAATCTCCCCTCTTCCAGTTTGAAGTCATTACCCCTCGCCCCTACATGGCCTTGTAAAAAGTCCCTCTCCTGCTTTCTTGTAGGCCCCCTTCAGATACTGGAAAGCTGCTATAAGGTGTCCCTGGAGTCTTCTCTTCTCCAGGCTGAACAACCTCAACTCTCTCAGCCTGTCTTCATAGGAGAGGTGCTCCAGCCCTCTGATAATTTTTGTGGCCCTCTTCTGGACTCACTCCAACAGGTCCATGTCCTTCCTATGTTGGGGGCCCCAGAGCTCGTCCCGGTAATACAGGTGGGGTCTCATGAGAGCAGAGTAGAGGGGCAGAATCACCTCCCTCAACCTGCTGGCCGCCCTTCTTTTGATGCAGGCCAGGATATGGTTGGCCTTCTGGACTGCAAGCACACATTGCCAGGTCGTGTTGGGTTTCTCATCAACCAACACCCCTAAGTCCCTCTCCTCAGGGCTGCTCTCAATCTCATCCAATCCCAGACTATATTTGTGCTTTGGATTGCCTGGGCCCATGTGCAGGACCTTTCACTTGGCTGTGTTGAACTTTGAGGTTCGCGCAGGCCCACCTCTCAAGCCTGTCCAGGTCCCTCTGGATGGCATCCCTCCCCTCCAGCATGTCGACCGCTCCATACAGCTTGGTGTTGTCAGCTGTCGTTCTGTTATACTCCTTCTCCTTGTTCATGTATAAGCAGAAAAGTCATAGATTTCTGTATCTCTAGAGTATTCATCACATAACAGAGCCATGCTTTTATCCTTTCATCTACTGGGAAGCCCTATCTATTGAAGAAGCAGCATAAACAAAAATAGGAGGGCTTGTCTTTATTGGTAGATCCTTGGTGGCTCTGGATATCACCTGTGTATTTGAGGCAGAGAAGCTGCCTTTTGCCTCTCTGTACAGTTTGTTTAAAACAGTCCAAACAGCACTTCATATTCTGGTTGCTCAAATCTGTTTGGTACTTGAATGTATGACTCATGTTGTGTATTATGTAGAAGTCTTCCATGGATATTTTTTCTTGGAATTTGTCTGTGGAATATTGTGGAAGAACTTGTCTTTCCTTACTAGCCCCCAAAAGGATGTTATTTTATCTTTCTTTAGTATGTGTTTTGTTGACCCAACATGTTTATGATGCAATACTCATTCAGAGTGTTGTTGGAGATCCTTTTGGGAATTGTAGAGACACAGAAAGGTAATGATTACTGAGGGTCTGGAAGCAACATGCAAATTGGATTTGGAAGCTACAAAGAAATCTGCAATTGCTAACTTAATCCTGTAGATGTGATGGAATTTCTAGATCAGTCTGATGGTATCACAACGTTCTGAGATGATGCTCTTTGGCTCTGAAGTTTCACATGTGGAAGCAGATCTCCCTTAACCTCTGATGACAGAGCATAGGACTGAGGAAAGTTATGCAAATTTTATAGGATAGGGCTACATTTACTTTAGGAAATGACTGTAAAAACTGAAGTTGTGTATTTAAGGCCTGAGCAAGACCATGAACCTGAGCACACGCTTTTCTTGTAATGCAGACACACTCTCAAATTTAGTTATGAAAATGAATGGTGATGCTAACCAACTAGCTTTCAGGGACTTTTTCCATATGCATGTTGAAGAAGCTGTCCTTTGTCTTCTGGACCTGTAAGGGAAGGTTACTACCAACAGCTTAAACAAAGAAAGTCAGAAAGAGGGAAGAAAATGGAAAGAGATGTTCGAGAGAGACTAGTGTAGTCTGATGGGAAAAGGAGGAGAAAAAAAGGAAGAAGGGCTGTTTTGTTGCTGTACAAGTTGAGAAGGCGGCAGCGGGAGGATTCTCCTAAGGAAAAAATTGGGAAATTTTCTAATGGTACTGAGAAATGTATGCTCTTGTACAGAAAGCACAGATGTATCTGTTTTTTTACTAGTTTCCTGGCACCTCTGGAAGAAATGAGGACATTCAAGAGCTACAGTACCCCATTTTTGCTTGTATTTATCTCTTGTAATGAGCTGTTTGGGATGAAGTCATAATGTACTGACAGCTCTGGCACTGGCTAATTAGAAATGATGAAGGGAAACAGCACAGTAAGGAAACCCTTGAAATATGTTCTTCATTAATTCTGTTTAAAGATGTCTGACTGCTTTTGCTGACAATTAGAGGTTGTCTATCTAGGTTTAAATGGGAGATCAGTTCCTTTTTAAGAACAAGGGGATGTGTCTATTCATTCTCATGTCTGTTTCACCTGATTAAATACTTTCACGCTCAAGTCCAGACAAAAATTTCTGTATAGATGTTTGTCCATTTACTTTCATATGGCCTGTATTGAGAACATTTCATCTCTCTCAAGTTCTTGGAGGACATGGAAAAAGTGAATGTGGAGAAGTCTGAAATACTGCACTTGCAAAAGGTTTCTCTACCATATTTTCCTACCTGGAGAAGAACAGTATTCTGCCTTTTGGACAATAATTGGTATTGGACTTCTTGGCCTTGTGTTGCAGTTCTGCTGAACTCTGACAGCCTTCATTGTGTGCAGCATTCCTAGTGGAGTAGGTAATTCTCTGGCTGCTGAGATTCTTTAATGAAAGAGAAAGCAGCATGAACCAGGATGTAGCAAAACTCAGAATTACCTGTTTAGTGATATGTTTGCCAAGATCTGTCAAAAAATAAAAGCTTCCATTAGCCCAGTGGTTTCCTTTATTTTGGAGGGGGCAAGGCTTGATTGCTCATGTAATTAAACATCTCTGCATTAATTTTGAAACATGGTTACGGTATGCATTTGATACTATTGACTGATAACTAGATGAATTGTCTGCATATGAGGTCATATTTGTGTGAAGCAATATAGAGCAGATGCTATTAATAGTTTGGGATCACAACGTTACTCATAAACAGGGAAACCACAAGTACGTTATTCAGATCATCCCAGACATGTGCTAGTGCAGCCGTTACACCACGGTATGAGGCACTTGTATGCCATGTGAGTGCCTTTGAGTTCAAAGAATGCCTGTTCAAGTTATTCTGATGAGTGCTGTTTTCTGTCCCTCACATTTAAAGCTGGTTATTGATAAGCAGAATTAGAGAAGCAAGGATGAAACACTTCATGCACTTGTAAAATGTCCTCTATCAGGACACCATCTATCAGGACAAAAAGTAAATCTAGCTTCACTGAGCAGACAGAATTTTGGTTTTCCAATCATATAAAGTAGGGTTTTCTGTCTCATACTGATCAGAAACATTGGCATCAAGGCTACTGCTGTCTTAAAGTTCAGAGTAATTCCTGTCTTTCCCACCTGCTCTGTATGCATCTGTATAGTATAGTATCTAAACATGTAACTTCAGGTATGTGTCGTCTTGTTTTCATTTGTGTCACTGGTTTTGGAACATTAATGGTGATATTTTGTCAGCCTCTCTGTCTTCCTGTGCATTCCTCTAACTATTCTTTCTCTGTGAATTGAATTATTTGTGCAAAGTAAAAGTTTCTATACTTAGACCATTGATTGTTTGATATAAGTCAAGTACTGCACTTAGCATAACTTTGGCCTTGATTAGCGCCTTTTAAGAATGCAACACTAGAAATGGAAGTTTTCTGTCTATGTGCAAAGTGGATATAATTTTGTCTTCACACTCCCGTGTCGGTATACTTCACTCATATAGCTGTGACCTCTGTTTTGGATTGTGGAGTTGTTCCGTCTCCATACCTGTCAAATATTCAGCCTCTCCAGTAAGAATGCCAGCAAGACAGAGGACAAATCTCGGAATAACTTTTATGATAGCTGCTCTTTTGTTCTGGGGAATCATGCCAAGCTCTAGCAAACATATTTTATACAAACTATTGAATTGCTAAGTTGCAGTGTGAAGGACTGAGTACTCAATTAGATTAACAATTTTGTGGAAAGGGTTATAAGCCTTCTGCAATGATGTGGTCCTCCTGTTGCTTTTACATAGTATGATATTGAGTTATTAATTTGCACACAGGACTGGAGAGGTCATCTGTTATGGAGCAGAGGCGAGAATAATAAGATATTTTTGGCCTAATTGCGTTTTCAGGACTCATAAAGGGCATAGAATCCCTGTTTTGCTTACATGTACCTAATTGTCATTTGTGGCTGTGCTGTACCTAACGCTTCAAGAAATGTCATAATTACTGTACATCTATTGCACAAATTTGTAGTTTGAGCTTCAGGTACTGCTGCAACAGACATTAGCATTCTTGCAGGGCCAGGTGGACATCTCTCCTCGTCAGATTCCATAAGTACACCCCTTTCTCTAGTTGGAAGCAGGGTCTTTACTTCTGGGAGGGAGGATTCCTTGCCTTGTCCAGCTGTTGGGTTGGCTCCTGGGCAGTGGAACACTGTATCATCCCCACCCATCCTAATAACCTAACTGGCTTGGGCACTTGTGGTTCTGCCTTCTGGGTCTCTAATCAGTTGTGAGTAGATTGGACAGCATTTGTCAAACTCAGGTTTGGTTATGTTTCTTAGCAACCTTTGAGGGTTTCTCCCCTTGAGCTGTTATTTCACCTTCTGCTTAAAATAATTCTCTGAATATATCATGCACTGTATTAGTAAATTATTACTGAACAGTTGTATTTGTTCATTTATAGCTGTAGCCAGTAGCAGGTGCTTAGGAAAGGGTATAAGAAACAGACAAATAGAAACTGATCCTTTAATGATACACTATCCCAGCTTCTGAAAACCAGCACTTTATGGACTTTCTGAACTGAAGGTTGTACCCAGACAATTGTGTTTTGCAGCTCTTTATGGACCCCTCCTCTGTGAATTTGTCTAATCCATTTCTTGAGTCCATTTTAATACTATTGGTCTCCTCAGCATTCTGCAGCAACTGAGTTTTGCATTGCATGAGAAATTCCTCTGTTTGCTTACTTTAAGTCTGTTGCCTGATAATTCAGTAAGATGCCTTCTAGTTCTTGTGTTAGGAAAACCAGTGGATAATCACTGTGTATTCACCATCTTCATAATATCCTTATTTATAGGTCTATACTGAATTTCCTTTCAAACATTTCTTTTTGAAGCTGAAAAGTGATTGCTGGTCTCTCTAGTGTCTTTTTTTTCATGGAAGCTGTTCTATACTTTGGTCCTTTATATCTTTGGCCATTATCCCTATATTTTGTGGTTTTGATAAATCCTTTTTGAGGCAGAGTGACCAGAAATAGTAATCAAGGTGCAAACACATGGAAGTTTTGTATAGTGCTATAATGCTGATTTTTGTATTGTATTTTTGATTCACAATAAGTCCCAGCTTCTTAGTTCAAGAGCTCGGTTTGTCTCAAGCACCATAAAGTACCTGAAACGGGGAATTCCTCGAAAGTATTCCATGCCACCCAAGGAGCACTCTTGAGAGCACTCTGAGAGAGGCTTCTGGTTTATTCCAATTATATGCAATGGTGGCATTTCATGCAAGACTAACATAGTGACAGTTCATGGTGAGACCTCTCAGCCTCTCCTGGGACTTGATGCGTGTGAACTTCTAGGCTCTGACATGCTAATGCTGCTGTTACTACAGGATTATTGGAGAGAACAATTGATCTCAGTCTGCTGTAGGTGGCATTCTAAGGTATTTTGCCCCAACACATTTGTACTAAGCTCTCTTAATGACAACTCCTCCATCTCAGTGGCAAATGCTTAACTAATGGCATTCTTTTTTCCTTAAAAGCATGCAAAATTTGTGGGAAAGGAGTTGGGGGCACAGTACAGGTTTTTTTTTTGTTAGTGTTGCACTGAGCATGTTGTGATTACGTAGTGACTGAAAGTGATGATAATTTCATACCCGACCCTAGGAGTTCGAATCTGAGCTGGGGAATGGGGTGGGTTTGTTGTTGCTGTTTTTTTTTTCTAATTATAATTAATTTAAAGGGGATTAGAGGTGAAGGAAATAATGACAACAGCCTGGAATTTAGGGTTCTGCACATTCCTAAAGTATCAGAGTATTTTTTGACATTGAAGAATTGAGCTGCTTACAGCACAAATGCGTTCATGCTTAATGAAATTAGGTACGTTTCCCAGAATGTTAATTTAACAAAACCTTTTCCTTTGACCTGGAAAAAAGGATAAATAAAACATGATGCTGCTTGCTCCATGCAATCTCTTCCTCCTTCCGCTTTAAGCCAGCTCCACTTTATTCAGACAAAATGTTAAGGAAGATTTGGATCCTTTTTCTCGTAAAACGGAAAGGAAATCCTTTGGATTCTATTCTGAAATTGGGAAATACTAATAGGAAGCATGTGTAGACTGTGTTATCAGTGCTGCTGTGTGTGGTGAGTTAAACAACTGGATTGGAGTAGTACATTTGTTTAACCTCCTAGCATAATGAGCTGCCAGGGGGATTGCTCCACTTAATAGCAGCCGTTCATTACTCTGCAACCATTTGCAGCGTGTTATTTCTCTTATAGCAAAGAGAATTGGCGGTTCCTAGATTTAGCTTTCTTTATCTGTGACACTTAATGTCAACAGCCTTGAGACTTTGCCAAAACAATCCTAACAAATCCTAATCCCAGTGTTTCAAGGTAAGTATTTGCTTCTCAGAATTCTTCTGTATTAGTGCTGCATGTTTACACTGGACCTTTTTAAATGCAACAGTGATCAAAGAAATATTTGAACTGAACAATATATTTATTTTTTGTTCTCTGAAGGCACTTTGCATGTTCTTTCTTCTTACCTTTCACTGCCATAGCTATGAAATTTGTGGTAGAAGGCATTTTGGGGTGGTGATGCTTCTGCCATTATATTATAAGGATCATCAGACCAAAATTAATTATGAGACAATGAGAATTCCATTTATAATGACACAGATGTAGTTTGATGTGCCAGGCTGTACATTAAAATGTCAAAAGTTTCAAATAACCTACAGCTGAAGCCACCCTCTACCCAAGAGCATAATTAATACTTGTTGTTGTTCAAAGGGTGCAATGTAAAAGCAATAGAGCTTTTATAAAACAGAGATCAATTCTTTAAAGGCATCCCATTTGCAAAAACTAGCTGAACTGTCAAGGGAAAAGAGAAATTTTTGCTAATGGCAAAAGAAATGATTATTTTAGGGAGTGAATTAATAGGCTATTAATGAGCCTTGTTCCCAGTGCATTGTTCACTTCACACTTGACAGCAGCTCCATGGATCAGAATGGAATGTGTCTGTTCTTAACTGTGAGTTTTAATATTTTGCACTGAAAGATCATAATGTTGCTTCATCATTAAAATAACCACAAAATTAACTTTTGCCCCAAGGGAAAGACAGATGGCAGTTTGATGGCCTCATTACTCTTTTTTCTTTTTAACAAGAGTAAGGTTTTATATTGGCTTATATAATCTAAAAAGATCTCTGAAGAAACTGACGCTAGCTAGAAGAGTAAAAAAGATATAGCCATATAATGGAATTGAATTTCACCTTTCTAAAAATTTTAGTTACAACAAAGTCTTATGTGTGTGTCTATTTCTTTTTTTCTGCAGCGGGAGCAGCAGCAACTAGTCCCAGTAAGTGAACTTGTCTCACTTGTCTCACTGAAGCCAGGACTAATCCTACCATTGTCTTGGTAGGGCTAATATTTCGCCTGCAGCGTATACAGTTACACACACAGGTCTTCATGGGGTCGGGTCTCAATACGTAATAGATTACGGCACCCTCTCATAACATAAGTAAAGGAAGATGCATTTAGTGATTAGAAGTGAATAGCCACAAGGTCTCCAGTTAACTTGCTATACAGCTTTGGGTGGTGTGCCTACCGCTCACGTGCCTCAGCATGCCCATTTCCAATGGAGGACAGCACCAGGTAGTTCCTGTTGACTCAGACAGGAATTTTTGGATGCTTCATGCTTTTGAGAACCTGGCTAAATAAATATTTAACTACCTCACAGAAACTTAATTAACGCTCGCAATGGACTTTGGAATAAGGGGAAAAGGCAAGGCTAATTACAGTCCATCTGGTCTGTTCAAGCATGAATTCTGCTTATTTTTTTTTATTTTCTGTAAGTGTTATGAGAACAATTCACATGTTTATTTTGTCATCTGAAAAAAGCTTGTGATCAAAGGAGTAATGTTATGAAAAGGCCACATTCGTCACTGCATGTGCAGGAACCTGTCACAAGCAAATTATGAGAGCAAATGAACATTTTTTTTATCTTTGTGGACTTCTTCAGAATGTGTGACCATGAAAGCTGGATTCCTTTCTGACCTACATTATATTCCTTTGGTTTGAAAGGAATGCTCTATCAGACTATACGAGTATATGGAAAAATGTGCCTCCACCAATGCATTTCCTCATTTGCTGTGTTCTAGTTTTCAGCTCAAATGTAAGGTATGAAGAACGTGTTTGACTAGCTGGTTCCAAGAAATTGTTGTAGCTCAGACAGCTTAGATTCAGGGATTTGCCTCAAGAGGAGGAAAACAGCCAATACCCTGGCTGCAGAGACCCAGGACTCGCTGGGGTGCCTTCTACATGGAAGGACTGTTTAAAACAGACTTACTAGAGCACTGTGTGAATGGCACAAACCTTCCCTAGCACTGTGGAAGAGCTGACCTCTTTCTGTCTCAAATGCAGGCTATTTTGTCTCATTGAATATAAGTGGTCACTGTTCAGGCAAAGCTCCTACTGTAGCATCTATTGCAAACTGATGAAAAGGAAATTAAATTACATCCTTAGGTGGAAATTTATGTCTGTGGGCAGTGTTCTCTTAGCACGTAGGTGATATGCATTGCAAGCAGAGGAACTGAAGACTAACTGCTTTGGCATTATGTAGGATTTACACAGGCACAACTGACAGCTCAATCTAGACAACTGTCTTTGCCACTGTTGGATTAAGATGGACAAACGTATCAAAGTCCAAAAATGGAGTAACAGTTGAGAAAAATACTATTTAAATCGAGGAAAGGGGTCCTGTCTCAGATTCACTTCTAAGTCACAGGCCCCTCACAGAAAAATAAGTACAACAATGAAATTAAACTCTAATTCAGATGCAATGAACACTTTTCTTTTGTCTTGATTTATATTACAATGAGTGCTCCTTACTATATTGTAGTCAAATGTGAAAAGGATTTATTCAGTCAATTATCAAGGGTGAAACACCAATGAACTATGATGAAATAAATGGAAAATTACATATTCAAATGACAAAGATCTGCATATTTCTTAAGACTGCTTATATTTGCTTCATATGGATGCTAGAAGAGTCCTGATTTCAGTACAGTCACACATTCCTTGTAGTAAGGCAGCTTAAGGAAGTCACCTAGATGTGTGGATTTGCTTTGTTTTGCATAACAGTATTTCGGTAGTTTTGACAGTGACAAATCATGAGACAGTAGAAAATGCACGTTGCTATAACTATTTCAGAGACTTTGGTAAATATTCCCTTTCTTTGGAAACTAGGCATGTACATCCTGTCCTCATTAATACATGTAGGATGTTTCTGGATTTACACTATGATATTTAAAGGGCAAGTGCCCAAGGTTTTAATGGGACAGACTCACTCACTAGCATAAAGTTTTCAGCATCATTAACAGTAACAATAGTTTAATCCACTTGTGCCAGACCTGAATGTTCTTTCTTCTGAATCTCCTTTCTGAATAAAGTGATCTGGTGATTTTTTTAATAAAATGATAAAATTTCTGATCTGAATCTTACTTCTTCTGGAATAACTTCATGGAAGCTAGTAGGGTTTATATCAAGGATTGATTTACTACAATATTCTACATGCTTAGATTTCCCATTCATTGTAGGAAGTTAAAAGTCAGGATCCCTTGGACTGATTTCTTCTTCAAAGGAAGACATTTTTTCTAAATCACAGAAGACTAACCTAGGTGTCTCCTTTTCCAGTTTTCAGTTTTAATGGTGGAAACTCTAAAGCTTTTGGAAATGGCATAAGATTACAATAGATACTTTCAAGCCCTCGTGACACAACTGGTTGATTACATATAGCTGAAACAGAGTATCTCATCCCTTATAGAAAGAACAGTAGCATTTTGCTGATGAAAAGCTTATTAACATATTGTTTTGGTTTTGTTTTTTTCTTTTTTCTTTCCCCAGCATTCAGCATCCTTAAGCATTGTGGGCTTTTCAAACGGCTTAGAAATGGAATTACCTTCAACAAGGTTATCTAGCTCGGCCGATCTACAAATGCAAGGTGCAGCCGCTGTAACACTTGGCCCATCCCTGAATGCCCTCTGTGACTGTGATACTCCACCAGAGTCGGTGCCCAGCTACAGCTTGGCATTGGGCAGAGATCCAAGTGACCTGAGCCCTGGGGCTGCTGCTGGCCTCGCACCAGGTGATGCACTCCAGGGCAGCAGTAAGTGCAAGGTAGGAATTGCTCAAACTCCCCTACTGAAAGGGAATCCACTTTCATTGATAACACGTTATTGTTAGTGAGTCAGTCAAAGGGTGCTATTTCAGTAAGTAAAGTTTTCCTTATCTGGTATTTGAAGACTGATTACAAATTATTTTCTTAAGATGGAAAGAAAGAAAACTGATAATAAAATTTGATTCTTTTTTTTCCCCCCCTCCTGAAGCTGGAAAATGAAGATTTCAACACTGTAGATCATCCTCTAGAAAACAACATGGCTACTGCTGGGCAAGATGCAGTTAATGAATTAACTCTTTCTATGCAAAAAGTGCTTGAAGAACCTATTAATCTTTCGATCAAAAAATCTCAACATTGCACTTCTCCTTCTGAACTGCTCAGCAATACTTCTTTCCTGCCTGTGAATGCCAGAATGAGACAACTTAGAAGCAAAGAAGGTACCAGGCTTTTCATTATTTCATTTAGGTTTTTGGTCCTTCTTTCTTTCTTAGCACTGTGCATTGCAAGCATTAAAAAGCAGTATGCTTATTAATGTACTTACATATAAATGTGCTTTTCCAGCAAGCTTAGAATATTATCAGAGTACTTAATCCAATGGAAAAGCGTGTTTGATCTCATTTGTGGAGGAAAAACATGGAAATGATATGCCTTGAATTTGTAACATCCTTCATCTATGAACCAGAAACGAGTGTGTCTGTGTGAAGTACCTGGAGTATTAGTTCTCTTAGAAGCAATCCTATTAATGAGACCTGCAGTTATGACTATTGAAGAGCTGGTTTGAAGAGTCCAAATTCAATTAAAAAAAAATTACTTCCTAAATGTAATGTGCCTTCTGCTAAGTCCTCCACATCAGTAGCATAGCAAAATTTTGTTCTGTCAATATATTGCACAGTATGTGCTTTTGCTTGGCTCTGTCTACTGTGGAACATTCCTTTCAGCCAAGGCCTATTTCTTCAGCCTTAATGGAGAATTAGACCTTATTTAACTCTTTTCATGGGCAAATTGCCAGCATCCTTGTGCTACACTGTAAAGCCTCGTTCCTGCAAACTCTAAAAGTCAATGGGACTATTCATGCAAGCAAGGGATTGCAGGATCAAGCTGTTATCCTGTGACTTATGCCAATATTTGGCTGCTTTTCTCTGTAAAAGATGAATTAATATTTCTATCTCTGTGCTGTATTTTTATTCAGAGAATTCTAATTAGTACAAAGGAGGCCTAGCTCAGTGAGCCAAGGAAATGTATTTGTGTTCTTTTATACATACTATGCCAAATTGTGACAACAATGCCACAATCATTTGCGTGAGTTGCAAGAATTGGGTGCACCCCTAAAAAGCTGTGCCTCAATCAGGCTTAAGTGTCTGAGAGGAGCAGCTCTGTAGTATCTGGTTTGGGTTGTGTGACACTATACACAGAAAGCAGCCTCAACATACAGAATCGCACTATAACAGATGCTTCACATTTTCTCTGTGCAAAGCACAGGTCCTGCTGTGCAAGAGGGTAGAAAGACTAGAGCATTGAATTCAATGCTGCTCCCTTTTCACAAGGAAGAATCAGAAGTGAGCAATTCCCATCCTGCTCTCACTGTTTAAAGGCATGCAGTGAGGGAAGACCTGAAGAGATACAGCCACCGTATGCAGTGTGCACCAGTGAGAGAGATTAATTCCATTGCAAAGGCAGCGTTGTCTTTGCTAGTGGCTCTCAATAGGACTTACTGGCTTCAGCAGTGCTGTGCTGCCAAACCCCACTGCTTCTGGTATATTTCTCCAATGACTCATCCTTTTCTAATATCAAATCTAAACATTTCAGCTTAATTTACAAGAAAATACTTCTTATCCTAGCCCCAAGGGATGTGGTAAAAATTGTACATCATTTCATCATTTTCCCCTCTTACGGCCACTTTTCTTCATATCATGGCTTGCATAAACACCGTCCCCTCCCCTTCTTTTTCCTAGACTAAACAAATCTGATGGTTTCAGTCTCTCCTCATGGGCCAGGGTTGTGATTTTTTAAAACCACTTCATTGCTGCTGTTCTATTCTGGGTTGTCTGCAACTAAGGAGTGCTGCCCACAGCCAAAAACAGTGCTGCAGCTGAGGCCTCTGGGGTGCTATGCAGAGCCAGGGTATCAACTTCTTGTGTTTTATATTCCACATTGCAGGATGGCATTCGCCTTTTTTGCAGCAACAGCATTACGTAGTTGACTTGCGTGTATTGAATGGTCCACATTAACCCTTAGTTCCTTTTACAGAACAGTTCCCTAGTCAATTCTCCTTTGTGATTACATTCATCTGATCTTTCATAAGCATAATACTTATAGTTATCTCAATTCAGTCTTTAGGAGATTTAGGAGATTTTTTTCTGTGATGTATTAAGATCATTTTTTAATTATAAACATTCTCCACAGTGTTTGCAATCCTTCTAGTTCAGTGTTTTCCACAAATTTTATCGGTACTATTATTTCATGAGCCAAGTTGCTGATGGAAATGTTGATTCATATTACGAACTCAGCAACACTGGAACATCCTCTGGTTTGACAGTGTGCAATGAGATCTGCTCCTTCAGCTCAGTGTGCAGTCACCCTTTAGTAATTCTGTCCAGAGCCTTGACTACTACCCTTTATCTAAGCCACAATCACATGTGAGTAACACTTTAGAAGTGACATGAAACGCACCTTTCTCTGTCAGTCTTGATTGTATAGTGTTTCCTGGGGCTGGGAACAACAGAGTATCTCAGAGGCACATTGCTTTCAAGCCATGGGTTAGGTACCATTGACAGGAGCTAGATTTTCTTTAAAAAAGCATGTTTTCCTGGCACTCACTCATCTCTAAATAGCCATGGTATTTGGTTTGCTGTCTTGTATTGTCTGTGTCTAATTCCTAAGAAAAGAAGGAGTTACTGTGAAATTTGTCAGTGGACTGGTATTTATGAGGGCATCCACTGGGGCATTCATCTCATTGAATGGGATTCATCCCATCTCTCCAAAGTTGTTTTGTTACTCTTGTGTCTAGTATCAGTCAAGAGCTACAGTTATTTGCATGCTTATATAATGGATAGTTTTGAACTAATATGTTTGTGTTACAAATGTTGGGAGGATAGAAAGGAATCATACAGTGTCGTTTTCATCCCTTGATGGCAGATGGGAGTCACAGTTTCCTTCCTGTTTTCAAGTACCTAGAATTATCCAGAAACTTCTTAGCATGGAGCAGGAGACCGCAGAGACTTCCTGAGCTTTAGGGGTTCAGACCTCAGTAGGTCCTTTTTTCTCAAGTGAAGGCTGTATAGCAAAAGAGGATTACTTATTTTGTTCCATGTATATGGATGAATGTGGCATGGCTGTGTACATATATAATTCCCTGGGTATGTAACCATTTCAACAAAATATTTTGGAAATGCTTCTCATATTCAGTAGAGAAGCTGTGGTGAAAAGCAAAGAGAAAGACAAAGACTGTATCCCAGAATAGAAAATAGCATACACATTTTCTATACATATAGATGAAATGATTCCATAATTCACTTACAATATCACATTAAACACCAGTCAGAAGTACATGAATATTGAAGTACTTTCTACCCTAATCTGACTCTGATATTATAAATATTTTATTCATTTTCTTATCTTCTGTTCCAGATTCCAATAACTGTGAAAAGGAACATTTTGAAATGGATATGAAAAGCAATCAGAATGTCAGGTAACAGAGTCTTTTTTTATACAAAAGCACTGGCCATGAAATTTTATGCATATATTTAGAAAATTTGTCAAACTTAACGATAACGGAGAAGTTAAAAAGAATGCAAGATTCCTTATAGATAATGGTTCTGAAAGTTGTAAAGTATTCTCCTGAACTTGAAAACAACAATTTAAAAGAAGTGGTGAGTTCTGTATTTCTGTTATTCTGTGGAATATTCCAGAATATTTGCAAGCTTATCTCACTTGAACAATTAGAAACTCTTTAGCCCCAATTAAACCTTAAAATTAGAATGGGAACAGGATTACCATTATCTCAACAATTTTTTAAAATTTTGTTTTCAGCTACTGCTGTGATAATATTGTAAAGTTGATGATGTGCTGTGTTCCTGCTTGAAACCAGCTACACTGAAAAGTATCCAGCATGACTTAAATTGGAATGGGCATACGCTTGGATGGGCGTATGCTTCACTGGGTAAAAAACTGGCTGGATGGCTGGGCCCAAAGAGTGGTGGTGAATGGAGTTAAATCCAGTTGGTGGCCAGTCACAAGTGGTGTTCCCCAGGGCTCAGTATTGGGGCTGGTTCTGCTTAATATCTTTATCAATGACCTGGATGAAGGGATCGAGTGCACCCTCAGTAAGTTTGCAGATGACACCAAGTTGGGCAGGAGTGTTGATCTGCTTGAGGGTAAGAAGGCTCTACAGAGGGATCTGGACAGGCTGGATTGATGGGCAGAGGCCAGTTGTATGAGGTTCAACAAGGCCAAGTGCTGGGTCCTGCACTTGGGTCACAACCACCCCATGCAGCGCTACAGGCTTGGGGAAGAGTGCCTGGAAAGCTGCCTGGCACAAAAGGACCTGGGGGTGTTGGTCAGCAGCCGACTGAATATGAGACGGCACTTTGCCAAGAAACTTGGCCAGCAGTTTGGCCAACAGCATCCTGGCTTGTATCAGGAATAGTGTGGCCAGCAGGACTAGGGAAGTGATCGTCCCCCTGTACTCAGCACGGGTGAGGCTGTGAGGCTCGAGTGCTGTGTTCAGTTTTGGTCCCCTCACTACAAGGAAGACATTTAAATGCTGGAGTATGTCCAGAGAAGGGCAACAAAGCTGTTGAAGGGTCTAGACCACAAGTCTTATGAGGAGCGGCTGAGGGAAGTGGGGTTGTATAGTCTGGAGAAAAAGGAGGCTGAGGGGAGACCCCATCAGTCTCTACAACTACCTGAAAGCACATTGTAGTGAGGTGGGCATCAGTCTCTTCTCCCACATAACAAGTGACAGGACAAGAGGAAATGGCCTCAAGTTGTGCCAGGGAATGATTAGATTGGATATTAGGAAAATGTTCTTCACCAAAAGGGTTATCAAGCATTGGAACAGGCTGCCCAGGGAAGTGATGGAGTCACCATCCCTGGAGGTATTTAAAAGACATGTAGATGTAGTTCTGAGGAACATGGTTTAGTGGTGGAGTTGGCAGTGCTAGGTTAACAGCTAGACTCAATGATCTTAAGGGTCTTTTCTAACCTAAATGATTCTGTGATTCTATGAATAATTAAAACAAAAATATAGGGAGCAGGACAAAGTTTTAGCAAAGTTTTAGTAATGCATTTACACATATGATTAATTTAAAGTGATTGCATTCACATTTAGAATTCCCAAAGAGACGGCATGTGAAAAAACATTTCAGCATTTAGCCAGTGGAGTCACAGTTACAAAGGAAAAGGAACACAAAAAATAGTGCAAGAAAAATGTTGAAACTCGGCGGGGAGGAGAATTTTGTGGAATATGACTGGATTTAACCATGTGTCATTTTGGTTGTAGAACTGGCCCTAAGGAGCAGAAGATCCCCTATGTGAGACTGGAACGTCTGAAAATATGTGCATCAGAAGCGGGGGAGCTCCCGGTGTTTAAGCTTCAGCCACAGGATGATGAGCAGGAGGGCAATTTCCTCCTGATAATTGAATGTGGGACCCAGTCTTCAAGCATGTCTATAAAGGTGAGTTGTATTTCCTTGAGGCTTTCTCCCCTTTATCCCACTGGCTTGTACCCACAGTTTCTGAAAGTTATTATACACCTAACAAGTCTGTTGATTCATTTCACCCTTGGACACTTCTGTGATGGGTTGAGATGCAGCTTTTAGTTTACTGTGTAGCTCCCTGATACTTCCATTTCTGAAAAGTTTGTCTCTGGGATTGGATAGCTGTAGTGTTTTTGTATTCTAGTAAACAACCTGGTTCATCTGTCTAGTTACAAATATAGGATAATAGCTTAAGACTGACCCGAATGCGTATTTGAGTGATAGGAACCGATTCCAGACATCACAGTGTAATAGTTTTCTAAAAGCTTTGTTTTCTATTGCTTCATTGGAGTCTCAAGTGTGAACTTCTTTCCACAGAAAGCTGAGTTGTTTACAGTAAAATCTGCAAATACAATTGTAAAGTATCCTGTTTCTATCATCTGTGATATGAAATCTGTGCAGCTCTCTTACAGTGCTATTATGTGGTGGTATGTGGGGGAAATGACTTGACCAAGGTGACCTGGCCAGCCAGTGGCAGATGTCAAGCTGAGCGTGGCCCTAGTGAACCCCAGTGCCCTCTCCAGTAGAGTTCAATGCAGAGAAACCAGTTTGTCTGCAGATAACCACTGCTGTTATATGCTTATATATGAAAATGATGATTGTGTGATCCCAGATTTTTTTTTCTTTCAAGGTTAATAAAGATAGTCCACCTGAAGGACTGAAATCCAAAGAGAACAACTCAGAGGACAGAGAATTTCTCATATCCCAGGCTGCAGAACAGACACAATCTCCTCCTGTAGATCCTCCATCTGTTGATCAGAAGCACAGTAATGGTATCTCCATCATGAAAAAATCTCCAGTTACTCAGGAAGTCAATCCAATTGAAAATGAGGATTTCTGTGCTGTGTGTCTTAATGGAGGAGAACTGTTGTGCTGTGATCACTGCCCCAAGGTTTTCCATCTCTCTTGCCATGTTCCAGCCCTGCTCAGCTTTCCAGTGTAAGTATGTATGACATTTTGCTAATGTGCTCAGTTTCTGTTCACTGCCTTGGGGCAGGATATATCCTCAGGGCTGTATGTGTCAACCTTGCACAAGGGAAAGGACTGCATCTCCCACTTGCCTGTTTTGTTACTTTTCTTGCAAAGGGAAGAATTGCCTCACACACTAGGAACTAGATGAATTATTAACGAGAGCTCTTTCCTGCCATATATGCCCTTTCTGCAGCTAGCTGGCCAGTACAACAAAGGAGGTGGTAGACCTGGGCTTTAAAAACATTCTTAAGCTTACTGGAGAAAAATAAAATCCTAACTCTCATGTAACATCTGTGGTGTAGACGTCAGCTCTTCTCTGCAAGAACAGTGACTAGCACAAGGAAAGGGCAATCAATTAGTTCCTGTTCAGTTTTCTAGCCAGTTTTATGGAAACTTAGGATTACTGGGGCTTTTGTGGAAATGTTTAGGACATTGGTTTGCCTAAGACATACATTCCCTAGCAACTTCTCACAAATTAATTATATGCGACGAAGAGCCAGGTACATCTCCACATACCAAGCTTTGAAAGTGAGGCTGAATAATGTGCATTACTCTGCATATAACTCTGAATTCTGTTACAAATCATTACCAGGTGGGACGAGAGGCTACTTCATTTGTGCCAAGCCCAAATAGCTGTCTCAACTGAGAAAAATATGTGAGATATTAGTTTGTAGATTCTGGTTTGTTGTTTCTGTTCAAAAAGCAGGAATTTCCATCTCTTGGCATTTCACTCTTTTCTCTAATAGCTAAGTCATTATTGAACCTCTAGATTCAGAACAATGTGAAAACCAATTTTTCCTTTTAAAATAAACTTCCTAGGCAAAGTTAAATTCTAATGAAGTAAATGAATTCCCTTTAGCAAAAGTTCTGTATTCGTAGTTCTGCAATATACCTTCATCTATAATTATTCAGGCCCTAATGTTGCAGAATGCTAGTTAAAGATGAGACTTGTTTCTGAATACATTGATTCCTGAGGTTTTTTATTTGACAAGGTGGATGACAAAATTTGACACAAGTTTTGGGTTCTTATTTTGCAGGGGAGAATGGGTGTGCACGCTTTGCCGTAATCCAGTGAAGCCGGAGGTAGAATACGACTGTGAAAACACACGGTACAGCCACAGCTATAATGCACAATATGGCCTTGATGACTATGACCAGAAGGTGGGAATAACTATATATTGTACTATTTAGAAAAGGACATTTGATCTCTTCATTCTCTTCATTGGAAAGATTACTGTTTTGACTTGGTTGCTACTCGAATGTTTCAGAGAGTAGTAAATACAACAAAAGCATTGTTAGCATTCAGTTATATCAGTCTTTTCTATCGAGACATTGCTGTTCAATTTTAAAATGAATGGCGTTATAGAAAGATGAAACAGGCAGATCTGGAATTCCTTTCTTCTTTGAATAGGGAAGTTGCATTCTGTAGCAGAGCAAGCTTCCCTGAGTCGACTTTGCTTGGCTTTCTGCCACTGAATCTTTTTCCTTTAAGATTTGGCACCTTCTCAGACATCTACTTAGTCCAGTTGCAATGACATTTTTGTGATGCAAACACTTTTTGACTTTCAGTTGGTATGAAATCATCACACGGACTTCATATGTACCATTAATCCTCTTGAAGATGACATTTAGGCACTGTTTACTCAGTCTAGATGAAAACTTATCTCTTTACATCCCCATTACCAGTTTCCTCTACCAAATCTCCCATGAAAATTGCCTTTTCTTGAAGTCCACTTGGTACTTGGAAGCCACAAGTTCCAAATAAATGTCCTGTGTATATTGGTGACAGCTGGACAAGGAGGCTGAGTCCACACAGCTGAGTGCAGATGCTGAACTGGCCCTGCAGAATTGAAGCCTAGAATAAGACATTGGTCTAATCTGGGCACCATACATAAAGACAACAACAATGGTTCTTAGAGCACTGGGGCCCCTTGGCAAGTCCTGTGAGCATAGCCACAGCACTGCTCAAATTCATCCATGCTGTTTCCAGACCCGAGCTACTTGATTAGTGAGGTTCTATATAGAAAATTGAGTTGATTAGGAATTCCATTGCTTATGAACAAACATGGCTTATAATGTTTTTGTAGTGCATTTTTTTGCATCAGTGGAAAAAACACAGACTAGTACAAGTATTTTACAAGTTAACAATGATTAAACAGGACTGTTTTCATACAGTGCTTACTTCCATTTATATGAATGGATATGAACAGTGTGAAACATTTCCCATTTAACTGTTTCCACGCTGTTGCTGCTGTTCTTTTACTCAAGAGCCAAGGAATAGATCTGGAGTGCAGAAAGGAAATAGTGATAGTGATGAATTCCCAAGAGTTTCCAGGAAAGACACATGCATACAAAAATTTTTACATAATGTTTCTTTTCTTGCATTTCTTGAGTATCCTCACTTTCAAAACTATAAAAATGTTACGAGGCAAAATGTCCCCCAGGTTAGAGTGAAGTATGCCATTTTGCATCAGAAATGCACAGACTACATGAAATCTCCCCTTGTTGTTAGTATGATCGATTAACTAAGGGTAAGAATGAAACTGACTTGTTTTGAACTAAAATGTATTTCAAATTTGGCTTCTACAGAAGTGTGAAAAGCTGGTGCTTTCCCTGTTCTGCAGTAGTATGAGCCTCCCATTCCATGAACCTGTCAGCCCCCTGGTAAGTATTTCACACTCATGGGTCAGAGGGAATCCAAAGAATACTCTGGCACACCTCGCAAGTTTCTCCTTTGTCTTCTTGAAAGTTTCACATTATCTTTTTTTCTGAACAGTGTTGCCTCCTAGGGAAGTGTAGGTGTTTCCCTCTTGCATGTGCTTTGAAGATGCCAGGTCAGAGGCAGGTAAATGCTGGCCAATGTTCTCAGGCCAGGTTTGAGTGCCAATTTAAGATGCTGGTAGGATACTAAAGGTATATGAGGGGTTCCAGTGATTAGGAAAGTTGACTTGCTGCATGTATTGGAGAATGTTGCACTGCCGTAAGAGAGGTCTGCTTTACAAATAAACCTGGACTCCCTCTTTTCTGGTGTTTTGCACAAAGGTGGTAATATGACTGCGTTCGGGGAAGATGTAGAGACTGCTATTTCAGCCGTGTACACAACATTTGCAATATTAACTAGCTGTTTTAAGGAAGATGTAGTTTTATGGTATTGTAACAATAGAACACAATGTGAAACAAGTTGGAAGAGGAAAATGAGAGGGGGAAAAAAGGGATTATGTGTAGGAATAGTCCAAATAACAATATAAAAACCATTCCACCAAATGAAGCTTGCAATGACCTTATGGAACACATTACCTAACAAATAGGTTTTGACCCAGAAATATTTAAGGAGTGGGATATTCTGCTAGCTGATGCCCCTTGAAAAAGATTTTTGTTGAACTTTTAAAAGAGTGCATAGTAGTAGGTTCTTAGTCATTCTTGGCAGACTACTTCCCACAGTATCAGCTGCCAGTATCTCAGCACATTATTTTTATAACTGCTTGGGGCAAATGTTATCTAATTGTCAATGTTGCATATATTATTGATTATGGTGAAAATAGCAGAGTAGTCACTGAAGTGTGCTATTTTCAAAATCAGTCTTGCAAGCAAATATGCTTTTTAATCAAACCAAAAAGCACCCAGGAAGATGAAGTGCAAGTGTAGGCACCAAAAGACTAGAGCTGTCTTCCTTGATGCAAGGAATTCTCTGCAGTGACTTCTGTCCAAACTTGGATAGAAGTCACTAGAGAGGAAATGTTTTGATTAAAAAGGTTACATACCTGTGTTTTATTCTTATTGCAGGCACGGCATTATTATCAGATCATCAAAAGGCCAATGGATTTGTCAATCATACGAAAAAAGCTGCAAAAAAAGGACAAGTCCCACTATTCTGCACCTGAGGAACTTGTGACTGACGTGCGCCTCATGTTTTGGAACTGTGCAAAGTTCAATTACGTAGGTTTCTAATATGCATGGATGGGGGGATACAAACCAGAATGTTGCTCTTTCAAGCTGTCGCACTGGTGTAACTATTGGTCCTGGTGATATGGGATTGGGATACACAGAAGTTTTGATCAGTTTTACTCTTTGGAAATTATATAAAAAAATTTTAATGAAAGAAATGGAGGTATATATGGATCTGAGAACTTGAGATACATATGTATCTAAAATTAAAGAGGGACATCTTAACAGACAACTTATTGGAACGATGCTGAGTTTGCTGTGAGAAGCCAGTCATAGCCAGCAAAATAGCTAGGGAAAATTGAGGTGCATAGAAATTCCTAAGCAATGATGACCGCTATTCTTTCTAGTTCACTGCACATCTCTTTTTTCTTAGAGGTGCAGAAACGTGTTCCTTAATAGCAGCTTCTGTTTTTTACTTACATTGTAAATGCAGAGGGACTAATGGGCTGTAGAAAGTGTGCAGGAGACTAATGGAGATGTAGCAGACAGAACCAAGGTGAGACATTAAGGTAGGGTAGTTGTTTGGTTTTGATCTTTGATGTTTTCTGTGTGTGGTAACACTGAATGGTTATTTATTCTCTTCCAGCCCGACTCAGAGGTTGCTGAGGCTGGACGATGCCTAGATGTATTCTTTGAGGGCAAACTGAAGGAGATTTATCCAGATAGGCATTTTCCTTCAGTGCAACAAGAAGACTCTGATTCTGAAGAAGTGGAGAGTCAGAATAGCAAAATGCTGCCCCAAGATTTTCAGTGGCCGTCATACGGACCGGAGTGCATTCAACCTAAAAGGAGACGGCGCCATGCTGTAAGACTGCAAAAGCAAAAGCATTTGGTTGCTAAGTGGCCACCCTGCTAATTCTGTTTACAGATACTGATGGGAAGTTTTGACAGGGCTGTGGGGGAAAACTGTCAAGCTTCTATCACAGAGATGTGATCAGTTCTACAATTTTATGTCAAGATCCTCTGAGTGGAATAAAGTGTCAGTTGTGTATAAATGTGTGAGCATGAACAAATGAAGTCTCTCGGGCCACACAGTTATCTTCCTAGCAGAAAACCCTGCCAAGATTTTTAAAAAGACTAAGCCCTCTAGCTATTCACTGTTTGTTTCCTTTGTACACAGGAAAGTGAAAAAACTAAAAGAATGATGTTTCAGCCAGCTAACAGCCTTCCTCAGGTATGACCTCCTCAAGATATGAGATTTGCTATGAGGAATCCAGCAGCATAACTGACAGAGTTAAGGTGTGTGGGAGGAAAGCAAAGCACTTGGGCTGTTTATTTAAACTCTCCTAATCTGCTGACCATATGCCTTATTTCTAGATGTTGTGGATAGATAACAGATCCAAAGTGTTTGAATCTGTCAATATTCAATCTGTTAAATCATATATATGTTTTGCAGTGTTTACACTGAAGTACTAATGTTTTGGTGATAGGTAATGATGATTAATAATAAAAGTAACATGCTAATAATATCCAATACTGCAGTACCATTTTATAATCTGTTCAACTTGACATCTCTATTTTATAGAGCACAGGTAACCATGTAATAATCTTGCAACCTCAGTGTGAATGTTGGCCATACTTTGTGATAAATACAATGTGTAGTCATAAAAGCCCTAATCCCGTTGTCTTGTTCAATGATTTTTCTGGGAGGTTGACTGCTCAAGGCCTATGAGATACAGTCTAATGTGATTATCTGATTAGCTGTTTCTTTTGAAGTTGAGCATTTTCATTAAATCATGAAGAATTAGCTAATAGTGCTAATACTAGGGCTCTGTGTGAGCTGTTTCTGAGTGCATACTGGATGCTCTGTTTGCAAGGAATGATTCTTTTGGTGTCTAATTCATGCTCAGTAAAGCAGTGTGGGATTTCTTGGGTCTCCAAGGTAGCATTTTTATACAACGCAAGCCAGTTGTTTTTCTTTAAAGCAGAAATCCAGTAAATTAACTATGAAGCAAATTACATGGTTATAGAAGTGCCTATAAAATAAAGTCATATATTCCTGATTTTCTCTTTGCTTATTTCTTGTAGTTGTGATTACCAACAGTGCTAGAACATGATGATAATGGGTATATGTAGAAGCTCAAACAGAATGAAAGAATGTCTAAGCTTTTTTCCTTGTTTTTTTTTGCTAAATTCCACAATGTATTGGCAGAACACCACCAAGGGCCAGAAGAGCAATTTTAGAGTTCACATGAACAAAGGGTAGCATGTAATTGTAAAGCCTGAAGGGTGGGATAGGTAACAAGACATGACACCTGATCAGCGAGTGATGGTTTGCAAGCTGCTTCCCACTTCTTCCAGAAGCAGGTGAGCCAGATCTGTGTGTGGCCAATGCTTTCTTCATGCGTGTGAGGGGCATCTTCCTCCTTAGAGCTCTGCCCAGCAGCGTGAAGCTGGGCTGTGGTCTGGCTCTGAGAGAAGGGTTGTTGCAAATCTCAAACACAGTTAAAGTTCATTTTAATTAGGTTCCTGTAAATAAAGATGATATTTTCAGCATAGTTTCTATGGGCTATTTGGTCTGGTAACCATGTATGTTATTTTAGATAACACTTTAAAGTAAAGGTTTATATATGAAATAATAAGATGTGAATGTTATATTCTACTGTCTGCGTGACTTACTGTTTGCCATTAACTTGGTAGTGAGCTAATGTTTTCTTTTCTTTGAAGAAATGAAAACCTGGATATTATAAGCTGACTGGAAAACTGTGAGATGAAGGGACAGCCTTTACATTTTCTGTATGTGAATTCCTATGTGTTTGCTTTCTGTCAAACTCCTATTCTCAAAACCGTAAGTGTCTTGGCACAGGGAAATGAGTGCAGGTTTGTAACCGAATTAATCACCCTTATCTGTGCTACAGGTGTCACTTTTTCTCAGTCGGTAGTTAATTCCTCCACCAAAGACCTATCTTTTACCATTAATAGTACAAAAATGATATGCTGTAGAAGCTTCATCTAGGGGGAAAGGTAGAAATGGGAGAGAATATCGACAACTTCCTCTTTTCCTGGAAGAGCAGAGTCAACAAGAGCCTGCTTCTGTTTCTTAAAGGCTGCAAGTTTGTTAACTGTACCATTCATTTCAAAGAACACCCATTTTAATAATTTTTTTCCAGGGTGTGTTATACCTTTATTAAAAATAGAAGTGTACCAGTTTGTCATCATGTATAGATACCCTTTGGGTGTGTGCTGGCAGGACTTTATGGCTTGAGCACTCTTAAGGCTCACTTTGTACTTGATTACTTCACTAAGACATAGTAACAGTTAAAAAAAATACTCGTAAATGTTGTGTTGGTAAGCAGAACAAAAACTGAACTCATATGTATGACTTCACATACTTTCAAACACAAATCTATGGGTCAGCAACTTCACAATACATTGCATGTCATAAGAACTATTCTCCACCTCAGACATTGCCTTAAAATTGTTGGCTTGTGATGTTCCTGCTGCTGGACACCATACCACCAGGCCCCAATTCTTGGGGCGTTTATTCTGTTGAAGTCAAATTGCACAATGGTAACAGCTCTGACAGGTATGAAAGGAAGGGTCTCTCTTCCAAAATCTAACAGCCCATGTGACCCAAAAGAGCAATGATAGGTTATGTAGTTACTTTTTCTTCTATCACACAGCCTGTTTCACAATCCTGAATGTGTAAGAAAGGAAGCAAGGGGGAACCACTGAAGTTTTCCCCTGGAAATAAGTATAGCAGAAACAAATGCCAGGAACACTTTGGAAACCCCAGCGAATGCAATAGGCTCCTGCAAACGCAACCAAGTGCACAATTTTTCCTTTTTTCTTTAGTAATGGGTTACATGTAGGATGGGAAAATCCTCTTTGTGCTTAAGCAGTTGGAAAAGAGATTAATTACCCTTCAGTAATAGGTCTGTTGAAAAAGAAATGACAGCTACAAATTTGACTTTCATTCCCATACAGACAATTTCAAAGACATACTTCTTCCAGTATCATTACAGCAGAATGACATTAGAGTTAAGACAAACAGGTGTTTAACAATTCAGATTATTGAATGACTGCATGTTTATATGTGTAATGTACTTTGCTGAACAATAAAATATGTGAAATGTATTTTTGCACATCAATCTGAAATTTTTGCTCTGAGTACATCTGCTTTCAATTAATATGTGGATTATATAATATCATTTAACACTTATTAGCTAAGTTGTTGATAACTACTGATAGTAAAGCAGAGTGGTTACAAAAGCAGCTATGCTAACACAGGAGATCAGTTTTCTATTTGTGCTGGAATTTTCAATACCAAGTAGATATTTTGCGTTTTCATTTTTCAATTAGTGTAAGTTACTGAGAACCAAACATGCCATGAACAAGTAAGAAAAAATGTTTGTAGTTTAAATGTATGTATATATTGAAGGGCTAAGGAACATATCACTTATTAGGGAGATGAAAAAATTATTGTAGTGTATTTAATCAGAAGGAATCAGAAAAGATATTCTAAAATTGAAAATGCTAGAAATTGAAGAATTATGGAATAATTTACAAAAAAACAGAGCAAAAATACTGTATTGGCAAGTCTAGCAGACACTGCAAGCATTTTTCTATCCTTTTTGGTTCCTCTCAGTTTGGTTTATGGGAGTATAAAACTATCAGCAGCAACTTCCTGACCTGGAGGCCTACTGGTTTGAGGGGTAAGGAATCGTTCTTTCAGGGTTACAGCTGTGCTGCTCTTCAGACATAATTAAGAGAGAATTTGTAGACAGAGGTAACTTTTTTATCGTACAAACAGGAAAATGTAGAAAAACTTCTGGGCATACAGTTCCTTCAAGAGTGAAATACAGGCGATAGACTTCAAAGATAAGTACCAGCTGAGTTTCCCTGAATTGAGTTAGGTATCAACAAGATAATCTGAGGGAAAATAAAGATAGGCAGTAGTTGTGGGCTAAGGAGGATGAATATCTTTTGAAGCTGTCTTTGTAGATCAGGAGCAAGAAGTGAGATGTGATTGGTTTTTTGATTGTTTTTTGAGAAATATTACCCCACTGTCTGTTCCTGTCCTTTAGTAAATGCTTATGAAAGTCCATTTTAGTGTGTAGTTATGTGTGTTTTCATGACAGCGTGTAGTAGATCGGTAGCATTTAGTCTACTACGTGGAGTTTTGTAGAAGTTTGTATTAGGATATGTAATGATAAGAACATGGTGTTTGGATGGCTTTGTTGTGAAAAGTGTTTACTGTGTTGGTGTATAATACTTACTGTGGAGATGAGAAATTGCAATGTTCAAATCTATTGTCAAATATCTAGCTACACTTGCTCCATTTTCATTCCAAGTGTCTGAAAAGAGGTTCTTGAAAGATACTTCTCTGATAACTTCTTCTTGCATAGGATGTAATTTGTAACAGATTCCCTGTAAATTCTGTCTCACAGTATATTTTTGCTGTAGAATAGTCCTTTTTAGGTTAAAGAGATAAGACATGAAAGTGTTTTTCCCAGAGCAAATAGGGTAGTGTCTGAAGGTTGGGGAGTATTTCACTGCTTTTGGAGAGTGTTTGAGGTGGTTACTACTTTTATGGAAGTAGCAACACTGATTTATGTTTGTGCTGTGGATGTTAGTTTGTAAGTCACTATTCTTGATCTTGATTGTAGCACCTAGGACAATTATGTCAGTATGGAAGTGTTCCAGAGGCAGTCTGGTACTGAGGCAATGCTTATTAAATTTTTTGTGAAAGTCTGAGGGAATCCAGGTTTCCGGTACAGATGATAGAGATGTCACTTAGTTATTTTAGGCACAACATAGATGCTATGTTCCTAGATGGTCTGTGCTGAGATGTTCTTTATTCCAACATTCCTCCCTTACCTGATGCACCTGATTGCTTGCCACACTAGAATGACTTTTAGACAACGTTTCTCACTAATAGTTGTGAGTTCACTTTAGATGGAAAAAAAAATATCTATTTTTATATGCTGATATTTGGGCAGGAAATGAAATATAGTTGGATATTTTTTCTTGTTTGCTTATTAGCCTGCTTTTGCTTCTGATGAAATTAGTAAGAGCAGGGATGGTTCTTACATCTCTTATAAATTCAGTACTTGCTCATTATTCCATGATTCTCTGCTGTAAGAAAATGTGTTGGTGCTCTTTCATTTTTTACAGTAGACTTCCTCCTGAGTTTCTCAATGTAGTGCGGGTATGGGACAAACAGGGAAGTCATGAGATGCCTTAAGGGAAATTTACAGTGAAAGCATTGTAAAATATTCAAATCAGAGCTAATGTTTGGATTGTACCTCTGAAACAGTGAGATTTGCTCCTGTGGATAAACATTATATAATTAGCTGGTCGCCAGGTCTTGTGCTGACTGCCTGCACTGGGCTGAACTTCTCTCCTGGCTGAATGAACAAACACAGCACCCTAATAGTGTTTCAAATGTTGAATTATGCTTATAGAAACTCATAGAACTGGTTTTATATTTGGCCCAGCAAATGTCAGCATAAAGCGATCATGAAAAAGCAGCAGAACAAAGGTAAACTGTGTTGTAGTAGGAAAGTTAGGGTATTGGAGTGGTGGGATATTTTATGTAGTAATTTCTGGATTGTACAGTAATTTGTAAGTCAGTGTGTTCATTCTATAAATAAGCACATTTTTGCTATTTACTACACTTGTAATGTTTTTTGCAACAGCATTAAAACAGACCTAAATTTAAGTAAAGGAAACAGTTTATGCACGTCTATGCTGTATTGCATAGTCTGTGGTGCATAGTGCAACACTTCTGAATTTACAGGTCACTGGGCCACGCTAAGCAGTTCTCTCCTGCAGCCAAGCAGCAGACGGAAAACACCCTTAATCTCTAATAATGAAAATATTAATAGAATGGGATGATATCTATATAACCAGCAGACTATGCAAAAGTGTTCTGTAAATCACAGAAATTAAACAACCTTGTAGGATATTTTAGTCTATGATATAAATAAAGAAACAATACAGAGCTTAGATAAAGTGAAAATCAATTTAAAATTCATTCTTATATCCTACCCAAACTCTGTGCTGCTTCTTACACATAATTGTAGATACCTCAGGCATCTGCAGTGCAGTATATTAACACGTACAGGTGGGATTCAGTTTATGAGAAATAACATTTAAAAAATTCAGTGCTTTAAGCAAACAATGGACACTCCTCTGTTTCTTCTTCCCCGTGGTCTCTGAGCATTTTAGAAACATTGGTAAACTGGCTCTCATCCATGTTTGTGATGTACTTATAAATATTTCCCATTTATAACTGTGAAAAACAGCATGATAGGCTAATGGAAGAAGTGAACAGCAGAGATGGAAATTGAATACAGCCCTCGGACCTGGTTGCAGGATTATCATCTAGCAGTGTTAAATGAAAGTATTGTGAGACATTTCAGATTTGGGATGCACAGCTAAAAGCATTCATTACAGAGGAGGGGATTTGGCCCTGGCAGCATGCTGCAAACGGTGCTTGAGGTTAGCATCTCCTGTCCTAGAGTGGTGCTGAAAATCACACAAACCTTTTCTTACCTACAGGGAAGTTTTATCCAGTGAAGGGGAATGGGGGACAATGCTCGATCCACTGCTGCAAACCTACTGCTGCCTCACAGCACGGGAGCAGTTGCAGTGACCTGGGCAATGCGAATACTATAACGATAATCTCTGGCTGCGTAAGGTTATCTCAGGGATATTACGCACAGGATGGATTTTCTCCAGAGAATGCACCTCATAAAGGCTCCTCAGAAGCAATATTCCATACCATTCGAGAAAAATGAAAGTTGTCTTCTTTATTTTTGGTCTTTTAAATCCCACAAAAATCCCTGCAGTGCCAGCACTATTGATTGGCATGAGTCTGCTGGACAGGGAAATCACAGCAATGATCTTTTGAGGTGACAGTCTCACTGGTTGGCCGTAACATTTGCATCATGTTCAAAGCCCTTCCCAGACTGCTAGCACTGGGCTATGCTGTGTTGTATTGCATCATGCCAGTCTGAGCCCCGTCCCATGGGGACTGTAATCCCGAGGGGCAGGGGAGAGGCAGCCTGCTGTGGACACGTGCTGGAGAGGTGGGAGCACCCTGGAGACATTCAGTCCCTGAGCTGGGAAAAGTGTTGCTCCAGCACTCGCTTCATCTGCTATCTAGATACTCATATAGCAGAAGGATATTTAATGGAAGGACAATATATAATTTCCCTCCTTTCAGTGGTTCTACTTAGGAAATACTGTAAGTATCTGAGTATTTTTACAGCCATAGAACTTAGCCTTCTACTCCTCTGGCTAGAGGAGGGAAGATACCTCCAGACTCAGTCGGATTCTGCATTTATTGGATTTTACTGTTTCCAAATAATGTATGTTCAGTTTAAAAATAAATTTACAGTGGTTGCCTCACCTCTTCCCAGCTGTCAGTCCAATAATGTCCTTCTCATTTTGAGTTAAGTTCTCCTGCATTATTCATTCAGCAGTTTGTAATTAAATGATTAGCTAATCAAATTGTTCCCTCCAGAGTATCTGTGTAAATGCATTGAAAACCGATTGATTTAACTGAGGTCACTCAGAGATAGTTTAGCTTTCAAACTCACTGTTATGACGGATGAGAAAGAGGGACAGATCTCAGGAGGAAAAGACTCTCCGAGCTGGGGGCAGGAGGACTGTATCTTTTAACCTTGTACATGTTTCTTGCAATTCCTGTGGAAAAAAAAAAAAATTGTTCTGGAACTAGAGATCCAAAATCACATGGACTTTTGTGTTCACATTACTTTACGGGTCAAAACTGCAGTTCAAATTTTAAAATGCATCATGATTATTGGCTGCTTTTCCTTAGCTTAAAACCTGTACAGATCACTGTCTGATCATATGGGAGCAAAAGGAGAATTTCTTTAAAGGAGTTAAAGGTGAGTAAACACAGATGGACAATATTAAGGGGGTGGCATTGCAGTATTGTTATTGCTGGTTTTGTCAGAGAAGTTAAGTTCTATGTGTGACTGTTCCCACTGATTTGAGCAAAACTGCTTCTGCAGCTCTTATGAAAAGAGAAAAGGCTTACACAGTTGTAAAGGGGTGGGAGGAGATGAAGATAACTTTTTTATTTCTTCCTGAGTTAGCTTTTGCGACTGAACGGGTGTTTTCTTAGCTTCCTCAAAAGCATTTAGGTACTGGTCACTTCCAGAGGTGGTGGCACAGCCTCAGTGGGTCAGTAAACTTTAACAATGCAACAAAGCTCAGGTTTTCCCAATATTCCCTTTAGACCAAATGACACAGCGAGGCAACCTGCTCCTCTCCTGTAACGGGAGAGTCACCACCCTGTGGTAAAGCCATGTAAAGATTTGGCACGCAGGCTGCTGGGCTGACTGTAGGGTAGCGAGCAGAGTTCGTACTTGTAAAACAAGGAAGTTGGCTCCCTCTGCTGATTTGCAGCATGATTTTAGTTGCTCTAAGCAACGAGCACTCTCCTCTAGGTCCTGGAGGTTCCAATATCATCGTGCCTACTGGTTTTAAGGTGGTTTCTTTCTCTGTGAAGTAGCTACGAAGCTGTATGCTCCCCCTAAGTTTAAAACCTGTACAGACCTTTACAAAGATTAATATATGTATTTATAACCGAAAATCAAAGTGTAATGTGGCAGCTGAGTATAAGCATTTTAGGTAAGATCTCCATAAAACCATAATTACACCCATCTGTTTCCCTTAAGTATCCAGCAGAAAACAGTTAGTGTTTATATATCTCTTGATAGCGCTCTCTCAATCTGGTGTTATGGGGGAAAAGGGAAATTAATTTCCCCCTTTATTTTATTACTAGAAAAAGATAGTGCTTAAATTCAAATAGATGAGAAAATCAAGCTGAAAGTGTTTGTCAAAGGAGCTTTATTTGTACATGGATACTGTCAAAACAGCAGAGTTTTCCAAAAGTCTCTCTAACCCTTATGCGCCAATTATGGAAAAGACAGAACAGCCACATTTCTAATAAAGCTGTGGCCATATAAATAAATATTAACAATAAACCCCCCACATATTATTTCTTAAAAATACATACAGTTGCATCAAAGCTGTTGGATATAAAAAGAGCTTTGTAAATAGATGTTAACTGAATTCTCATGGAGAGGATACATGAATAAGCCTTACTGTTATGTGATTATTTGACCAGATTCTCACCTGGGGTGAATTGGTGGAAAGGGTGGTGAAAGGCCAGTTTCCTCTCTGTCAGAACTGATGCACCAACTCTGAAATTGATACTTTTCTATAGCCAAAAAAAGGAACTGCTCTGAGACATTATCTGAAAAAAAAAAAAAAAATTAGACTAAGGGAACTTGTCTGCTTGCGGGGGTTTTACCACTTATGGGTAACCATTTTCGGGACGTAAGTGTTAGGATATTTGATATTGATACTGTACACTTTTAAAAAGGGTCGCCTGCAAGGGTTTGAAAATCTGGGTGCAACCAAGTTACCTAAACCGAAGCTCCTTGTGCCTTTTGAACTGTCCACATGTACCGTATCACTTGGAAGTGACTGTGGAGTCTCAGTAATTTTTGAACTCATTTGAAGGTGCTTGAGACATTCCACAGCCAAATGAAAATGACACTCTCTGTCTTTCCTGCAGATACCTACGTGTAACTTTCATGAAGGGATCTTCCATGTGTCACATACCTACAAGCGCCTTTCGCATTGCACAGACCGATGAGATTGGCTGACTGGACCCTCCAGCTGTCAGAGGGTTGAACACCGTGACCAGGTGGTATCGTCACTTTGTAGGGATCTTCTGAACTTGCAGCAGCAGCTTCCCAAAGAGGATCGCATTAAACTTCCAATTTCACCTGAAGTTGCCACTGTCTGTTTTGCAGTGTGTCCAGGTGAGTTTTGCCTCCCGGCTGGCTCTCCGCAAACTGCTGCGGGCTACGTGGTACCAGTAGATGGAGCTCAAGGATCCCAATCACTAAAGGGATGGGAAAATTAACGTCGAAAGTGCAGGCCAAGATTTTGCCATTTTCATGTGCCACTAATATTTGCCCTTTGCTATGACAGTTTTTCCCCCTGAATGAACCTGCATTGAGAAATGAATACAAGTGGAGCACTTTACAATATTTGAGATGTCAGGTTGTCTAAAAAAAAATTTAGATAAGCATTTACTGCTGTGTGTCTGTGTCCAAAGACTGCTTCCTGAATTCCACCCATTGTCAGTGACACTGCAGCTCTTAATGTCACATTGTCACTGTCAGGGCAGTTAGTTAAAGGTAATGGCACTTGATAAGCTTATTATGCTCTGTATGGAGGTAAAAATGTCCTTGCGTCTGTATATGGGCTCTTACTAAAATCATGCTACTGTATGATAAAAGGACATCGTTTTGCATCTCTGGTAAGTGGTTTCCTCTGCTGTTGCTATTGGGGGGTGTGTGTGGGCAGCTGGTGGCACTTTATCTACTGTGTAATTAATGCCATACCTATCTGAGACAAAAATAACTTTCTGCAGGCCCTAAGGAGAGAAGCAGGTATACCCACACATCACAAGATAAATATTTAGATAAATAGCAAGGATATCTAAAGGTTTCCCATGGACTTTCCATTAATACACACTCATGCTGGATTCTGTTCAAAGCACAGCTAAGTATCATAGAGGAGTGAGAGCTTTCTAAAATTCCCCCTTCAGACAAAGAAGTTTAGATGTCACATGTCAAACATAATGTGACCTCAGGGGTTTCAACCTAGTCCTTAACAGGCATTTCTTACCCTTGAAAAAATGTCTGGCTTTTGAAACAATGCCTCTTTTCAAGAACTTCGGCTTAATATTATGGCACGAAGGTCAAGATTGTCTTGTACTGACTGAGAGAAGCACAGCAGCTTTCACAGTGGTTCCTTTTTTCATATGTGGCTCTTACTTGTACTTAACATTTTGAACTAAAAAATGAAATGTAGCATGAGAAAGTATAATTTTCTGTGTGAGGCTTTGATGTGTTTTGTCTTTTAGCCTCACTATTGTTGTCGCGTTGTCGTAATACTGAATGTTTATTCTCTTATTATGTGATACCCTTTATTTGACAGGAGTATTTACTTTTGTTGGTCTTAAGTTTCCTGGCAAGGTACACAGACAATTTCAACTTGAACCTTTCAGTGGAAGGAACACAGAGACAATTCCGTGTGTCTTCTCTGTACAGGCTACCAGTGGAATAAACAAACAATGGACTGGTATGAGACTCTGAACAAGCCAGGTCAGCTCAACCCAGACACAATGAAGGTAAATTACAGCACAGGCAGGCTGGGAGCAACCACCAGAAGGGCTGGAAAAGGTTATATTAAAACCTCTCAGTCCTGAATAGAGGGATTACTTCTGGTTATAAAAAGAGTCTGCACATTGTATGGGTGCAATTACTTCAGAAGAGCAATCCGGCTCTAATTGACCCAAAAAAGCAGATAGCCAGTCAGACAGCTGGCTGGGGACAATGGGGCAAAAAAATCTGAAAAGAGCCCTATATTAGATTAGATTACATATTTTTGTTATCACCCACCCTGTATGAAGACCTCTTGCTCTTACCCCAGGTGACTGTTGGGTGGCCATGTGACCTGGCTCTTGGCCTGCTTTCCTAGGGATGGGCAAACATGCCAGAAATAATGCACTTGTTTGGCAACTGTGGATCGGAACACAAATCTGCAATGTAGGTGTCTTAAAGGAGTCTGAGTTGCTCTTGATTCACAAGCCACAGTGGTCAAACAAGCAATTTTTCTTCTGTAGCTGGCATGTTATGTATTACCTCTTCTACTGGAAGTGGCCTTTCTCAGACGTACATAAGTCACTCACTGTTGCCTTGGGTTCCGCTTGCTGTGATGTATTTTTTTCTCAGACTGAAACTGAAGTAATTTGGAAAGGATGCTTGAAAGGACAAGAGAGAGACACAGCTTAGTAATAGAGCTCTTCCCACACTCATAGGGATAGCAAACACTGAGAAATTTAAATATACTTATAATCCTTTCCTTTTCTTTCTTTCTTTTTTTTTTTTTTTAAGGTGGCTTTTTGTCTGGAAGGCCTTGGTTTTTATTACATAAACCTTTGAGAAAGCTCTCTTAGCACTGGCACTCCTGGTCACAGCTAGCAGTGTCAGTAAGAACAGAACTGGAGGTGCTGTGCCCAAGTTAAAGCAAGATTGTAACTGGGGACTCCACCCTGAAGCTCACTCTATGCAAGGAAAAAATTAACTCCCCTGAAGAAAGGAAAGCACAAGTGTTCAAATTTTAGTGGAAATGCCATGACATTGTACCCAACCAGGGAGAACCCCAGTTTGTCCCTAATTGTGACAGGAGCCAATTTCACTTACTTGCGTATTATTCCAGGGCTGACAAATACATATCCATTTCTTTGTGTCTAGGAAATTAATGTCTTTCTTCTGGGAAAAATGGTGACAACTACACTGGCATACAAGGAATGAATAATAATTTACCTGGAGTAACTGATTAATCTACTACGTTAGGCCTTAAAACCTGAGTTACTAAATGGTCAGATATCTGACATCTAACATTAAACTTTGTCAATATGTCCTATCTATTTGAATAACACTAGTTTCGAAGGCCTGTTTAATATGGTGATACCAAGAGTTGTGGAGAATGTTTTCAAGCCTGACTTCTTAAATTTCTCATCTTTAGGATGAATTCTTACTGAAGTAAATCAGGGGAGTCAACACTGGTTTTAATAGGAGAAGACAAACTCTTAAAAATGTACCAGAAATCCAGGCAAGGGGAAAAAAACAGATCTTAAAGATCCTCATTGACTCCATTAGGTTTGACTTGCATTTGGATACCTTTTGAGATCATACACCTGCTTAAGTCCAATAAGTAGATAAAGGAGTTTTCCTTTTCTGCCCTAGCTATTCAGCATTCTCTTTGCTTTGCCCCTTTATACTTTCCTGTGTTCATCTAAGCCAGTCAAGCTTTAAAACAGTACTGTCTTGGGCTGAAAGAACCTCACTGAAACCATTGTCATGCACTGCTTCACAATGCAGAAATGAATTTGTTGGTTTTTTTTTTTTCTCCAGCAGCCTTGTACTACTGTGTTTGCTTTCCTGCCCTCTGAAATGCAGGCAGGAGTGCATGGTACTTCCCTGGGTCGACACGGATCCTCCTCACGTACCACAAGGGAGAGGCTGCTGGGGTGAGTGCTTCCACTCAGCACGAGCTGAAACCGAGTACCCTGTGGTACTTGAGGGAGATTGCAGCAACTTCAGATTGGTATTTCATAATGTATAATGAATAGAATAAAAGCACTTTTTAAATAGAACCTTTTTCCTTTTTTTTTTTTTTTTTTTNAATCAAATACATTTCCATCGGGTACTTCAGACATTTGTATCTATGAAAGTGAAATGGCAATATTTTTGGCACGGAAAGCATATTGGAAAATTCAAAAAAGAAAATATGTAGTTACTGCTTGAACGTAGCTTTTAATGTTCTAATCCCCAGTGGTGCTGTCTCTTGAGCCGGGAGCTGACTGCAGGCGTAAATGTTGCTATGATGTGCACCCACTGGCTTTGCCATCTCTCCAATGGTGAGTTACTTTAGGGAAACAAGGGTAATTAGTTGAAGTATGCTTATATGTGATGTTAACAACAAATGTTATCATTTAAGAATAGTACTTATATATTAGAAATACCAATATTTAAGAATATTATTTTTTTTTCTAAGATAAACCTATCTGGGTCTGAGTTAATCTGATGCCAAGGATTAAGCTCTTTGTTACAGGCAGGCCAGGCAGTAACTCTTCCTGTTCAACTTCTACAAAATTTTATGAACAGACCAGAATTTATGAGTACATAGCACTGGGCCTGGATTCACCTGCAGGGTATAGCCCACGGCTACCAAAGAACAACCCAAAGTTACAGTGATAAATGGAACACACGAGTGGGCCAGAGCAGGTGAGTGTGCCTGTTCATAGCACATCTCAGGGTCCAGCGCTGGGCTGGAAACGAGGACGGCCATGGTTCAGCTACTGCCTGGGCTGGGGTGATGAGGTGTAGCTGGGCAGTAGCAAACCTCTGTGTGGGAGCCTTCAGGGCAGTGCTCTGCATTTCAGTGTTAGGGAGGGGCAAGCAGCACCTCCATAAATTTAAAGAAACCTGCAATAACAGACATAGGAACGAGTTAAATTGAAATAAACAAACCACAATTGAGTTAAGGGCATCACAAGCCATGGCACGTGTGGAGGGCCAAGGTGGGCGCAGGTTGCTGGACGTGGGTTTGGCTGCCACCTGTGCAACAGTCATTTCAGTGAACAGAACATGCTGCTTTTGCTAATTGTTGAGCAATTACTGGGCACACCCAGGACAACGTGTGCACCCGGTGCTTATGGGTGCTACTGCAGCTCTGACAAAAGCCCGGGCCATGGAGGGTCCCCCAGGGTGACGTGGGGTGGAGGTGGCCACTCTTGGGCCCCATGTGATGGAAGAGGCTTTGGTAAGGTGGCTTCTTGACTGCAGGGTGCCAAGTGGCTGAGCCAGAGCTCAGGGCCTGACTTCAAGGACAGCGCATGCGCAAGGAAACGACTGGAGTTACAAAGCACTGTGAGAGTTAGGATTTTTATGTTTTTGTCTCCCTGAATTAACTGCATCATCCCCTAAATAATTCAAGAAATAGAGTGTTTTAGTCCTTCTTGTCCAGTTGAAACCTTCTTCACATTGCCCTCGCACATGCTTACCTGCTTGCAGGCACGTGCAGAGCCAAACGGACAGCAGAGCACAAGTGTGAAAACTCAACGCCCTGGTTGGTAGTGACCTCTGCCCCTTCACTGGCTGGTGGAGGTGCCCACACAGTTGGTCCATGATTTCTGAGATGCCCTCCGAGGGAGGTAGTAGGCTGCAGAAGGGTGCCATCCACGAGGGAGAAACACTCTGGCCTCCAGCTCTGCTGCCTGCGTGCAGGGAGAGGCTGAGCAGAGCCCTCGCCTTCGTTTTTTCCCTCCCTGCGTGAGCAGCCCCGGCTCTCCTGCCAGCCCCTTCCGCAGGCTGCTGGCACCCTGTGCTCACAGCAGCAGCACGTGCAGCTCCCAGTTCCCCTCCTCACACAGGAGGTGATGGATTTTTTTGTACGGCTCTCAGTTTATTTACGTGTCAAATGTGATTTGTGTGTGTGACGCCATTTATTTATAATGAGTTGAAAAATATAAAGTTAATTTATCTTAAAATGAGTAAATTTTAACTAGCTAGATTTTTCTGGCTTAGTAGCTGAAGACTTGGTATTCTCTCACATTTAACAGCATGTCTTTTCATTATGAACTGAATTTACGATAAAGTACAGGGTTTAATTTTCATATTAAAAGTATTCTTAGGTAACATGTATTGTTAACTTCCTCTGTTTGCCCATAATAATCCAGTTTATGCAGAGATTACAGAAAAGGTCATCTAAGAGTTACTTTACTGAAATACAGCATGTTGGTGATATGAAATGCCAATTTACTAAATCAAGCCATAAATACGTCCTCCAACTATACTGCTACTTTTTTCCTCTTTCCCAATAATGTAGCTATGTCCTTATGATACTGCAGTACAAATATTCAAATTCTTTGATCAAATCTACTTCTTAATTGTGTAGACCCTGATCCTATAAAGCCTTTGTGTTCTTCACATAGAAGCTTTGTTTTGTTTTGTATTATTCATTTAAACATGGAAGTAATGCTTTGCAGTCAGTTTATTTTGATATTCTAAAAATGGTAAACAGTGTGCCTGTCAGGGCTATGGCTCAAAGATTAGCTTCAGAGTCTTGCTACTGTTGCCATAGCTGTTTTTTGGTTAAGATATGTACTTTATTTTCCAGAACTCTGATATTATTCATAATTCTGGAAAGAAAAAAAAAAGGCATAGATTTTGATTTATGTAATAATGTCATGCAAAAGGCATACAGTGAGAAGGTATGATTGCATTTTTGTGTTTTCCAACATTGAAAATGTGGCAGACACATTGTTCCTCAAAAGTAAAATACTCTTCATAAAGTACACAGATGATGTGGGGATTTGTGTTGGTATGGCAGTGATTTTAAACCTCCACCTGCCTCTTCTAGACCCTAGTAGCCTTTAATTTATTTCATGTTCAGTAGGGCCTAGAAAATGCTCAGGGTGTTTAAGATACTAGGTGGTTTGACAACAACTAGGTAAAATAAAGTATAATTATTAGGTATAGATAAAATTACAGTAAAAAGTTTGAGAGTGCTTTCCAGGAGGACACACGAGCTCAGACTTGCCTGATCTATTTCCACCCATGTCTCTAAACAGTCTTTTTTTCTAATTCATTTGGGAAGCTTCCTTATCTGTGCATTTCTCCGTAAGGGGTATGTCATCTGCATATTATTGTAAATTAGAGGATTCATCCATCTACTATCTTAGATGAGTATGGCTTTCCTGCAGGAATTTGTTAAATTGTATAAATTTAATTCTCATATCCCTTCTGGAATATTGAACAAAACTCATTTTATGACTGCAGGGTTTTAAAGCAGAAGGGGCAGTAAACTAATATAATTAATCATTGTGTCATTGCTACAGAATAATGGACTAATTCTCTTCCTAATTTCCAGTTACTTATCGTTTCAAATCTCACAGGGAAAGCAGCACTGTATGGAAAGCAACAAGGAACGACCAATTAAAAAAAGTGTTTTGTTTCATCATCTTAAGCAAGTGTAACAAAACTGGGGTAGCTCTTGTGATTTATTAGTTGCATTTGTTCTTTGAGTTTTCACATACAGTTAGATATTTCACTGAACTGCTTCACATAGAAAAATAATGAATTTCCCTGTATTGACATATTTTGTGCATCAAGTGTTCATTTTTAAAAACCATTTAAGTATACAGAATAATGGTCTTGAGTTAAAATGACCAAAACAAGCCACCTAACTCTTTTAGTTATTTTTTTCTAACATCAACTGTGAAAAAATTAAAAATTCCTGCAATTATGAAAATTCAGTTGTGATCTAACAGTCTGTCCTAATTTGTGCCACTTTAACAAAATACTTATGTTTTACTTACAAGATTGTTTTGAATATTTATTTCACAGCTGAATTCAACTCTGCCATTACACGTTGGTGAGTACATCTTTATCAGCTGATCATTTTACATGTGTCAACTACCTGTCACTAGTTTTGGTGTGAGACTGTGGGCTCTTACTAAATCTTTGCAGGTTCAAGTTTAGACTGGCACGATAAATATGACCGATACCTCTGGTATCTCCCACTGGGATTGGAATTTGGATGCTTTTACAGTGATTCAGGTCTATTCTGATAGAGGCAAGGAGAGAATATCAAGGAGGTGAAAGGGAATGGAAAGGAATGAAGCACTAGGAAAAACTGGTTCAGAGATAGCTGAGGAAGGAGCTGTAAAAAAAAGCATCACTGAAAAGACTGTCTGGAGCCTGTGAAGATGCAGCTGAGTACTAGATGAGATGAAGGAAAGACAGAGTACGAATGCAGGAGGGAATAGGAGGCTCTTGATGGGAATAGAGAAGCAAGTTTTGGCACACGTGAGATAAAACTCCATGGGATGGGTAGGACAGAGGAGAGAAGACTAGTAATATCCAACAGGAGTGAATAGAGGGGGAAGATAAATTGGTAGTTCCTGTTGCTGTACAGAGTTCAGCATCATTTCTGGCAGCAAGCTGGAAAGCGTTTAAAGGCTGAGCTTTCANCCAGAACTCTGATATTATTCATAATTCTGGAAAGAAAAAAAAAAGGCATAGATTTTGATTTATGTAATAATGTCATGCAAAAGGCATACAGTGAGAAGGTATGATTGCATTTTTGTGTTTTCCAACATTGAAAATGTGGCAGACACATTGTTCCTCAAAAGTAAAATACTCTTCATAAAGTACACAGATGATGTGGGGATTTGTGTTGGTATGGCAGTGATTTTAAACCTCCACCTGCCTCTTCTAGACCCTAGTAGCCTTTAATTTATTTCATGTTCAGTAGGGCCTAGAAAATGCTCAGGGTGTTTAAGATACTAGGTGGTTTGACAACAACTAGGTAAAATAAAGTATAATTATTAGGTATAGATAAAATTACAGTAAAAAGTTTGAGAGTGCTTTCCAGGAGGACACACGAGCTCAGACTTGCCTGATCTATTTCCACCCATGTCTCTAAACAGTCTTTTTTTCTAATTCATTTGGGAAGCTTCCTTATCTGTGCATTTCTCCGTAAGGGGTATGTCATCTGCATATTATTGTAAATTAGAGGATTCATCCATCTACTATCTTAGATGAGTATGGCTTTCCTGCAGGAATTTGTTAAATTGTATAAATTTAATTCTCATATCCCTTCTGGAATATTGAACAAAACTCATTTTATGACTGCAGGGTTTTAAAGCAGAAGGGGCAGTAAACTAATATAATTAATCATTGTGTCATTGCTACAGAATAATGGACTAATTCTCTTCCTAATTTCCAGTTACTTATCGTTTCAAATCTCACAGGGAAAGCAGCACTGTATGGAAAGCAACAAGGAACGACCAATTAAAAAAAGTGTTTTGTTTCATCATCTTAAGCAAGTGTAACAAAACTGGGGTAGCTCTTGTGATTTATTAGTTGCATTTGTTCTTTGAGTTTTCACATACAGTTAGATATTTCACTGAACTGCTTCACATAGAAAAATAATGAATTTCCCTGTATTGACATATTTTGTGCATCAAGTGTTCATTTTTAAAAACCATTTAAGTATACAGAATAATGGTCTTGAGTTAAAATGACCAAAACAAGCCACCTAACTCTTTTAGTTATTTTTTTCTAACATCAACTGTGAAAAAATTAAAAATTCCTGCAATTATGAAAATTCAGTTGTGATCTAACAGTCTGTCCTAATTTGTGCCACTTTAACAAAATACTTATGTTTTACTTACAAGATTGTTTTGAATATTTATTTCACAGCTGAATTCAACTCTGCCATTACACGTTGGTGAGTACATCTTTATCAGCTGATCATTTTACATGTGTCAACTACCTGTCACTAGTTTTGGTGTGAGACTGTGGGCTCTTACTAAATCTTTGCAGGTTCAAGTTTAGACTGGCACAATAAAGATGACCGATACCTCTGGTATCTCCCACTGGGATTGGAATTTGGATGCTTTTACAGTGATTCAGGTCTATTCTGATAGAGGCAAGGAGAGAATATCAAGGAGGTGAAAGGGAATGGAAAGGAATGAAGCACTAGGAAAAACTGGTTCAGAGATAGCTGAGGAAGGAGCTGTAAAAAAAAGCATCACTGAAAAGACTGTCTGGAGCCTGTGAAGATGCAGCTGAGTACTAGATGAGATGAAGGAAAGACAGAGTACGAATGCAGGAGGGAATAGGAGGCTCTTGATGGGAATAGAGAAGCAGGTTTTGGCACACGTGAGATAAAACTCCATGGGATGGGTAGGACAGAGGAGAGAAGACTAGTAATATCCAACAGGAGTGAATAGAGGGGGAAGATAAATTGGTAGTTCCTGTTGCTGTACAGAGTTCAGCATCATTTCTGGCAGCAAGCTGGAAAGCGTTTAAAGGCTGAGCTTTCAACTAAGAATTCTCATTAAGTAGAGGCTCAGTAACCCTATGTGAAAGGTTAGAACAAAAACAGTAAACAAGGCAGCATTTTTTCCACTGGTTTTAATATAAGTACAACTAATTGAACTGAACCTAAAGAAGTACTGACTTGAACCATTAATTTTTTTTTCTTGAACAGCAATTGAGAACAGAATGAACTGTTTGGTACTTTGAAGTTTTGTTAAACTGGAATGACTTCAGTCACTGCTGAACACAAATTAGAACCGAACCGAATAACACGTTTGACCCTCTACTTAAATGTAATAAATTCAGTATCAGTTTTGGGCAATATGTTTTTCTGCACTCCCCAGTTCAATCCCACTTCTTGTTTATCCTGCCCAGATTCATTCCAGCCTCCTGCTTTGAATCAGGTGGTGCTATAGGTTGTGGAGAACCTTCTGATAGGATGAGTTGGAGAAAATAGGTAGAGTTTGCACTGTGTGAGTAGCATTGCTCAGAGTTCTCTTTTATGGTATTTCTGTATTATTACTTCCATCCTCGTGACCAAATTCCTGAAGCGTACAGAGGAACAACCTACTTGCCTGTCAGACACTAGGGAGAATATTTCCCCATGTTCTGCCGTACTGCTAAGCCAGCCGTCCTCTGTGCCTAATCATCAGAGGAGCACTGCTGTGACAAGACATTTGGGAAAAAAAGTAACAGGGATTGTGTGGGTTTTCATCTAGAACTGACACCAGGTGTTCAAAACGTTTTAAAGAAAATGCTGGGAAATTCATATAGAAATTGCCATGCAATGGTTCATGCCAGTTAGGTTGTTAGTAAACTTAAATGCTGTACAAGCAAGCTTTTTGAGTTTGATTTTTATTTTACTCTGTCTGGAGAACATGGTGTCAAGTGCCCGTTTTTTATTTTAAGAATAGTCTTAAAGGCTTGATTGCTCTTTGATCCTAATATTGTGTTGAAGGTAGTTCAAAGTTATAAGGAGTTATGTATGCTGTATCTTAATGAAATGCTTGTCTGAAATTGTACTGATAGCCTGCTGTGAAAAAATCAATTTGCCATCAGCAAACTGAATGTACTTGATGCTCAATTTAGTTCACCCAACTATTTCATGTTCTTTCCCTATAGTAAAACAAAAGGGTCCTGAGAATTAATTACAGTGCTAGCATCTGCTCATGGCAGCTTTGCTGATATACTTACTAGAATAAGATAGTTAAGGCGGGAGTGAGATGGAGTGTAAAGTCTTTCCCACTACCATTTCTTATGCAAATATCTTTTAAATGACAGGCCTCTGTTAATTCCTGTACATACTTTTTCTTTTTGCAGTAGAGTACCCAGTTGTGTATAAAATTGGGAAATACTGATAGCTTCCAAGTAGTTTGTGTTATGTCATGTTTTCATGGTTTTCTATAAATATTGCTGGCTGCACAGTGGAGTATTGTTTATCTGGATGCTGGTAATAACATTTCTTCCTTTAAGATAAATTCCAAACTTCTTTTGGATCAGTAGATGAATGAGAAGTTTGCTGAGATTACAGGTTCCTGAGATTCCTGATGTTGAATCTTGTATTAGCGTAATTCCAACCTGCTGTGCCAAGTACACTGTGGAGTAAGCTTGAATGCCAGACAAGCATACTTTTGTGTTGTGCAAAATCTCCGTTCACAGTTTTGTCTTTATTATCATTAAAAAATGTTAGTGTGCTAACATGCCAATCTAAACTGAGGTTTTATTGTGTTAAACATAGACTGAGCTGCAGCACAAGCCCACAAAATATTGGTAATTTTAGGATTTTAGTATTCTATAATTCTGTATTTTAATGCATATTCAGGTAAATAAATCTCAGTCACTTGAGTTAGAAGAAGGATCAGGTCCTGTACTTTTTGTCTAGGCCTTTTCTTTTTGCTGAAAAATCATAAGGTATACATTACCTTTCTTGGAATGCCTGAGAAAACATGATCTCTCAAATCTGAGAGATTTTCATTATTTGTAAATTCTCTGTAATTTCTGACGCGTTGGATTTGAAATGTGCTCATGCATATCACTGTATTTTGGAGAAGTTTATCTTAGATTTCTGTGGGAGAGTGTCTGAAATTCGGTCTTGTCATGGACGATTGTGATGCCAGTAATGTATCAGTAGGGTCAGTACTGTTTGCACTGGAGAACAATTTCAGTTCATGTAATTATAATAAAAAAACCTAAGTTTGGTGAGGTAAGAACAGGTTAATTGTCTTCAGTAATTAGAAAGTGAAAAATTAGGACCAGAACTAGTGGAAATTCTAAATGTTTTCAATATTTATTATTTCATATTTTCTGACAAGCTGCAAGCACAAATGGGAAAATTGTGTTGCATGTCTGAAGGTGTAATATATCCTTTAAGCCTTCAGAAAATTTACATGTGGCTTGTTGGATGCTTGTGGGTTTGCAATGATAAGTCATTATGTGAAGGAATACAAGCCAAGCTTTCATTAGACTAAGCTTTTTCTTCTTGAAGACATTTGAATATTCTTTATGATATCATTTGTTAATTTTACTCTTTTCTATATATATACAACACTGTCATTAATGCTTCAGATTTTATATTGGATACAATTCCTAATTTAATGTCCATTAGGTTGCCATATACCAAATGGTTTTAACTTTTTAACTCATAAAAAAATTGTTGAAGCAGTGCCTGGCACTGGTCAGGTGCAGAGATAATTAATACTGAAGTGAAAAGAAAAACATCTAAATTATATATTTCATAAATTCACACTCTTCTAAAACTTTAGTAACATGGTGTGACATTTAATATGCACACCTGCATATCTTGTTTCTTCTATCAACTAAAATTTTAACTAAGGGTTGAAAGAGTGGGTCTTTGCTCCCTATTGGCCTAGCAATTGAAAAGCATTTCTGTATTTTGTAGATATGCTTTATTGGAGCATCACATGGTATGAAATTTAAACTCTACATGTGTATAACAGTTTTTGATAGCACATATGTTTTGCTACTCTTTCAGAGCAAATACATCCTCTAAATAATAACCATTTTGGTAAATACTTTGAATGGTTCCTGTGTATGTCTAGAGAAACCCTTGAAAACAGAAGGTGGTCCAAGTGAAATGAAAACTCAAATAAATTATCAGTAACCTTGGTAATAAAAGAAAAGCCCATCTGGACCTCAGAACTGGGCTGTGCACCCTGATCCTTTTCTGTTTGTCAAAAAATGCACTGCAGTTATGCAAACAGGGAGGTAACAAACAGGCTTAAAACTAAGAAATCACTATTTCTAAAAATTGCATTAACTGTGCTTCATCCCCAAGTCTAAGAGAGAATAGAATCTGCTAGTTGTGTAGGGAAGTATTACTGAAATTAGCAGTTTACTGAAATCATTGTGCTTTTCTCCCCTAAATATGAAGATATTTAATTGGCAAATGTCACGAATACACAGTTTATAATGGAACGGTCTTTTTTATTATTTAAGCTGCTTAAACATTTAATGTATATGGACTATTACGTGTTGTTAGCCAAAATATTTGATCTATTACATATAGAAAATTCCATTGTCCTTCAGAGAACAGACTTTCTTGTGTGTTTCATGAAAATGGCTTAATATCATGAAATGTTTTAGCTATTACCTTTCTTTTCATCATATAAGTAGTTCTAATTGTGTACATGTAGAAAGAGTATGTTGAACTTGAAAAAAAAAATCTTCATACTTTGTTGTCCCTTTAAAATTATTTGTCATTTTGTATCTACTTAGAAAGGCCATCTTAATGAGGAAAAAAGTCTTACATTTCTTTATAAAAATAAAAGGGTTATTTATTAAAAATTGCAGGTGAGAATGTTTGTGATCCCTTTAGATGTAAATAGATACTGAGGTGAATCGAAAAGTAGTGTTTTTTATGAGTCTTTAATATAATTCCAAGCAAGTTACATGTTTTTATATGTTGTTTAGCAGTACTGAGGGGAGGAAAAAATAGAAACATGTTTTATCATTCCAGAATTTTTATGGCACGTGGTAATTATTACCTTGAAAATAGTCAGGTTACGCTTTCACATAAGCTGTAAAACTTCGAAAACTATTTCTTTCTATGTTAGATTTGGCCCAAGAGGTGTGCAAAATCTTGTGATCTTCATTCCTTGTATTTATGTGAGAAATAATTGTCAGAAAGTACTGTTTTTGAATGCTTCAGCAAAAAAGAAATGGAAAGTTGGATGTAATGTCTTCTGTGTTTTCAATTTCATAAGAAGGAAATCAGTTTAGTAACTTTTTCTTTGATGTGGGAAAAGCATTCCTGATAGCCTAATATTTCCTACAGTTGGGAGGAAAAACTGTAAGTTTTGTACACCGCTTAATTTCTCTAGACATTGAAATGTTTTCATCTGGAGAAGCAGCATATTTTCTGTCTAGCATTTTTCATTACAGATGCTAATTAGCAATAGCTAACAAATGATACTGTTATGCATTAATACTCAGAAGAGCTTCCGAGAGCTCCAAGAGCAATTGGATCCTTTGCTGAGATTGGAGGCGCCTGCTCCCACACGCTCTCAGCAAAATACCAAATGTATAAATGGTGTTGAAACAGCGTATAGCTATGATTAGAGTAATTTATTTATATATATTTTTAAATATGAAAAGTGAAAGGAGTAGAAGTCTTAACTGAATGGTAGGAGGGGAGATTTTATTTAATAAATAATTTGTTGTTGCAGGAGCACAGGACAGTGATTGCTTCCTTCTTCCTGTGGTCCATTGTAGTTGATAGTTTTGGTTAATTTCGTTAATTTCTACAACAGATGCTCTATTTCTCATGGGATTTGAGAAATGTCTCATCTATAGGGTATATTTTAGCATGTGGATTACATTGTTTTGAGGATTTGTTTGAAGTAAGCATCCCTTGTGTGGTTGCCTGCAACTGCATGGAACTGAACTTGATGATTCAGATAGTCCCAGGTATAAGCTCCAATGAAGGTGTGAGAGGACCATTATCTTTACCCATGTTTGATGTCAGTAAAATATGGAATATTTTGCTACAATTAGCTCCTATTTAACATATGTCAGAAATGTTTCTGTAGTTTATTTTTCAAACCACATCATTGTCCTGATTGACTCCTTACTGTACTTCTTCATTTATCTCTCTGGCAAAAAGATTTTTCTTTCAGCTTTGAAGGGCCTTCATTGCTTGTCTTTCCTTAATCTATGGTAGCTAGATACATCACATTGTAAGCCTCACCTTCTTTTGTAGTAGTAGAAGGTTTTCAAGTCCACCTTAAAATACTTTGGGAATTTAACTCGTGTGTAGTTAAAAAACCAAAAAATTCAATAAAGGTCTTTCTTTCAAATAACATTCTCTCTGTTGACTGTGGCTGGACACATAGAGCAATAGCACACATAACAAAAATCTCATTTCTTCTGTTCTCATACTAGTCCAGCTCACGAATTTGAGAAGTGTTAGGGTTTTGGGTTTTTTTTAAATTTTCATCAAGCAATAGATTATAAACTCAGACTAAAGTTATTATTTATGAGGTTACAGGGTAGCTGCTGATTCTTTCATGCTCCTGTACTTGCTACCAAAAGACCAACCAAATAGACTTTTTTTTTTCTTGAGACCAACCAAATAGACGTTTGTTTGCTTGTTTGTTTGCTTGCTGCTTTTCACTGAAACAACATGTGTATTCATCTGCTTCCTTATCCAAGGCTCAAAAGTCTTGATATGATCTTGTCTAGTTTCTCACATGTTTTTAGCATGTTGGTATAGAAATGTGATAGGTTTACTTTATGAGATGATTTATCTTTGCACCTACTGTTGGCCAAGCGATAAGTTTAGAGGGAATGTAGGGAATTATATTAGAACAAGTCTTTAATAACCACCACAACAGGTGCATGTAGTTTATTGGAGGCTATTTCGTTGCCACAGCCCATTATTTATGTAAGAGGGCACTTCTTCCTTGCATATCTTATTTCACTTACACCAGTTTTTTAACTATGTAAACAATTTAATATTCATTATACAGCAGTCTGTGCAAAATTCCTGAAATAGTTTGTGTTGTTACTGAAAAACTTTTAGGGGTCTTCAGATTGAAGAAGTTTGGAACAAGTGCATTAAATGTAATGGTAGGCAATCTTTAAGAAGGAATATAGAAAGTTGTATTGGATGGGCGAAGTAAAGTAACTGTAAGAATTAACTTCTACTCTTGACATTTCTATTCAGTAAATAAGATCTTATAACAGCACATATAATTCACATTCCCCTGTTTGCATTCTTATATTTTGATAGATTTCTGGGTTTTATGGCTGTTCAAATTGCACGTCGATGGCAGTATAAAAATGAATGACATAGAATTTAGTACCACTGAGTTTTCATTTTCAAGAGATCTAAGTAAAATTCATGAACGTGATATACTCAGGAAGATCCTAGGAGCAGTTTTCTGTACCCTTTTCTCCCCTTCCAATCTTTGAGAGCCAATCTTTGAAATTATATTTGATACTTCGATTTTTTTTGCATAAAGTAATTAGCTTAGCATGCAACCATGTGTGCTCCTGTGAACTTTCTTATTTAATGTAAAAGAAAACTTGGTACCTTCCCAGAACATGATAACAAAATATAGAATTAAAGAATACATACATTTGATTATGGCAGAAAACCAAACACAAAAGAACAGCAATGAAAACAAGACAGCAGGGTTAACATAACTTCTAGAGCGAAAGGCATGTTTGGTTGCTTAGCTTTTTCCTCTTAATATAATTACTTTATTTGTGATCCTGCATTAAAATCTGTCTTACTGTCATCTTTCTGTAATTTACAATGAATTTTTAATTAGCGCTACCTTCAGTGCATTTTTTACAGACACAGTAAAATCTGTAATTACTGGTAATTTTATAATTTATTTTAAATACATAATGATATAGCTGTTTACCTATGTAATATATGTACTAGTATGTAACTTCATGCAGCGTAGAATACTTTTTTGGCAGGCACATAGTTAGCTGATGCTTGTTTTTATTTTTAATGATAAACTTTATATAACTTCTAAAATTCAGATATTTGAGTGTAAGTATTGAATGGCTGAACTGTCTTGATCAGTATCGGAGGTGTAAGGCTAGCTTCACAGGTTAAGCTAGCTTTATACGTGTTTATAGACTTTTCATTTTTAAAGCTTTAATACTGAGAATACCAAGTATTAGTACACAAAATACCAAGAGATTTTCTGCAATCATGTCTAAAGCAATTTGTCCTTTATATTTAGTAGATAAATTGAATTGGAAAAATGTTGAACTGGATGCCATGGCTTGCAAATTGATTGCTACCTCAATGGTACAGTAAACGTTTGGTCTTAAGGGAAGAAATATTGATGATTTCTGAGTATAAATTCTAACATGTCTTTCTACAGTGGCCTCCACTTTTCATTTGAAGTTACAGTTGTTTTTTTTTTTTTATAAAGGATAGGTTGGTCCTATCTAGTCTATTAAAGAGAGAAAATGTAGAATAAAGATGCCACCTTGTGGGTGAAATAAATGATGCAGTAGACATGATTGAAAATAAATTGTTTACCAAATAGATTTTATGCACTTGTGACTGGTTGCTAGAATTTGAGCTTGTATTTTCTTAAACATTTACAATTATTTTGGGGGTTTGCACTCTGTATTTGCATATGAAGTATCTAAGTAACTGCAGTTGGACCATTCTGGTCTTAAATGATTGCTAAAGATCATACAATGTAATTTCATTCATGCTCCTAATCACCATATAATTTTGGTATCAAAGCCAGTCTATTGTTCTTAATGTATTGAAGCACAATTTTAATGCCATCATCCAAAACTAAGTGGGTAACCAAAATTAATGGGTTTGTAGATCTTCCCATTATGAAACCAGAATGGCGATGCATTAAGGTTCCTGTGCTGGAATTCTTCTCACTACATACCCAGATTAATATGTTACATGTATTAATTTGTCTTTCTTAGCTGCACATCATGGATTTCTTAAAACAGTCAGTGAAATCCCAGGTGTTTACAGACCTTGGTGCCATGGTTTTGAATCACCTTTGTCTTGGGCAGGTTTATATATGGTGTTCTGGATTTTGAGGACATTATTTCAGGGGTTTTTTTTTCCTCATTCTGTGGTAATGACCTCTCATAGCTGCTGTATATGGGGAACACAATTGACAGAAATTATATCAACACTTAAAAAATATGGACCAGCAGACTATGGTTGAGTCAGCTCACAAGAGCTCTCAACTGAAGGCAGTAGTGATGCTTGATATCCATGCCACAGTTCAGCCGGGCACCAGAAATTCCCCAAGCAGTTTCAGATAGAAATCTGGTTTCTGTTCCTGTCATGAAGTATTGTGCAGTGTTCATGTATTCTGTTTGTACAGCTTCCACAGTGTAGAGAGGGGTCTGTGAAGAGCTCCAGGTGAAAGACTCCAGATAAAACCTATATTATTCTTATTCTGGCCATTTTACCTGAATTTACTTGTCCTTTTTTTTTTTTTCTTGCATGAATTCTTGGAGACTCATTCATTTTGGTCAAGCAATGTTTGCTGTTCAGCCCAGGTTTATTGCGGAAGAATCTCATAACAAACTCTTCAAGATCAGTTAAGCTTGTTGTTGCATCATGAATTTTTGATGTGACACTGGTTTGAGGAACACTTCCCAGTGTTGCTAGAAATTTTTTAAATGTACTCTTGCCACTACATGCTGCGGAAGATCTTTTTTTCATAGGTTGAGTCAGGGAGCTCAGAGTTTTGTGACCCACACAACTCACAGTTTAAATATTACTGCCATGCAGCATCTGCATTTTGTCATTAGTTGAGGAAGTATGCATGTGGAAGAGCATCTGAGTTACACAGATCTCAGATGTGGCAAGAAATAAACTAATGGGTGTTACCAAGATTGGCGTCAGGTTGTCCTGGAAGCCAGCTACAAGTCAAAATCCAGTCTCTAGTGGAATCATCTTCTCTGTGTGAGTGCTGATTCTCATCCACCTAGGAAATAGCCCCTTATCTTCTGTCATTGTATTACATGTATTGTACTTGTCCACAGAGTTGTTAACTTCCGGGTGATAGATTTTCCTTTAGTGATAACACTTTTAGTATGTTTTTTGAAGTTAGAAGATGATCTATGAGGAGGAAAATGTTTATTTTTGCAAATAGCAAAGATAAGCTACAAGTGCAACTGAGAATTTGCATTCATCTACCTCCATACAAGTGCTCACCTCCCCATGACAGTGTCTAAGCTGGAGAAGGCTCCTGCTTTCTGCTTTGCCCCTTCACGTGTTCCAACATACATAGAGTAAGACCCAGTCTCTCCTGAAGCATCTGTTTCCATAAAAACCTGATATGTGTACTGGAAAGCAGCCATGATGCAGTCCAGTTTATGGTGTGAATTACCAAAGAATCAGGGCTTCATGGTGCACTTAGGTGCACATGGTTCACAGTAGGTAGAACTTGCCCCTCAGTTTGACCACAGTCTCAGTGACCTCAGGAATCTAACTGGTAAACACATTTTTATCATAATAGCTGAGTTTTGTGGTTTTCTATTGTCCAGATTTAATCAAGAGACACCCAGAAATATATGATACAATTCTTTTCAACTTAGTCAAATAAATAAAGTACTCTACATTTCCAGTGGACCACAGAGTAATAGACTTGTGCCAAACAGGTAATAGGTCCCTAGCTTGATGTGTTTATAATCTCAGTGCACAGAGGAAAACAATCAAGTTCTACACGAACACAGCACGTGATAAAGTGGGGTCTTGTGACAGCACTTCTAATATTTCATGGAGACGGCTGGCCAGGCATTTCCTGGAAAGAGGCCGCAATGTTTTGATATTATTTTTCATCTTACAGTCTTCATATGAGGTCTTCTTGGTAGCATTTTTTCAAGGGTTAGTTTAAGGTAGATTTTTTTTTTTTTTAAATTTTACCTTAGAGATTTTATGCCTAAAATGGTACTCCATTTAAAATGTATCATGTGTACATCAGTATCTATTGAAAACCAGGTTGCTAAGCTCGATGAGCCTGTAAAGGAAGGGTTAAAAGTTTCCAGTCGGGGGGGGGGGAAAAAAAAGCTCAGTCAGGGGGGGAAAAAAAGTTTAAACCTGCTTTCTCTAGCCATGGCTTCAAACAAAAAAAATGTAGTACTTGGTCTTCCTGCTTATTTGAAGTATCTATGAGCAACATAGTGTTCCTTTGGCTTTGGATTCAGTTCTTGCTGATTTGTCTGTAGGTTTCAGAAGGATTGTTAATGTAACCTATGTAAATACCTACGTAGATATCTTCTTTTCAATGACTAACTTTGGTTGAGATTAGGCAATTTCTGTCCACTTCCTTTTGTATGGACAACTGAAGTAATGCGGAGGGAGTTCTGCTGCGCAGTGGAGCAAGTCATGGCTGGCAATTACTTTCTCCATGTCTGGCATCTCAGATTATTTTATAAAGGACTCATTTTACTTCTAGGCAAGTGATGGAGTTAGGCCTTCATTATTTGGTAGCTGGAAAGGTAGTGGAATTCCTGACACGAGGTCACAGCTATGAAATGTGCTGCTTGCTCACATGCCATCATCATGGACTGCTGAGCAGGCTGCAGGGGGTTTGCAGTAGTACAGGCTCTTCCCTGTGCTGAGCCAGGCTCAGACTCTCAGACATGCTGTCTCTGGTCTCTCCTGGGGGCTGAATAGTAGTGTGGTGGCTTTTCTTGGCTGATGTTGACCATAAAAGGACAGGTATTAAAAAAACTCTATTGCAGAAAAAAAAAACCAAGAAAACAACCCACCAAAAAAACCCTAATTTGAAGATGATTTAGGCTGTTCTCTGTTATGCTTTAGGTAAACTGGTTTATGTACCCTTAGGAAATAATCGATGACATTAGAATCACCCAAGAAGCCAGGTAAATACGCTCGTAATAGCTGTCAGATGCAGCTTTTTTTTGTATATGATTTTGCACATCTTTTAAGCATGCCAAGTTCTGCTTTATAACCCCTTGACCTGTTATTACTATGGTGTTTATGTGTATTTATCACTAATGTAGTGCAAGCAATTAACATCATATTTACTGGTTCAAAATGTATTACTGCAGCTAGCTATTCCTAATGTCCTGTAAGATTTGTCTTTCCCATAGCAGCTCAGTATTCTGAACTTAATACTTTTTTGCACCCTGCTCAGAAATTACAGGGTATACAAAACATACTCTGAAATTCATTCAAACTTTTAAAACTTATTATGTCTAGGAGAGACAGATTTAAGATTACTGAGGTTTCTGGTTGAAGTACTTCAAGCAGAAATCCATACTCCATTAGGTTTTGTAACATTATGTGACCTTAATTTTCCAGGTATTTTGCTCTTCAAATTGAAGATAGTATTTTAATACTATTTAAGTCTCCTGAAGAGCCTTGTAATATGATAGGCTTAAGTTGTGAAACATTTGAACAAAATGAAAGATAAAAAAGTAATTTAGGATTTTGTATTTTTTTATGTATAGCAACATAAAGATACACATCAAATAATAAATTGAAATAGGTGATAACAGGGTTTTTTTTGGGGGTGCATTTATCAGTGAAATTATGTGTACATGTATTTAGCCATATTTCTTGTATGAAGGTCTTTCTTTGCACCTGGTTCTTTTAGGCAAAGCCATTCCCAGTGCTTTGCACTTAGGGATTTGTATCTTACGTTGTGGTGTACTTCAAATAAAATTCTACCTGGACAACAGGATTGGATCCCATCACAGGATATGAAATAGAATTACAGAACTATACTGACTTATTGGGGAAAAAGCTGAATAATCATTTTCACAGAATCACAGAATCACAGAATTTTCAGAGTTGGAAGGGACCTCTAGAGATCATCTAGTCCAACTCCCCTGCTAAAGCAGGATTGCCTAGAGCACATTACTCAGGACTGCATCCAGGCGGGTCTTGAAAATCTCCAGAGAAGGGGACTCCACAACCTCCCTGGGCAGCCTGTTCCAGTGCTCCGTCACCCTAACTGTAAAGAAGTTTTTCTGTGTGTTGGAACGGAACTTCCTATGTTCCAACTTATGCCCATTGCCCCTCGTCCTGTCATTGGGAACCACTGAAAAGAGTCTGGCTCCATCCTCCTTCAACCCACCCTTTAGATATTTATAAGCAGTAATAAGGTCTCCCCTCAGCCTTCTCTTCTCTAGGCTAAAGAGTCCCAGCTCTCTCAGCCTTTCCTCATAAGGGAGATGCTCCAATCCCTCAATCATCTTGGTTGCCCTTCGCTGGACTCTCTCCAGCAGTTCCCTGTCCCTCTTGAACTGGGGAGCCCAGAACTGGACACAGTATTCCAGTTGTGGCCTCACCAGTGCCGAGTAGAGGGGGAGAATGACCTCCCTCGACCTACTGGCCACACTCTTCCCTATGCAGCCCAGGATTCCATTGGCCTTTTTGGCGACAAGGGCACATTGCGGGCTCATTGACAATTTGTTATCTACCAGGACTCCCAAATCCTTCTCCTCAGAGCTACTTCCCAGCAAATAATTTAAAAAAAATTAAAAAAAAAATTTTAAAAAAATCTTGTAGAAAAAAATAGGGGAGAAATTTATGTTTTCTTACTAATAAAGGTGATATAGTCTTTCAGTAATGTTAAATACGAGGAAACAAAAATTATCAGCAGCTAGTGTTGTGCGCAGCTCCATAATATGTTAGAACCGGACCTAATAAATTACAGCAATAGCTTCTGATGTTTTACCCCCTCTAATGTAATCCTTGAGCAGTCACATACTATGCAGTATTGATGGTATATTCGCATTCATATATAGATGGTATATTCACATATATATTTGTAAATTGTGTGTATTTTGATGGTTTCCCTAGGCATTGGGTTTTTTTGTATGAAAGTCATGTTTTATTCATATACACCAAAAGTGTCAATTGCTAGGTTTTCTGTAACTCTCTATGACACTGGTTGTAACTATATACTGTAACAACTTAGCATAGATTGCCTTATTTAAAGATTTTCATTATTTTGCTGGTAAAAACAAAATATTATTTAATGGAATGCCCTTTGTGCAGGCTTGTGCACTGATAACTGCTTAGCAGATTATATGAATGTTACAATGTCAAACGGAATCACCTGAGACGCAGGTATTAATACTGAGACATTTTTCAGTCACAGCTTCAGGCTGGGCATTCTAGTTACTCAGTACAGAAAGGAATTTAAAACACAACTCAGCAGGCAACAATTAATTACATTTTGCTTGTCTGAGCTGTTGTTTTCTTGTTCTTGGCTGCCAAACATTGAGATTTTCCCATGTATTTCATTAGTTGTTTCTCAGTCCCTTGGGCTTAGCTGCGTATTTGGTACACTTATCTGATAGTTTCAAATGTAGCAGTTGGTAGTGGCTACTAAACTCGGTCTACCTGGCTGGTCCAGTTTTGGTGAAGTCAGAATACATTCCTTCTGCTGACAAGACTTCCAGTTCTGATTTTTAAGCATCGCAGGCTGCCTTGGCACTTGGTGAGTGTGAACATTCACCCTGTATTCCTGCCAAGCTTGGAGTAGGACAACTGTGAGTGCAGAAAGGCAGCCAGAAATCTTGAATCAGAGCTGTGAATAATTAAGTCGCCTTTTGTCTGTGCTTCTGGACTCTATTTTGCCAAAAACTACCAACTTGACCTCTGCTTTGCTAAATTTTACTAACTAGTAAAGGCAAGTAATCTAAAAAAGATTTTTCTAAGTTAATAAAGACTGCATATTTGCTGATTTCTTTTTTTGTTTCAGCTAGAAAGCTGTGAAGTTTTGTGTCTACTTTACTAACTCAGAGTAATTAACCGAGCATCCTAGCACTCTGAAATGCAGAGCGTAAGGGTTTAGGAAGATTGCAGAAAGGAAATTGCACTCAAAATATGAAAAGGTTAAAAATATTAACAGATTTTCAACATTGGTGCAGTAAAGGAAAGATATCTAGAAGTACTGAGTTCATCCTGTAACACAACAACTTACTTTATCTCTCAGAAGTTTCTGGAGCCAGAATTTTTATAATCCCATTAGTCTTTACTGAGACAAGCTTCCGTTTGAGTTTGGAAGCACAAACCTGGTTTTAGATCTTACCATCACTAAGAACTAGATAAATTTGTGGCCACTGTTTCTGCTGTTTGCAGAATCACTTCACAGTGTTATGTGAACTGTAATGGTGGAATCAACAGTGTTGTGATCTCTGGTGGAGCTGCACGGTAAGCACTGCGTGGCATTCTTAAGCAAAATCAACATTTCATGTTCTTCACTTTCCAGTCACAGATAAAAATAATTCTTCTGGTAAAATACAGGGCAAGAATGTTTCTGTCTAGCCTTTTACAAGCAAAGAACAAAACTTAGTTTCAACTTTGAAGAAATGACATGGTCTTGTCCTTTTAATTGAAAGAAAGGATCCTTTGCCTGTGAAAATTAAAACCTCCACAGTTTGCAGTTGCTTTTCAAACTTGTCAACCTGACAGTGAAATCGTGTAATCTGGTAATAGCACGCCTAGGGTTTATTGCAATTTTTTGGGCAGTGGTATCAGCAGATGTTGTGCTCTGTTGATTTTAATCACTTAGGGTTTAATTCTGATCCTACTGACCTACAGGTAAATGCAGAGTAACTTCATTGACTTCAGTGGTATTACCATAAACATCTCAGTGTAAGTGAAATCCTCATTTATTTCATTGCATGTATGGTTTCGCTATAGGATCTTCAGAAGTCACCAAAGAAAGAAAGGTATGGATGGCTTTTCTCATCTCTTCATGACAGCTTTCTTATTCAAATAGCATTCGTCTCTGACCAGTTGTTAAAATTGTCATGTATCTGTCTGCGTGTTTGTACTGACGACTCAAGGTCGTTGTGCTAAATGCACACACCAGTTGGCTTTTCATTGTCTTACAGCCAGTTTGAGATGCTTTAAGGTTTCTGCCGCTTGTCACTAGAATTTCTCTTTATTCATGAGTTTTCGCACAGACTTTATAGTCAGTTTGAAACGGATATGAATATATTTTAGTATATCTGAATGGATGAAGTAATTGGACATGTTCTAGAATACTTTTTGGTAAGTGACCATAAATAAAATAAACTATTGAAATGTAGTATCTAATCCTGCAATCATTTTTTCCACCTCTGATACTGTCAATGAGAGATCTGTCTTCATAGCTGGGACTAAAGTGTTAGGCTTGTACAGAACAGATATGTAGCTTGTTCACAGCAGATTTTATAGCACAGATGTCTTCAGTGGCACAGACATGAATGTTTGCTATTTAGTGAAGACTTTTTCTTAACACTGGAAGCTTGCTTTTCAGACTTGTAAGCCAACCTCTCTACAACAGACCCTTCAGTAGTTTTGGAGGGTTTTTTTTAATGTGATAAGAACAGTTAATTTGGTGCTGAGCCTGATGAGCATTTTTCCTCCTATATTTTACTGACCAATGAAACTGAATGGGAACCCTGTGCCTGTTTGTTACTTGTGGTTCTCAAAATCTCCCATTAAGTATTTTAAAATTTTGGATAAAAGGTGCTAACAGATGAAGGTCAGAGATATCTGACTGTTACTCATAATTATCTATAAGTATTTCTAAAGCCCTGAAACACTGGCATATTCAGAGTTAGATCAACAAAATATTTGAAGTATATTCGTGGTCAGTGCTACATCACAGTACTTCTAGGTGCTTAAGTAATGGAGGAAAGTTCAAGATCTCATTCTATTGCATATGGGGACACATGTCTGCCTTAGAGTAGTGTTTGTTCTGCAGAAAGGGATGTGTCTCTGGTCCTTTTTCTTCCCAGGGCTTCAGCTGCAGGACAGCCCTGAACCATTCTTCTCTTCATCTGAGGAGGTCTACACCTTCTTTTAACACATGGACAAATGAGGAGGCACGGTGCACACTCTGTATGGTCACAACAGCAGAGCTGGGGGAGTCTGCCCCGATGCCCGATGAGTCTAAAACATCATACTCTTCAGGGATAGCTCAAGATGTGCTCTTATGTCCGCCAGTGACAGGGGGACTTGTGTTCCCCACGGCCTGCCTGTGTGGCTGCGCCGGGCACGGCCACCTGCTGCTTGGGCTCCCAAGGGTGAAAGCACTCCTACAGAAATGTTCTGGGTGCTCTCTGAGCATCCACAGCTGAGCAGCCACCAGGGCAAACTGCACTGGAAACCTGATTTGGACTGAGGTGCAAGATAACTTTTGAGCTGTGTTTTTCCTAGGACAAGTGTGGCAGTTGAGGGCATGCATGAAAGCAGAATTTTACACATGTTCAGACTTCAAGTGCTTGCGACGTGTGCTAGGGAAGGTCACCCCTACCTCTTGCCTCATTTCCTTTGTGAGTCTGGCCCTCGGTGGCTGCAGAACAAAACAAACAGACCAGTCTAGAAGAGAAAGTATCTAGAAGTGTTTGACCTAAATGATGGCTTTATCTTTGTTTGCACTTCCAACTTATTTTTCTTACTTTGTCACTGAGGAAAGGGGTGATAATGTGTCCTAGCACTTCTGGTCTCTGCGCAGACAAAAACTGATGCAATTGTTAAAGGTAGAGTGTAACGCTGCATGGGAAAGACCTGACTGTGTGAGTCTCCAGGAAAGTCTCCATGTGCTCTCTAGGAATTCCTGTCTGGCTTTCTAGGCATTCACCCCCCAGCTTTCTCGGCATTTACACTGCACTTTCTAGGAAACCTCACCTTCTGCTTTCTAAGTATATTTTCTCATCACTTTCCAGGATTATTTCCCACATGCTTTCTAGGCATTTTCCCTATGCTGCCCAGTAATCTCCCCCCATGTGTTAGAGGAATTGCCAATGTGCCTTCTAGAAATCCCCTCTCTTAATTCCAGGAATTTCCATGTGTTTCCCAGGAATTCTCCCTGTTGCCTTCCTAGGAATTTTACCTTTTGTGTTTTGGGAATTTTCTTCATGCTTTCTGAGAAATGTCCCCTCCAGGCAGGAATTCTCCAGAGGTTTTGTAGATTTTCTCTCTGTCCTTTGTAGGAATTTACCCTGTGTGTGTTAGAAAATCTTCCTTGTGCTTTCTAGGACTTCCCTTCTGACCCCTAGGAATTTTCTCTGTGCTGTCCAGATATTTTCTCCTGTAAATTCAAGGAATTTCTCCTCTGCTTTCCAAGACATTTTCTATGTGTTTTGTAAAAATTTTCCACAATTTTTTGAGGAATTACCCCTCTTATTTCTATGAATTTATCACGGGCTTTCTTGGAATTCACCTTTCAGTTTCTGGTAGTTACATACTTTTCATTTAAACTGAAGGTAAAAACATACTCCTTACAAATGTTTATCTATTAATTTATTAACTAATAGGATCAACTATTTTTTGTAGTTTATATTGAGGGCTTTTGTGTTGAGCCTTTATTTTTTGCAAGAGGGTAGGATTAGTTCTAGCTAAAGAATGAGACACTGTGAGATTTTGGGAAAACCTACATAACATGAAAACATTTTCACTGCTTTATTAGAGCAGTTTGTAGTTAGCTATGTGTAGGCAGCGACCATAGTCTTGCTTTTGTATGCACACGTTGCCAGCTTCAGTAAGGTCCTGGCCCTGCTTTTGTGTGTTCTAGATGTTGCTCTTTTATAAGTAAAATTGCAGGAGGAGGCTACAGAATTGATTCTTAGCTCTTGCAGTACCTGTCTTCCTGTAAAAATTATTTTTCATGTATTAATATTTTACATTAATTGTGATAAGTGGCATTATCTTAATCTAACAGATAATGAAAATTGTAGCAGGAGGGTGATGTAACTTTTCAGCTCCCAGAGGAGGTGCTATGTCTGAGAGAAGATTTAATTTCTGACTCGGTTTAGGAGTAGATATGCCAAAAGTAGAAATGAATAATCAGTAAGTCTTAAAACCCAGCATTCTGGTGTGTTTTGTTTTTTAATAAAGTTCAGGTATTGTAAATGCTAAAAATCACAGAGGAATTGAAATAAAAGAAGATCTGGGATGTTAGATTCTGATATATGGACCAAGTAGCTCTTACCTTTCAAGTTGAAAGTGGGAATTCCTAGTGTGTGACCATTCTTTATTCGCGACGGACACCGTGTCTGTTCGTGTACCCACCTTGACCAGTAGCAACTAAATATATCAATGTGAGCTCGCATTCCCTTTGGATCCCTCACCATTGTAACTTTGATCAAAAGCACCTAAAAATACTTTTGGGTTGGGAAGGAAAAATAACTTCAAATTGCTTTTTGATCATATTGTCAATTCACAACGGAAAAGAAAGCGAGCTGCAAATGTGATAGGGGAGTGCTTTTTGGTGCCTAAAGCTGTCATGTAACGTTTCCTCCTCTGCTATTTCCCTGTTTGTATCTCATGCATATTATATTGCCCCTGTTTATTAAAAACAAAGCAAATATTCATCTGCTCCTCCTGTACAGCTTTAATTGTATAAAATGTGCATTTGGCATAGTTACTTAGAGTGGATAAGGCAAATAACTCACTGCTGGAGCATTTGAGATTTTGGATATTTATTACCAAAGGATATCTAACAACCGTACTGTGTATTCCAGACTACTCTCTATTCTTGCTGCACGCTGGATTCCTGTCAGCTACTCTCGTTTTTATCTATCCATAGGGCTGTCTGCCATGCTATCTGTTCATTCTTTAATTAGTTAATTAAATCTGTTGTCATAGTTTCTAGTTTAAATGATTAATAAAACATTACAAAATACTGTTAGGTGCCCACAGACATTGTGGTAGGGTTTGCCTGATGTCTTGTCCTGTGGTACTGGTACACATAAGGGTCTGAGAAAGGTAACACGACTCTCAGAAGGTGATTAAAGTATCAAGAAGAGGAAGTCTCAAGCAAAAGCTAATGTTGGAGCAGGGTTTTTTTGTTTTTTGTTTTTTTTTTCCCATTGGCAGTAGCTTGATTTAATGCAGCTATAGGTCCCTCTGTCCCTTATTTCTTTATTATTTCTTTTGAACTAATCTTTTAGTAGTCCTACTTTCTCGTGGCTAGACAAAGAGTTCACAAAGATTTTCTGGAAAAGTAATCCCTCCTTTTTCTTGTATAATCTTACTGATAATGTTAAAAAATGTATTCTTCATTTTATTGATTTGTCCACAGAAGACTTTAATCAGTTCAGAATTTTTTAATGCAAAATTTTTTTCCCAGAAGCAAAATGTAAAACAAATTCAGGATTTTAGCCTTTTTTTTTGTATATTTTCAGAATATCTTCAAGAGAACAAAAATATTTCTATGTATCATTAAGTTTACCTCTTCTTTGTGTTAGTTATCTCATTTTTTTTTTCTTGGTAAGTTTCAGAGAATCAAATACTGTAATAATTTTATCATATTACAGTTAAAAATTTCTTAGATGGTAGGAATAAAAGTACTAATATTGTCGGAGACTTAAATATGGAAATAGGGTATTAATCACATTTCATGTAAATTGCCGAATGTAGGCTATCGCGTGAGATTAAAAGCTATCTCTCATTATAAAAGCACTACATCAGAAAAGAACATTCTTTTAAGTAGTTTTTGCCTGCGTGTAAGGATTTTGTACTATTGTTTTCTAATAAGCCATCTATCATTCAAAAAGGAAAGTCCTATATCTGGAAAGTGAGGGGATTGGGAGGAACCAAAGCACTTAAGGATGTTCAAATGACATCTGAGTTTATCTCTGAGATGCATGAGAGGTATTGGAGCAGAGGAGATTTTGCAGAATGCCTACTGAAAATTTGGTCCTTGTTTTCTGCAGAAACACAGGTTGTTCACTCTCAGCTTAAGCCAACGTTTTCCATTTTCTTGAAATTTGGATCCTTCTTTTATCTCGTTTGTCTACCTTGGTCTCTAAAATGCCATCACCCTTGCAGTCTCCATAGACTGAAGCCCCAGACTGCCTGAGATAAGGGGTGCTGCCTTTTGCAGCTGGGCAGGGCAGAAGCTGCTTCAGCGTGGGGAGTAGGTACTCAGTGAGGGATGACCATAAGTACAGGTGCTCTGCAGCAGGTGAACCAGTATCACCAGTTAAAAGTAGTTTTCAGTGCCTTACTCATGCTAGCCGTCTGGAATGCAAGAACAACTCTCTCATAAAGTTGAACATCTTCAACTCGATAGTTTTCCAAGAGTTAAAGGTGGTTAATAGTTCTCTAGTTAATCCCCTGACACTTTCAGGTATTGCTTCTTCTCAGTTCTCCACTGTGGAGGAACTGAGCTCTAGCCTCCTTGCCTGAAAATGTTTAGCTAAGCGTGCCTTCTTTAGTGCTTTTTAAGTCCCTCTGTGCCTTTTTGCACAGCTTCTTTTTTGAGAAAAGTAGACTTTGAGGAATCATGTGCAAATCAGTAACTCTACAGGGGAATTACACCAGTACCCAGAAATACTTGCTTTCATTATCAGTGTCTTGGCAGTAACTGCTGAAGTATGTCCTCACATGGTGCCAGTTAGAAGCAAAAGTTCATTTTTATTTGACACTTCAGATCAACAGCTTCCCAGGTTTAATGAAGTATTTTGAAATCCTCTAAAAATGTGTTGTATACCATTTGCTTTGAAGGAAAAATATATTACAGTTTTGAACTCTCTGGTGGAAAAAAATGCGCTTTTTTTCCATCTCTGAATGCAACCAGCAATCTGTAGATAGACAAGCTGAAGTATCACTTTTGACTATGTTTTTTTTCGTTTTTTGCAGATCTGCTGTCCAAACCAGTATGCTGTGTTATACCAATCTACTTCCTCATCAGTGCAGCAGACAGCTGTAGTTAGAATACAAGGCTTTTGTGTTCCACCAGCCCCCACATCTCTCAGGTTTTATTCTGTTTCTTCAAGCAGTGGACATGTTCCTGCCAGTCTCTGTGCTTTTATTTGCTCTGGGCAGAACCTGTATAAGACTGAACAGATGGCTGAAAGCAGTGGTGGGAAGACCATAAAATGTACCAAGTGCTCAGCTTCATTTGAAGCAAGCAATGTTGTATTTTTTTTTGCCCCCATTGCAACAAAGATCCCATGTGTTCTGGGGATGTGTTAGCAGAGGCATCCAGCCAAGCAGCCGGTGGCAGAGAGGATAACAAGTAGACTCACCTTTTGAAGGGTCCAGCATGCACAGAGGAGGTAAGCAAATTGGAATCAGACCTATCTTTCTTTGCTATGTATTTTTGAAGTTTGTACGCAAAGGTAGGTATTTCTTCATATTCTACAGTTACTAATGCTCATTTCTCTGAAGTAAAGCAAGGATTATATTTCCCAATGAATTCTTTAAAGTATTATATAAGAGAGTAAAATCTCCTCCACAGAGAATGTTTTTGAACTCTTGCACCTAATAACAACTTGGTGTTATTTTCAGTGGTTATAGCAAGTGCTGGGTTCCAAGAAATTCATGAAAACACAGAGGGGTAGTTACACCAGGTAGGCATGACAGGAATTCCACAGCAGAAGCTTTTCAATGTTTGAAAGAATCCATTCATTGGAAGATGTGTTGAATAAATGAACTTAAAATGTTGAACTTCTAAAAATTGTTTATTTTTTTTAGACATTTAGCATTATTGGTTTACCTCAAGGTAATACAATAAATAGGATGAGTTACATAATGTTTTGAAATGGTGTAGCGGTTTGTTCGATGATCTTCAAGGTCCTTTCCAACCTAAACCATTCTATGATTCTATAATTCTATGATTATCTGGTGATATCATGCTTTAATTCTTAAGATTGAGTCAATTCATGCAGAAGGTTTATCTGTACACCCAACAGATATATTTTCTTACCACTCTATAAACTGATGAAGAAATGCATGCTCTAAAGGGAGTATTAGTCCTACGAGTAGCTTGACATATGTTAGATTATGTTTATAGCCTGTGAAGTTATAAATTAGTCTAAGGATTTAGGTCTGTGTAACTATGTAGGGAAAAAAAATAAAGTTAAAGAATAAGTAAAATTCTATTAAGTCCATGTCAGAAATAATCAGGTGATGCCCAATTAGTTAATCCATTCCATGGTCCATGAATACATGCACAGTCTTTTCTGAATTTGGATTAATTGTTGACTCAATCCCTGAGGAATTGACCTTTGAGGTCCCATGCTTTACAGCTCTGTTGTATAGTACAACTAACTTGATTGTTAGAAATACGGGGAATGCACACATTCAGTTGAAGTTAGTGCAGTTTGCATGTTCATCATATTTTCAAAATCAAGCCTTTGTTTTAGGAGTCACTGTTTGCATGTGGTGAGCAATTTTCTGTTTTTTCTACCACCCACTTGCACCCCGATGTCTTTCAAACATGGTACTCTTCAGCTACGTAACGGTGTGTAAATGGTAATACTATACTAATGATAGCAGGTGAAAAAAATTAGGCAGAAGTTGGATTTGAAGTTGATTGTCTTCAATTTCTCCATAGTTCATTCTTACCAATATACAGAGTCTCTTTTTCTATCATTCCTGCAGTAGTTAACACATTGGTGGGGACATATTTACCTTGTATCATAATCCCTTCTTTAATATTGTAGGCTTTAAAATTGTTTGGTTGAAAACTTTAAAAGCTTTTGTTGGAGGAGTTTGTATTACATGTACATCTGAAAAGAAAATCAAAAAAAGCACTGAAACTGATATTTCAGAATAAAATCCATCGTTTTGGGTATGAACATAAATGGGTCCCTTTCAAGTAGCATTTCTACATATACATTCCTTTATATTCAAATACATGGGTATAAAGTAACTATCATCCTTAATTAGTCATACCTGAATATAAAACCAATTATTTGCTTTTGTGAATTATGTGGAAAATGCGGTTAGTAGGAGGACACACAGTCTCAACAAGAAAGTTAGAGATGCGTAGCCATAGATATTTGTGATACCGCTAGAGCAGTACCACATCATATTGGATAGTCACCTTTATTACCCCTAGCAATTGAACTTGTGGTAGCTCTCTAGTTGCCTATTTTGTTGCTGGCGTCTAAACAGTATCCACTATTAGATCTCATAGGAGTTTTATGAAAATGCATGCAAAAGGTTGACTAAATGACACTCTTTATGTGAAACATGTTTTTTTTTCAGTATTACATTCAGGGAGTGCAACTTTATTAAGAACAGTTCTTAATATGTAAATTCTCAATTGCAGACAGTTTTTGCAATTCCCAAGCCACAGGCATCGTGGAAGGTGGATTTTTTCCTGTTTTATTTACCACTAGCATTTATATAGCGACTATCCACTCACTGTTTCGGTAGCTGAATCGCTAGCAGAGTCCTTATTACCCCTGGCTGACCAGAGAAGTCAGTGGATATTTGTTCAATAGCAGATGAGGCAAGCCAAGCATTTCCCCGTGTTTGATTTCCATCCTCTGCAGATTATCTCATCAGCTGCTGCAATTTAAGAGTTTGCTTCCCACTCCTGTTCCCTTCATAACCTTTGTAGTACCTCTAGCAAAGACAAAGTGTCCTACTCAGCAAAACATTTTGGAACAAACATAATTTCAGATAACTGAGATAAATATGTGAAAAATAAAGGGGAAAAACAAATTCCTACAAAACAATGGGGATGCTTCCTAGAAAGCACATGGAAAGTTTCCTGGAAAGCACAAGGTAAATTCCTGGAAAGCAGAAGAGAGATTTCCTAGAAAATGGAGGGGATTTCCTGGAACGTATGAGGGTAGGTCCTGATGAGCCGTGGGGAGGGTTCCTACAAAGTAGAGGTGGGCTTTCTTAGTAAGCATATGGAAAACTTCCTGGAAAAAGTGAATGGAAAATTTCATAGAAAGCAGAGGGAGGTCTACACAGCCAAGAGGTGTTTCCTAGAAGGCACGTGGGGAAATTCCTGGAAATCAGTAGAGGGAATGTGTAGAAAGCAGAAGGAGGAGTTATTAGAAAGCATTTGGGTGGTGGGAATTCGTGGAAAGCAGGTGGGAAACTGGGAAGCTGCAAAGGAATTTCCTAGGAAGCACAAGGTAAATTTCCAGAAAGTAGGGACAGAATTCCTAGAAAGCAGAGGGGGATTTCCTAGAAAGCACATGGGGGAAACAACTGCAGAGCAGATTTCCTGAAAAGCAGAGTGGGAATGCCTAGAAAGCAGAGAGGGTAAAACATGGAAAACATGGGGGGAATTCTAGAAAGTGGAAGGTAGAAAAAGGAGGAGAACAGGGTGGGGTGTGTGGGGAGAACACCTGCAAAGGTGGAAAGCACCCAGAGAATTCCCAGAAAGCCAAAGGAGGGCTATTCTAGAAAGCACACTTGAAATTCCTAGAAAGCTGGAGTGTGAATTCCCAGAAAGCACATGAACAAGTCCTGTAAAGCAAAGGGGGAATTCCCAGAAATCATGTGCAAAATTATGGACATGTGGAAAATTGCCTAGAAAGCTGAAGGTTAATGCCTAGAAAGCAGAGAGATATTCCTGGAAAGTAGTGGAGTGCATTCCTAGAAAGAATGAGGTAAATTTCTACAAAGCACATTTTGAGGTGGGGATGGGCACTCCTAGAAAGCAGAAAGGAATTTTCCAGAAAGCATACGGGAATTTCATGGAAAGAGAGGAATTCCTCGATAACAATGACAGAATTCCAGGGAGACACAAGTGGTAGCATGAGATCATCAAGATGGGTGAGGAGACAGGTTGGGTAGACTTTGCCCCCTTGGCAGGGACAATGTCACAGAGTGTTTGCTGTGGGTGTTGAATTGTGGTTAACATGCTCTGTGTACAGGCATTTGCACAGATAAGCACATTTCTGAACTTTAGTCTTACCACAAATTCGACTTTGTAGGTATTTTGTTTCCAAAGTCATGTTTTTACTCACGTTGCTGTTCTAAGTCAAAACTATGCTAGCAATTTCTTTACACACTGACCACATTGTTCTTAATGTTCCAAAATTGCACCTTACCTGTTACTCCTCTGGGGTCGTGGTTAGTACGGTGACAGCTTATGGTACTCTGCAAGTGAAGTAGAAAACTCACACAGAACTCTACAAGTTGCTGGGCTTAAAACTCAGGTTAAGCATGCATGAAGACTGAAACATAGTAGAAAAATCTGTAAATAATTTTGTTGAAAAATTAGGTTGCTTCTCTGCTATTAAAAACATTTTTTAAACATTTGACTGCAAAGTTAAGTTTACTTTAAATTCATGGATAATAAATATATTATCTTAAAACTTTTTAAAGCTGCAGTTATTTTTTATGATTATCTCTTTATTAAATCTATTCTTTTGGAACATAAATAGGACAAGGCAGCTTTGGGGTGGTAACTGAAGTAAAACAGAGGACTACTGGCAAAAGATGGGCCATCAAAAAGAGGAGAAAGGTAAATATAATGTAGATAGGTGATTTTCTTTAAAGTGTTGTTAGCTTTCTTATGATCAGATGATTCTTTTTTTTGGTTTCCAATCTCTGTTTGAGCACCAAGATGTCATATTCGATCCAGAATTTCTCTTTTCACCTATGTAGATGTTTATTCTCATTTTTCAGGTATTATTTTGTCTCTTAGTCATTGTTGCTGTAGCAGAACCTAGAAGCAGCATGAGTTTTTAAAATACTGAAACTCTGTTGTCTAACCATGTAAGTTAGGGCTCTTATTCCTTCACAAAAGAATAACTGAAAAGATGATTCCAAACTATCCAAATCTGATCAAAGAATATATGCAGTTGAAAGGTGTTTCTTTTTTAAGCATTTATTTTTATTTTTAAACATAATGTATGGTACAAATTAGGAACACAAAGTGTTACATTCACAAGTCAGTATGAATGTAGTGGTACAACATTATGCCTAAAGTTTTGTGGCTGCATGATGAATCCTGAAACTCGCAATTTACCTTTACTTACAATTTATTTTGTTCCTCTTGATATTCTAAACTTTTCAAATTGTTAAATTGGCAATAATAAATTTGTTTAAATTTTGGTTTATTTAACAAGTTAGAAAAATACTGCACTTCAGTGTTTGTTAGCACATGGCAGCTATGGCAGTACTGGGTATGATTGTGTTTAAATGGGATACTCTTATGTAGGGTAGATTGAATTGTTTCGTCTCATTGATGCCACACAAATCCATCATGTTATTGGTGGGTACTGGGATGCTTGGTGCTCTGTAAAATAATTTTTTCCTCATTTGGTCTCATTCATATATTTGTGAGATCATGGGTATTATCTCCACTGAGCTTGTCAGCTTCCAGTGTGAGTAATTACATTTTGTTTAACTCCATTGTCCCAACATCTTTCTTTTTTGTTCACTTTAGATGCTTATTAAACATCACCTATTCTATTTAAGTAAAGTCTTTTTTTATTTTTTGTTTCATAGGTACAAGGTGTGTTTGGATAGTGTAAAAATGGTTGCATACAATCACAACCATTTTCACACTACTCAAATTTGAAGGCTTACAGAATATTTTGTGGAATTGTGTATTTAAAACTGTAAGATGTTATGGGACATATTTATTAGATCAATGCAAGCAATATTGAAATACACTAGGATTTACTTGGTAGTCAAATTTCTGAGTGTAAGACTGATTAATTTCTTTAAAATATCCTATGGCTTTTTAAAAAATAAATTGTTATTGTTGAAAAAAATAATATTGTCATGTTTGTAAAATGTGTTTCCCATCAATAACTAAGAGTGGAATTTCTGCCATGAAGCTACTTGAACGGGAATGAGCATCTTAAAAAGAGTGAACCGTGATCGTATAATAGACTTGGAAGAGCTGTTTGAGACACCAAAGGTAAGATTTCATTACTTGCTGCACTGGTGTCAGTAGACTGAAAAACAAACAAAGAACCATCTCTGTTCCATGGTAAGTCATCATGCATTTTATTTAACAGTTTTGTAATTTGATACAAATCTTACAGCTCTTGACCAAAACATTGTGGAAATATTTATATTTTACTTTCCTCTAAATGCCTGCAAAGCCACTGTTGCTAGTAATATGAACTAGCAGTTCAACAGAGGACAAAAGCAGTTTATGTCAAGGGAAATACCTGACTAAGCCTGCTTTGTTTGCTGGTCTCTGATAGCCAGAGACAATTACTACAGGCTGGCTTTTTATTTCTTCCTTCTTCCAATTCTCATATCTTTTTTCTCCTATTCTATTAAGAACTATTGCAACAATATTTAAATACAGTCACCATGAAAATTCCTCTGCTTGTTTGCTGTAGTGCTCTGTAAGGAAGGTGGTCCTCTTGTGTGTCCGTAGCATTTCTAACAAGGGGAAACATCAGCCGATGTCTTTCCATTGTTTATAGATGTCTGTTGTTTCAGTAACTGTTATCAAACCAAGGCATGGTGGAAATCTTATTTTTGAGGTTAAATTGCTACTATTCTGTCTTTAACTTACTGTGTTACTTGTTGGAAAGGTGTTATTGCTAAGCTGAACAGAAAAGTTCTCAGGACTTTATGATGACAGCACCATATTATAAATATTGCAGTAACACACGCAAAAAAATATTCACTGTAAGTGTGGGGTTTTTTTGTTGGGGTATTGAATTGGTCAGAAGTCTTATTTGAGTAATGTATTACAGTTTTGATTCCTACTTGCTGAGAAGTGTTTTTTCAAATGTTGGTACTTAGGCTTTCTGTAAAAGCCATTGATGATGCACTGAATGGAAAAGGCTGTTAGCTAAATCCATACTTAGTCTTTGTTTTGAAATCATAGTATTTTTATACCTTTTTAAAGTGTAAGTGTTTTGAAAGCTTGAGAGTTTCTTGTAGTAAGCACTGGTGATATTTGCGGCAGGTCAATTGTCTTCTGTCTTCTGTTTTCTGTTCATAAAATACTAAGTGCTTTGGGGTTCTAGGTCATCACTGCAGCTGGAGCACCGCTATTAATTATATATATTGTTATTACATTAGAAGAAACTAAACTCAGAAATAACAAAATCCTTACATTCTCTCTTTATTAACATTAGCAGATGTATCTTGTAATGGAGCTATGTGAGGACGGAGAACTTAAAAACTTTATTTGTAGTAAAGGACATTTTACAGACAATGAGACAAGGCACATCATTCAGAGCCTTGCTTCAGCAATAGCGTATCTTCACAAAAACGATGATTAAGTTCCTCTGTCTCTCCCATATGTTCATTGATTTCAAGTGTTCATACATTTAACAACAGTTACTGATTGCTATTCTGATCTATTATTTATTTTATAGTATAAAGATAGTCCGGTAAAGAACAAGTAAAATATACTACATGAAAGTTTTTTTGAACTTTATTTTTCTTACAGATGCAATAACTGCTACCATATTTTCTTTTCTTTTATTTCTCTTTCCGTACCAGCTATGAATAACATGTATTCCTAACTTGCAACTGCTTTGCATTATAACATTAACTTAGTTTAGTTGTTAAGTGTATAGTCTATTACAGGAGGTAAAAAACAAGAAGTGGGTTGTTTCTGATACTTCTTATCAGTATGTGTTGTATTTAGGACTCAGTAAACATCAGCGTTTTCATCCACCACATAGAAGCACTACAGTTCTGCTCAGTCCACAATAGAGTTTACCTATCTGTCCAAAGATTTAGAATTGGTAGATAGTGTAGGATTGTGAGTAATTCTGGAGCTTTTTACACAGAAATCATTAATCTCTGTTACTGCATACTACTTCTAGGAATCCTTAATTTCTTTCCATAGCGATATACAGGGTTATGGAATGGTACCTTGTTTAGAGCCTTGTCTCTTCTCTGTACTCACTGGAAGGGCAAAAACTTCTATTGGTTTTGGATAAGAAAATGAACTGCAGGTATGAAAACATGTGCAAATTTGATAATTATACAATATACTACTTTTTTGTTAGATGATGGCAGGTGACCTACTGATATTAAAGACTGAACCAATATGAACTTTTTCCTTTATTACAGGATTGTGGGGAGGAATGAGATTTGAAAATTTGAAATACTTATATGACTCCCTGAGTGAAATGGAAAGTATGCTTTTGGTTAGGCTTTCAGTAGTTCAGAGTAAAATGCACTGGAATTGATCAAAGAAATTACTCAATCGAAAGAGTTTAAAACATTTCTGTCAGAATATCTTCACTGCAACTGATAACATTTTATTTCTTACTCTCTCTTGGCAGATATTGTTCACTGAGATCTAAAACTGGAAAACATTTTAGTTAAAAGCAGTGACATCAATGAAGCAAATGAAATGAAATTAAATATAAAGGTAAGACGACAATTGTAGCAGTTCTGCTTCAAGAACTGGTTTTAATATCCACGTATTACTGGGAGACCTGACTTTGATACCTATTAGCAGCTTTTGAAATGAGCTACTAAATGGTGTTATTAGGGGGAAAAAAATCATTTTGGAAGCTAAGTGCCACTGCTGAAAAAGGCTTTTTTTTTTAAAAAAAGGTAAGTATATTTCCAGATCAATTAAAAAAAAAAATCCTTAAAGTAACCATACCTTGTTCATCTAGATCTACATTAGTACAGTTCCAAGCTGTTAGTTGCAGGAAGCCAGCAGATCCTGTAAGATGTAATTAATTTTTAAATTAGGAATATTGTCGATTTAATATAAATCTGCTAGTATTTAGACTATTTAGACTGTGTCCTTGATTGAAATACAAATATATTATAGGATTCTTTTGATATTAATAAATATTTACTACCTAAACACAATGTGCTTACATCTTTTTACTGAAAAAAAAGTCTTTGATGCTTAATAAATCATGTGCTATATATCCATTGTTGATTTGCTGTCTTAGTAGTAGTTACTGTGAAAATGTAGGCTGCTTCTAAAATAACCGTGTAGAATTGAATTATTGGATCTTGAATGTACTGTCTTGGGTAGAAAAGCCCATGTTGAGAAACGTTTCAGATACTGAAGGGTGTGGACAACTGAGTAATTCACAATGGGAGAAACTGAGGGTACAGAACTGTGTTTGCTGTGTTTCTTATATGGGTCCTGACTGCTTCCAGTGTTTTGCATCAAAAAAGACAGAGTTTAAGTAATTTTTTATGAGGAAAGGTGACTCTCTGAAAGAAAATAATCAGGTTTCCGGTTTGCTTTTTGTGGATAGGTGGAGTATTATACCTCTATGGAAGAATGCTGTGAGTGATTTTCTTTTTTTTTTTTTATCATATTGCATTTTGAATATCAGAACTTCTCATGGTTTTGTCACATGGGGAAGGGAAGAACAAAGTCAGTTTAGGTAATGACAATTGATTCTAGGACACCCAAAAAGCCTGTGAGGGGCTACTAGAGTATAGGAGCTGCTACCTTCCCTCCCTGCCATTTCCCCCCGTTAAGAAAATTGCAGTGGCTGAATTGTAATATCCTGGAATGCAGAAATACTAAATTTGTGACAAAACCTCACTTATTTCATCATCGTGTACAGCATGACTCTAATATTTTAAAACAGCTTTTCTTAGTTCCAGGGCTTTGATATTGTGCTGCTTATAGCATGGCAGTTGATTGAAAGACACAGACTTTAACTTTGTCCCCTTACAGGTAACTTTTAGAGGCAACCATAATTTGGTCCCATCTCATCTCACTTTCATTTCACTCATATCTCAAATACGTGGTTCTTAAAAGGGTGAGGAGACAAAATGCAATAATTTTATTCCTTCCTAATATGTTAACTAATGTAAACTTGAGGAAGTAGTTTTCACTCATAGACACCAGTAACATGAAAAGGAGCAACTCAGTTTCTTGGTTTTGCTTTTTTTTTTAAAAAAAAACCCAACCAAACAAAAAAACAACCAACAAAACCAAGCCCCCCAAAACCCTCAAAACCACCCCAGCTTTGTACTTAAAACTTTGCCAAATGTAAAGATTTTTTTGAGGATTGGGAGAGGGTGAACACACAAATGTCTGTTCCAGTGAATTCCAGGATTATAAATGGACAAGAGAAAAAAGTTAGTGTTTCTAAATGTGGGTGTATTCTTGCTCTCTCTCAATTTGCTCATTCTATTTCCATATAGAATAAAATTAGTTTGGTTCATCTTAAACAAAAGCAAAAGTAACATTCTCCGGTTTTAGTTAAGATTTTCCAGCCATCACCTTTTGGTTGAATGTTGGAGCTGGTCGTGTATGCTGACGTCTGGTTCGGACCAACAGAACAGCAAACAGAAAACTGCCCCCAGGAAGTGAAATTTTCATTTTGCATGTTCTTTTTCTTAAAGACCAGCTTGAGAGACAGTGGAATCCATATCAGTGTAGTGGACAAGCACAAATGCATTTGTGCAATATAATATGAGATGCAAATTTTAGTGGGCCAAAGCTGCTGACCCACTGAGTGGCTGGCCCTGAAACGCTGCCCTGAAGGTGGTGGTGGTGGAAGATCTGCTGCTTAGTTGGGTTTCAGCCATGCCAAGCATCATCTCTTTCTGGTGGAGATGAAGGAGGCACATTTCCAGCCATTTGTCTTTCCTGCTGCTATGTGTCCTGACAGCTTTAAGGAGGAACGGACCCACCGAGAGCATGCTGTAACCAATTCTTCATTGGTTGAGAATTTGAGTAGCATTTAAGGTTGTGCCATCCTTTAAGCCTGCCTTGGAGGGTTCATGGATACTTGAAGCCTAGACAAAGTTGACAGGAAACATTACAGTCCAAAGTATCTGAAATCAAGTGCATGTGGTTTTTGTAAATGTGCCATTGGTGGCCAGAGATAATCAGAGATACAAAGAGCCATTTTAATGCAATGTAACTAATTCTTTTCAAACTCCCTTCTGCCTAAGAGAGACAGAAGAACTCCATGTTTCTCAAGTACTCATGGGAAAAGAGGTACAACTGTTGCACACCAGCTGAGGACTGCTGCCAATTGCTGCTTGGGTCAGTTGATTTCAGAGGATGCTCTCGCTCCACTCATTATCCAGTTCCTAAAGCAGATGAGTAAGCAGGTCCCTACAGTGAGGACAAATAGCTCTCACAGCCGATCATACCTCTTCAGAGTGAAAGCAGTGACATGCTGTGTTATGCAGGGAGTCACTTTATAATCAATAGCTACAGGCTGCATGAAATTAACTCTATGTCTACTACAACAAAGGCAGGCAGCAGTTAGGCAAGATTTTGTTCAGATTGTAGATGTTGCTGTAGAGGAGTCTGGGTTCTTGATTGATGATGTTCCTTGATGATGCTGTACTGTTCATTGTCATGCACTTCTTTTCTGCTGGTTTTTTTTTTCCTTCTGCTCCCCTAGCCCATCAGGTACTCATTATAATCTCTTAGGTGATATGAAGCACTAATTTCTTCTTATTTTCTCATGAGCTTTTTCATGCCCTCCATGCAGGTAACACCCACTTTGCATTTCCATTCTACATGTTGTTGTCTTCAAACTGTCTCAATCTACCTTATATTATTGCTAAGTTAAGTTCAGTGCAAGTAACATATTCCACTGTTACAAGGTCAGCTTTTTCTCTGTTGCTGGATGTTTTTGAAGCCAACAGTGCCAGCTGAATCACAGTACCTCCCTCTGGTTACGTAAAGCGAAGTTGTAACTTTTGATGTGTTGCAGAAACCTTTAGGAATCTCCAGCTGAACACTGGGATTAAATTCTAAACCATTTTTTTTCTTAGAATATTCCACCCAAACAATGTGTCTATTCCAGTGTATGACACTGATTATTATTTGTTGTTGAAATGGAAGTTGAAAAAAAAACACCATGAAAGCAGGTAATTATGATGTAGCCTGTCCAAAGGACATGCTTTTCAGGTTTTTATTCTTTGCTTATTTAGGCAATGAATGCTTTGCATTCCATAATATAAAGATTTTTACCCCTTTCTGATTTATACTGCATGCTGTAATATACTTCACTTCGTTATCCAATACAGCACTCATTTTTTAATTCTGTGAAGTTCTTTTCCTCAATGGTCTATACTAGCAATGCATTTCACAGCTTGGTTATAACAGAAAGAAGCAAAAAAGAAATCCTTTTTGGAGGAAGATAATTAGTCCTTCTGACATTTTGATTGATGAAATACTAGTAATATTAAATACTTATTTAAGTGAGGGGGTTGCATGGGATGAAATTACTTTCCAATTTACTAATCATGACAGAAACATAGAGTCTCAACACTGGAAGGGACCTCAAGTCATTTGATTTATTTCTCTGTCCAAAGAAAGAAGCAGCTATACTTAAGTCTTTTCTGATGAATATTTGTGTAAAGTGTACTTAAAGACCTCCAGTAATGGAGACTCTGTAATCTTTCCAGGCACTCTATTCTGATGCTTCATTATCCTCCTAGAAATTTTTCCTCCTGTCTGCCCTGAACCTTCAGTTTGACAATCAGCTTAAACTTATACCTACAGGCCATGATCTAATCACTTTTTTCATTATAAATTTTCAGTTAACTCACCTGCAGCCACATAATTGCTAGAGCTGACCTAAGGGAGGTGGTGGGAGCCTATGCGTGGGGCTAAGGAAAAAGGTAGAAGTGTGCTTCATATTTTCAGACTATTATTTCTCACCCTATCCACCATGGATATGAAGAACAGGTAGCCACTTCTCTATTTTCAGCAATCTGGTATCATGTTTCTACCTTGGTCTCTAGGTCTTTAGACTAAACAAAAAGAATTTTCTCAGTTCTGTCCTGCGTTTCCAATCTTTGTAATTGACTCACCATGCTCGTTCGGTACACATTATGTTAAAATGGCACTATCCAAAAGTGAGCACAACATCTAGTTGAAGCCTCACCAGTGCTGGCCTGAGTGGAAGGATTGTTTTGTGTGTACTGCGGACCTGAGGCTTGTGGCTAAAACACAGGTGATGACTGTCTTTTTGTAATTTATGTAAGGACTCTGAAGTCCACGTAAAAGAGCACGAGGGAAGCGCTGGCAATCAGGCCGTTGGCCTGTTTTTTCACCTGGAATATTTAATTAGGCTCCTAACCCAGACAAGGGGAGGAGTGTTGGCCTTGGCCTCCTCAGAAAGGGTGGGCATGCACAAAGAGGTTTTGTACCGGAGTGGCTGCTTGACGCTCATCCTGCTCAAAGAGGCGTTGTCTGGTACAACTGGGACTGTTAACTCATCTTTGGCTGGTGATTTGCAACAGTCCTTGAGCTGCTGCCTGACCAGCTCTTCTCCTTGTGTTTGCATTCTGAGCTCGTCTTTCAATATACTTACAGTCATTCCTGGCTTGATGTTGTCTTCGGATTTAATAAGCATGTTCTGTCTTGGATCACTCAGGTCATCAGTTATCATGGTATCATGCCTAGGACAGACACCTACAAAACATGCCTTGATGCAGCCTTCTACTTTGGCAATGAACAAGTTACAACTACTTTCTGAGAAGCATTTTCTATAAGCATGTGTGCATTGTTCCTGTGATATTTTAATGTAGATAGTATTATGAAAAAAGTTATGTGCATCAGTATCAAAAGCCTTACTAAAATAGAGGTATGGGATATTTAGTGTTCCTCCTCTAACCCTGAAGCCCGTCAACCTGCGATACATGGAGATTTGTTCCTGACAGGTGCATAATGGCTGTTACTTACCTCTTTGTTTTCTTCTAGGTGCTTATTATTTCCAGTATTTTCCTGGGAATTAAAATTAATGGGACGCATCTGTAATTCTTTGATGCCAGCTTTTCCACCCTCTTACGGCTAGATACCATGATTGCCTTTTTCAGTTTTCAAGTATTTTACCTGCCTTCCACTAATAGTTCTTGAACTGATAATAGCTCTGAAAAGTCTTGTCAGTTTTTAAAGTACTCTAGAATGAATTTTATCGGTTACGGCTGATTTTAAAATTTCCAACCTAAGTACTTGCTAACCTTTTGCTTCTCTGTAAAAAAACTGAGGTCTTGCCCCTTTGTCATTGATATTGATTGTGCTTTCCACTGCTCGCAGTTGACATTTTGGTTAAGATTGATGTAAGAAGACATTAAATACATTTGCCTTCTGAGCATCATCTATCAATTGCATTCTTGGTTGAATACAATACTAGCCTCTTTATTCATTGTCTTCCTACTACTCATATACTTATAGATGATTTCAGTTTTAGTTACGTCCCTTGTTAGTTGCTCCTCATTTTTCCTTTCTGATTTTGCCCCTGTATGCTTATGTTTTTCTTTTGTTCTCATTTCCATCTTTTGTATGCTCCCTCCTTGTGTGTGAGACTTCTGGAAATTCACAAATTAACCAGACTGGTTGATTAATAAAAAAACCCAAAACCAGTAAAAGTAATAGCACTTTCCTGATGCAGTCATTCTATTTTCTGTAGGCTATGTATATAAGGATCTAAAATTTATATAAGTTTGTAAGTTTCCCCAGGATGTTAATAGCACGAATTACTGCTGGTTTAAAACATTCTCAGAACAATCGATTAAAAATGAGATGATACTGTAGGTTCTGGCCAGTTTGGCAATACTAATGGTGAGAATCTCCTTTAAAGTCTTGTTTTACTAGTTGCGGTATTATCAAACCATTAACTTAATAGTTTTAAGTCCCTTGAGATAATAATTAGGTATCTGAAGCCTGGTACCTGCCTAAAACATAAAAAACCTGAGATAAGAGTTAACCAAGCCCTTTGATTTGGTGGGACAACACCTCTCTCTGTCAGTCTCCTCTTCTATTGCATGAAGGTTTTTATCTTCCGTTGCTTACTGGGCTTAACTATCTCATCTCCATTGATTCTGGAAGTGAAGACTGTAGATTTTGCTGTGAACTCACAACCACATCTCCCATGATATAGTAGGTAAAATATCGATAAAATGGCCTCAAAACATCATATTTTTGACATGTGACTGAAATGATATAAAGTGATTAGTGAATAGATTATAATTTGTGAATTTTTAATCGAGGATATAAATAAATAGGCTTGAAAAGTTTTATTTTAAAGTATTTTGGTATTGATTTTGTTCATCATATGATGTATTCAAGCTAATATGTGCAAACAGAGGCTCTTGTATTTTTGCAAAAAACCTGTGTTCTTATGTACTATGCTTATATCTGGAGAAAAATAAAAGTTTGTATGGTGTCTTGCAGTACTTTAAGTCCGTGCGTTATGAATACTGCTTTAATAACTTACTGTTGTGAAAAAGAATACTAAGTTTAATCATACAGCTAATGTCATGATGTCACCACCCCCTTAACAGCTAAATGATAAAAGTGAGGACACATCAGCATGAATTGTTAAGGTCTGTACATTATTCATTTAAACATCTGCTGTTGGTTCCTCTTTACATATGGGAATAAATTATACCACATCAGCACATTCTTCATGCTTTGTGTTTAAGCATTTAAAAGTTTTTTTTTGTATTATTAATACTATTTTTTCTGCTTGGTTGGCAGCCCCTGAAGTTACCAGTGCCTATGACTACAGCCAACAGTGTGACATTTGGAGCATAGGTGTCATTATGTACATGCTGTAAGTAGCTTGTAGAAGTAATATAAAATGTACAGACCCATTTATAATACAAGTACTTGCAATTTTGCACTGAAATAAAAAATAAACCTGTGTGCTAAACCTTCACAAAAGAATGAATGCTTATAATTGCTTGTATGTAAACATTACCATTTTCTATGCAAACTAAAGTAAAAGAGACAGTTCAGTGTTAAAAATTGAGTATTTGATTTATGAACCACTTTATAATCCTGAAAAAACAGAAAATTACAGAATATTGCAGCACAACACTGTAAAACTAAACTGAATGTTTAGGCCTCTCTTTTTCTTATGTTGGCTGGATCTATATATGAGAACTAAGTTGTTGATTTACAGATTATTAGTCAAATGTGTTGAATAAACCATGCAATGAGGGTAAGGGCTTTTCTTCTCCACCTCTGCCTGTGATAACTCTGTAACTGAGATGTTCGAGGGCTGCCAGGTCTCCCTGTACAGGTTATCTGTGTCCTTTGAAAGTTTATTTGTCTGACGTTATTAGAGGAAGAAATGGAATTTTACACTTGTAAGAGTACACGCATATTTTTATTGAAATCTTTCATCATTTATAACATTTATCTTACTTACAACATAATAATTCCTCTCTGAAAAATCTTATTCTGCCTAAATTAGCTAAATAGTATAAAAAGTACCCCAGCAATTAAAAATAAATTGTAGCAAAGTACATAAATTACCATTCATATGATGCAACTAAAATGGTCACATTTTATGCAGGAAATTTTTTTCTTTCATAATGTATTTGCGTGGTTTTTTTCCCCCACTTTCAGTCTTTTTTCTTCTCTCAGTTGCCCCCAGATGATGCTTTAATGCCAATGTTTTAGAACATTACCACTCGCCGTTTCATTTGTTGTTATTATTTCTATCCTGTGATTGTTTTACTTTTGTTTCACACAGCTGAGTTCTTTTATCACTTCAGACTTTGTACATGAGCCTGCAGACACAGGCACACAGTTTCATAACCTCCTCTTTTTCAGATTTTCTTTGTTTTGGTTCCTCAGTTTCTTTTCTATACAATCAGCTTACTTTTCTTGTGTCAGCATGATGAAGTGTTCATACCTTTAGTGCCTTTATTTTTATTTTTTTTAATTTCTAAAATCCGCGTGTACTTTTTATGCTGATACAGAATGAGTTTTATTGTTGTACTTCATGATATTAATGTTTGTATCGCAGTAGTAGGATTTGCACAATTTAATACAATAGAATATTTTATAAAAAGGTTGGTAGAAATTGGATGGTTTGACTGGCTAATAAGAATCCAGAGCAGTGCCTGCAATCAGCACAATTCACAGCTCAGAACTTGTAAAACTCAGAACAGTGAACTGTGTTGATTGCAGCTGGAGCGTAGAACTTCGGACCTTCTTCTTTAATTAGCAATATAAATATTTTTTTAAATTAGCATTTTGTAATCACAACAGTGTCAGAAAAAAGTAACAGTAATTCACCCCTTGTTGTGTGGACTACACAAGAATGAAAATAATGTGTATGAATTAATAGAATACAAGTCACACTCCTTTTTCTTGCTTAATTTGAAAATAGTAACACAAAACCCATAAGATCATCTTCTGATTTTAATTCTGGTTTTGCAAATTACTTTTCTTCACAGCCTGAATAACAGCTTGTGCTCCCGGTGCTCCTCTAATGGGCTTAAAGGTACTGTTATAGCCATTATTGCTACCATCACAACTTTGACCCTTCTAGGCTCTGGCTAATGCCTCCCTGGTAATTTGCTAGCTGCCAGAGCTCTTTTTGCAGTGCAGATGGCATGCTCCATCTTGGTACCAAGGGTATTATTGCCACGACAGGCTCAGTCTCTACCTATATGGGGAACGTAAGCCCTGAGGTGACTCATGAACTCCGTTTTCATGAATGTTAATGCACAGGGTTGCCTCTACGTAATGGGGCAATGCCAGCGTGATGGATTTTTATATGTAATTTAAACTGAGGTCTACTTTATACTTTCCATTTCATTTCTATTTTTACATATACTAGTAGAAGCATACACAATAGTAACCAACAAAAAGAAAATCCGTTAAAATACAAAAGTATGTCAGCACATTGAGAGAGTAGACTAGCAAGAGTCCTGCTGCCTGTCACACTCCGAGAGTACGGCCCATATGCTGCTCTCTAATTGGAAAGGGTCAGGCGCTTCTTTTTCCTGTGCAATCTATGCTGTTGGATTTCTTGCTCATTCTTCCAAGTGTGCTCAGAGACTCTGGCCCCTGCAATAGTTCTGGAAAACCTTTGTGCAACTAAAGAAGTCTAGGATGCCTAATAAATTACTTCCTGCATTGCAGCAATAAGAAACATATTAAGAAATTGTGGTACTTTTTGCTCCTTTCTAAAGGCACAGAAAATTTCTTCACAGATTTTCAAGGTTCCATGTGATACGTTTCACCTACTTAACTTGATTTCTTTAGCTGAAGTTATTTGTTGTCTGTCACTGCCTTAGTCTGGAAAGAATTTAGTCCTATCTGTGCATAACAGAATAATGGGCATTGTCACCAGCCAATACTTACAGTATCATGTCCTGAAATGAACGCATTCTTCCCATTTTCTCTTCTTTAAATTGAGTTCCATGTGGATTTAAGTCCCAAGGGAGATTTGGAAGGAGAATTGGAGGATAAAATAAATCAGCAATTTTCACTGAAGACATTTTGAAATTAAAAGTTTTGGGGAAAATGCAATAAAATATTAATTTTGTGTTTTACCTTAAAATTAAAAATTAAAGCCATGTGAATGAAACTCCAGAATATTTTACTTTGATATAAAGTGACAGGCATCCTTCACTCGGATGTGACAATTACATTTTCTGTAGTTACCTCTGTGTTTTGGGAGCAGAACTAAAAACACAGCTTAATGCAAATAATTTATTTGATGAAGTTAGCTTTTTTTTTGTTTTAACTGGTCACAAATAAGTGTATTCATTTCTTGAAAGTATTTGATATATAATTTTTGTGTGTCAGTTGTTTATGAATAGTATGATGTAAAATCTATTAGAAATTTAATCTGTCTTTATTAGTTTTGATTGAAAAAACAGATCACATGATACAGTTTTTCATTTGTTCTGTGATTAGTAGAGCACAGATCAATATTTACTTTCAAAGTATATTCTCTAATAAACATATATAGTTGATGTTTCTGGTTAATACTTCTGTTGAAAACCAGTAATAGTCACTGAAATCAAATGCAAAGCAAATTTAAACACTGGGTTTGATATTAACACTTTTTTTTAAGGAATGCATTTGTTTTAGTTTCATATATATTACCTTTTTTTTTACTGTTACCACATCATTAACAATACAACTGACATAATGGAAGCAGATGATACAGAAAGAGTAAATTGAATTTACAGACATTCAGATACCACATTTACTCAAATACTTTACTCAACATAACAAGAAATAGATACAGGGGAAGAATGCAGTCAAAGTATATTTTTATGAACCTATGTACTTTTAATATGCATGCTTATGGATATGTCTTAAAATATTTCTGACATTTCTGATATCTTTGCTTTTTTATTATCTTATTTCTACTGATACCTTAGTTTAAATTAGGCCAAACAAGGCAGTGCTCGCATTATGTAGTTAAAGGAGATGCAGCTTGATACCAGAACATAAAGTGAAAAATTAAAAATGGTGTTTTGTTTTATCACAGTATTTTCTGCTTTATGTTTTTGTTCTCAAAAATGCATCTTTTGTAGCAGTAAAAGCATATTATACACTTCTATATTTTTCTGTGACTCACACTTGCTTTAATTTACCACTATTCAATGAAGAATAGCAACTTAGACTGAGAATTGAACGTATTTCATAGATTGTAAGAATCTGGAACTGAGTTTATCGCATTTTGAACAGCAGCACACTTGACTTTACAGACAAAAGCAACCACTATGTGTGACTAAACTGACTTATATAAAATAAGGCTACAGAATAAAACTTACCTAGTAACACTTATACTGAGTCAATGGCCTGTGTTTGATCCGAAACCTGTTTTTTAGAAAGGCAGCTGATTGGGACTTAAACACCTAAACCAAGAGTGGTCTGTTTTGTCTTTTTGCTGTTTTTTCAGTTCTTGTGATTGTTACTAACTCAGTTGAGTTTTAGCTCACTAGTCTAAAAACAGTGAGACATGAATTAATGATGGTTCTTATTACTGAAATGTAGCGGTTGTCAGGCCAGAATTCTTGAATTGTTTAATGGAAAATACCACTATGACATGAAACCAAAAGATTGACATGAAATAAAATTGTTTGCAGTAAACAAAATCTCTGTGGTGGAAATAGCGCACATGGTGGCAACAGGTTAGCTTTCAGTTCGCCGAGCGATCTGGATAAGTGAGTGACAAAATAGCAAAATACCATATTTTCAGTTAAATTTTTCTAGCGTCTACCTTCAGTTGTTGTACCTTGTTAAACCTTTGGCTCTTACTTTAAAAATCCATATAATATCAATTATCTTTTCCTTATGTGGCTACCCAGTGACCAAGATTAAATCACCTTTTAACCTCGTAACCTTTTTGCTTTAAATCTCTCTGAGAGACACATTTTTCAGAACTTGAGTCACTTTTGTAGAGTTCTTCTGAAGCTTTCCCAGTCCTGCGAACTTTTTGATTTCACAGTGATCCCATAATACATAGTTTTTGCCTCACCAGTGAAAAATAGTAGGTATCTGTTCAGTGACCCTAATTTTCTTACACCTTTTGTAGCAAGCTTAGAAGAAAAGCTTTTTGAACTAATAAGAAAGGGAGACCTGTGCTTTAAAAATCTGGTCTGGGAAACAGTGTGGCTCATAAGTACACAATGCTCTCACAAAATAAATGCTGACAGTATTGCAATGAATTCCACAAATGTAGCAGTTTTGATCTTTTTGGTTTTTTTTACTTTTAAGTACTACGCACTTTCTGAAAAGCAAAATTGATGCTAAAAAATAAATTGACATAAATGATATCATGAACTAATTTCATAGCATTTTAAGTAAAATATTCTCTGCTGGGTTAAAGCACTCAGTTGAAAATGCGTGTAGTTGTTGTTAGCAGAAATGCGATGTACCAAGCTGTGGGTTTTTTTCCTAGCAAAACAAGTACTGAGGCTACTTCTGAAAGTTGATCCTGCTCACCAAATCACAGCTAATGAATTATTACTTGATAACCGGTGGATAATAGTGAGTTTTGAGGCGGTATCCTTTCTTCACCTTGTGTTCTACCTCTTACTTATTTGGTATATAAAGATGCTGTATTGCCTCAGTGGAACCCAGTGGAGAGAAAAATTTAAAAAAACACAACTTAAGCGACAAAGCACTTGTAGGGGCCTTATCCAAATCTCCCAAATCCATTTACCTGTTTTGCTTGTAGCCTGTGGACTTTTGACAAGCCTGTTAACTAGGAGAAACTTTACACTGTGTTCCTTACCCAAACCAACTTTACCTGATTTCCCATATATTTTGACATAGTATGGAAATATGGCTTCAGGTCAGGCGTAATTAATTCTCACAATGTTCCTGTTAGTATAATAAAAGTTTTTTTGTTGTTGTTGGCTTTGGGGTGTTTTTTGTTTGTTTGTTTGTTTTAATTTAAAAACAGAAGATTGAGCTACAGGGAAATTTGGCCATTTTGAAGGGAAATGAACTGTAGCGCTGGAAAGGGAACCTGTGAGCTCCCAGCTCCCTGGCTGGGCTGCAGACCACGCCACTGTGAGAACACGGAACTTTCAGCTGTCTGATGAAACAGGTGCACTATTTCATAGTTGAAATTAAAGCAGAGGGAATGGATATATCTGCTACATAAAGATAACACTGATGATAGTAAACCCTAATTTCTACTGTTGCTGGCTTTAATGCTGTGTAGAGAGAAATGCCTGTGAATCACTGAAAAATATTCTGGTTTGTGGGAGAATAAATAGCTCCTCTATTAAAAACGGACAACGGGTTTTGCCTCACCCCTTCATCTACCAAAGAACCATTCCGTACTAGCGTACATCTTCCTTCCTTCCTGCTAATTGAGGAGAGATGAACAAGAAGCTTTTTTTCCAAAGTTTCAGTGCATTCCTGTGTCTGGGAGAATAGCCACAAGCCAATGTGTAACTCTACAATGGCCTGAAAAATGAGACAATTTTCTTCCAGTTCTGCCCTGTCGTACTATGACTACCATACTATTCTTGCCTCATGAAACTGAAGATACAGAAAACTACCATCTGTGTGATTTGATGACTTTTCACCATGTATATTCATCAAGTTTGAGACTAAATTCCATATGATCACATAACTGCATGTAACAAGACCTTCCTATAGTTCATTGTAAACCATTCCTTCTCTCCATACTATACAACTTTTCAGGCACAGTAGATTTTAATTTACAATGCTTTTCTTCATTTAAAGAGTAGGTGGCAGACTGGTTATCTTATCTATAAAATTTCTACAAATGTAACCCCACATTAGCTGTCTTCCGTTGCACTTTCACAATATGTGTGCAACAGGTTTAAGCATTAGTTTCAATACAAAACTATTTTAGATTTTTTCGTCAAGTTTTATTGTTTCTAAATGCTGAGAGTTGGCCATCGTGGACTCCAGAGAGAATTCCTTCATGCAAGGGGCCCGCTCTGAAGTCTGCTGTTATGGACAGCTTCTGCAGACATTATTCGATCAGAAATAAATAAAATCAGAAATGAGCTCTGGAAATACACTGAATCCATTTGTTCCTCCAGCTGATTTACTCCTAGCACAGTTTTAAGCTGCTTCCTTAAGGGAAAACTTTCTGGATGAGACAGTGCTCCAGACTGTGATCTTGCCTTCATGCCTCAGTCTTTCCTTTATGTGACCAGCCAGTGTTTTCCATTACAGTAGAACTGAAAGGAGATATTTTGGTCTCTTAAATATCTCTGCATTAGCATGAGCTGAGTTTCAGTGCTATTTTAAGGCTTGGGTTGCTGTGTCTCCAGTTCTGAAGCAGACTTTGGCAGCCATCTGCCTGTGAGAGTAGCTCCAACATTAGATACTTTGGATCTGCTGCGTGTGAACACAGTATGCAGCTGCTCTGCTCGCAGATGGGACTTGTTTGAACTTGCTCCATGGGATCAGTACCGTGCATGTGCGGTGCCCAGTGTCCTGGTGCAGTTCTGCTGAACTTGAAAAATGTTTCCAATCAATATGCCTGTTTTCTTGAACAGTGAGGGACCTCTTTAGCATTTTTACTGCCACATACATCCCCATCTCTGTTCACTACTGACACTTCCAATTTATTTAATAACATTTTTTGTTTCATTGACATAAAGTATTTATTTTGTATAAGGAGCTAAGAACACCAGGATGGTCATACAATGTAATGTTAAAGGTCTTTGTCACATCATCATCAGTGGCCAAGGATAGATGCTTAGGGGATAAGAACAGAAAAAGCATTCAGTACTGCAATATTATAGCAGCCTTCAGGCACTTGTTGGCCAGGGTTTCCCCTGAGAGAGTGGTGGTAATACAGCTCAGTTGGCTTTTTTTCCACCAATTGGTCCAAATATCTTTAAACTCAAAAATTTACTTGTGGCAAAGAATTCCCCAGCTTCGGTAGGCGGACTGTGAAGGAGAGTGTCCCGTGTAGTTCTGTACCTTCTACCTTCCATCAACACGTTCCATTTGAACCCCCCAGTTGTTTGCATTCTCCTATGCTGCCTATGGTTTTCATATGTATTACATATTGCAGTGTTTGAAGTGGTAGCTAAATGTTTTTCCGTATCTAATAAAAACCTTAGGTTTTTACCTCTAAAAGAGGAGTATAAAGAGAAGAAAGGGGGACTTAAAGTGATAAGTGGCACTATGCAGAATTCTTTAACAAATGTTGATTAAGATGTCCTAATATGGCCTGATTTTCAGCACCGCTGAGCACCTGTGGCTCCCGTCTTACTTCAGTGGGAGTTGCAGATACTCAGCACCATTGAAAATCAGGACACTGGTTTCTACTTCATGCTTGTGCCTTCACAGCCTTTGTGATTTTACAATAGCCAGATGGGGAACATGAAAGTGCATTATCATGTAGAGAATTCTGCGTGTAAAAAAATTAACCCCTTGGTGCCATGTGACACATGAGCTTCTGCATAGGACTAAACGCATTTGGCACCACAGTCTCCCACCAGGAAATCCCTACCATCTGTACCAAAAATTTATGAAGTCACAAGTCATTCTGTATTATTAAAACTGGCATTTCAAACACAGGTACAGCAATTTTATATTCCAGAACAATACTTTAACAACAAAAATTTTAATTTAAAAGTTACCGTGTACTTATAGCTAAACAAATGACCTCAAGCTTGATTCAAGTTAGTGGATACCTCTGGAGGTTTATGTGTTGTCAGTTTGAGACCATACATAGTTTTGGCCGGGGGCTATGCAGAGGGTTGATGATTAATTATTTACCAGAAATACTAATTAATGCAGTTCTTTTACTAGTTTTGATTATTCTGATCTTTATACCAGTTAAAACTTTTCAAGACATGTTTAACTTTTTACATCTGCTAAAAAGTAAGAGCAAAAAAAGATGACAGGATAGCAGAATATTTTAAAGTTTCTAAGAAACACAAAAATTGTGTTAACACTACATATTTTTTCTGCATAATCTGCAGGAGTATATTACTTATATACTGAGTATTATGTTCATGAAATATAAGGCAAATCTTATTTCATAATAAATATTTTTTATGGATACACATATTTTTGTTTGATACTGTAATTTCCAATTACTTTAAGCTAGATTTTTTAAATATACTCTATTCTGTTTTTTTCTATCTATAGTATATATTGTATGGATTGTGATATATTTTAATTGTAAGAATACTCTACCTCATTTTCTTCACTTCCCACTAGGAGGACTTGATATTTTCTTAGGTCTGATTTAGTGGAAGGTGGTGTTTCCTTTTGGGTACTGAGGTTGTTTTTTTCTTCTTTTCTCTGCTCTACTGATCTTTTGTTTTCTCAGAAGATCTTTTGAGCACATTGAAGGTGAACTCTGCTTTATAATTTTGTGTTATTGCTGTGATTTTTGGTGAAATTTACAGGTACGTGAGTATGCTTGACTGAACAGTAAAAGAAAGACCCTAACTATAAAATTTATGTGTACAGTGTGTGTGATTTCTTGTTTCTTTTGGGGGCAGATTGTCTTTTGCAAGCAAACAAAATGCCTAAAGCCCAAATCCTCCCATGCCTGACTTAGAACCCCAGTTCAATAAAAGTATACATGTTCTGCAAATTATTTAAGTGTGTTCCCAAAGTTATGTGAGGACTTGAAAAATTTGATCCAATGAAGGACTGAGATGCCTAAAGATGCCTAATGATTCTAAGAAGCAATCTGTTCAGAGCTCTCGCTTTAACAAAGCGGCCTCTCACTTTCCCATCTTAAATTTTCTCAGCTATCTGAAATTGGATCATTTTGTGCACCTACACCTCCCTCCATTGGCAGCCCTGGGCAGTTTGGAGCTGAATTACAGCCGAATCAGACAGTTTCCTGACAGAATGCAGTAAAAATCACGGCTTTCTTTTAGTAACTGGCAGAGATACAACCTTTTGTGCGGCAGCCTAGCGGTCAGACTACTTGCTGAAGATGCAGGAGTCCCAGACTCCACATACAGTATAAACTTGCCTGGAGACAAAGGCTTGTGCTGAGTGAGAGCATGGCATTGCTTTTTCTTCCCTTGACTGAAGTGATGACATTCAGGTTGGATGGCTTGCGAGAGGATCACTTTCTGTGATTCTGTAAAGCAGGCATTTGACAAGAATGATAAGGGCTAAAATATGTACCGGACAAGTGCATTTAATACACATACACCTTCACTCTGCACAAAATATGGAACTTGAAACCACTTCAGCATTTTTCCTACCAGTAAAATAATGCATTCTTCTGTCATATCTCAATAAAATAAATAGCAGTTGTACTCCATGATATTTTTCTAATACACAAGTTCCCTTTTATATACATTATCTGTAATTATGTGTGGGTTTATCACTGTCCTTGTAAGTTTATTCCATCTGAGTTACCTTATGTTTAGATTTTCCATTTCTGTGAATCAGTCTCCTTTTATAATTGATGGTTGTATTCAAGATTTCTCTGAATGAAATCAAAAGCATTGTCTGTAGCTTTCTTCTGTATAGAAAAATCAAGAAACCAGGCAAGACAGTTGCTCCTTTTTGCCTTGTCTGTAGTTACATTGGATTTGTTTATATGCTCTAAGGCCTTTCTGTATGCACCAAGGCTTTTCTTTGGCTCTATCAACTTTCCCCATGTTATCAAATGCATTTTTAGTATTTCCAGACATCTTGTTCTTCCATTTACTGTGTATCATACCAAATTTGAAGGCTTTTTTGTTTAGCTCCAACATTTTAATTGTTTCTGTGGAAAGCTTATTGGATTCTGAATGCCTGATAATGAATCAAGAGTTTAACAGTTCTGTTTCCTGCCCTCAGTTTACTGGTATTACCTAAAATCTTTCTTTTTTCCCCCAATAGGGTAACTGAACTTTTGTCCCCTAAAATCTAAATCTCAGATACTCCAGACTAATGCTTTGAACAGCTCTTGAAAATGACAACTTCAACCTGTCCTTCTCCTTGGTGTTTTTCAGGTGGTGTATATGCCACTGAGATTAACAGAATAAAGGTGCTCATCAGGCTTGCGATGTTGTATGTTAGATGTGTTCATGAAGAAAATACGTTATTGTATTTTCCGTAAGTAGTTGGATAGCTCTGCATTTTTGTCTTGAATCCTGCTAAAGTTTGCTTCCTAAAAATTGGGTGGAAAAAAAAAGTTGAAATGGAAACAAAAGAAACAGAAACAACATAGTCTGTCAGTTAGGAAACCTCCACTCCTTTTACCCACAGCTGGCACTAGGTGCTAGTGAATTAAAGCCAACAGGTGTTCAAATGAGCCAACACAGATAATTAACTTAAATGGTCCTATTTTCTTTAAAACTGTCAGGAAATAAACTCCCTCTTCTCTTTTATGTGGTATACAATTATCCAGCACTCTGTAAGTCCTAGATCTTTTAAAAAGGCCTCTTTTTAAAGGCCTCAGTCTCTGATTTTGTGGGTGTAATGCACTGAACACTACATATTTAACTACATAACTGTTCATGCAAAAGAGGTAGTTAAAATGTGTGTCATCAGTTATGCCCACAGTTGTCATAATGTAAATCTGCATCTGCAACAGATGAGGTTGTTTTGCAAAATTGAAACTTACCTTTTTAATAGATATGAGTGTTTATGCTTTCATTATTTGGTACATATGTGTACATAGCTATTTCAAACAAAGGAAACACTTCTAAATACCAGTCTTCATGTAAAACAAAACAAATACAAGTTTGAAATAAGAATTGCTAATCTAATAAGACGGGGGAAAGAGCTCTAAAAAAAAAGTCTCGTCTTTGACCTCTTTCCTCTGTTGGATCCACTGTGTGATCTCCAAAAAAGCCATTAAAATTACATTTTCTGTGTTGCATTTTACCAGTCTGTACAGTGCAGATAAAAAACTACCTAGTAATTATATATCATTAATTAATATTAGAAAAAAGGATCCCTGGTTTTAGTGAAGTGCTCTAGGAGCATCAGAAGGTTGGTAGTATTAATGCAAAATATTATCCCTTAACTCTAGTTTTCAGTCATGTATCAACTTTGCATACAGTACGCACTTGCCTTTCTCTCCAAACCTTCAGATACATAATTGCCAGCTTTACTTGAATGGCCAAAGGGGTCAAACCAAAATTATTTCAGATCATTCAGTGTGAGCTGAGAGGACAGAAGACTGAGCAGTCTAAGAAAAATTGCTCCTTCTGGACCCATAAATTGTTGCACTACCCGTTCCAGATTAGGCTAAGTAAAATGAGAGTGTTGCGTAGGTACCTTCATTTGCTCAGTAATGTAAAGAAATACTGATGGATACAGAAACAGGGAGAAGCAGGGGCAGTGGAAAATCTCAGAGAAATTCTCTAACTCTTTGGGTTTTCTTGATGTTGCTTTTGTAGAAAGAGCTAAAATTCCTTTGCAAATGTTTGGGATCCATAGTTGAAGGAGTTCTGGGGAAAATATCACCTGCTTCCTTCCTGACTGTAGTAAGGAGAATAGTAGTAGTAGTGCTTGCAGGGTTGTGCTTGCAAAAGAGATGACCGGCCTTTGGAAAACATTTTTTTGTGTATCTGACTGTGGATTATAGTGCAAGGCTTAAAAAAAATAGGGCCATTACTCTGGTGTTATGTTTTTAATAATACTTCCTAGATATGTTGAAGTCAAAATTTAAGAAAATTTACTGTTGCATCTAGTGTGAAACACATTGTCCAGAGACTGTGTCTTGGAGCTAATGAAGGAATGGAATAATAATCTAGACATTGGTGAGGAATGCAGTGTCAGAGAAGAATCAAATAACCCTGCTACTACCTGTCAGCAGGATGAGACCAGTGAAGCACAAGAAAGCTCTACCAGTAACAACAGTAACATAGAATTTGGTGCAGAAACTGAAACAGAGAATGGGGGCAACAAATCCTCCAAACCAGCAAAACAGGTAAAGTTTACCATGTTGTAATGTACAACAAAGTGATAAGTAGAATTGAGGGTGAATTAGGAAATGTTGAATGTGACCTAGTGCAGAGAAAAATTGCTGATGTCTGGTGAAAGGTTTTAATGTAGTGTAAGAATAGAAATAAATACTAGGATATAAGGTGAACTCTACAGCGCACAGTTGTCATGTAAGTACTGTGCACTGTAAGAAACCATTTTGCCTTAGATATCAAGTCCATAACAGGTAATGTCTCCTGTTCGTTGTCTTCAGGTGTAGGGGTATGTGTATATATGGGGCGGAGGCGGGAGGAGGAATGTGACAGAAAAATGTGGAATCTTGAGACAGCAATATTTGGGGGCATTGAAGAGGAATCTTTCACAAGACAGCCATTTTTTGTAGATATGCTCATAATGTAGGTAGCCATCTTGTGATGCCATCTCGGAGGGGTGGGGTGAGTGAGAATAGGAAAAAAAAGAAAAATAATTGTTCATAAACAACAAACATTTAAGGCCCCAACTAATACTAAAACCTACAGTTTAACATTTAGGATAGTGATTTGATTGCTTAAGGTGATTGCCTAAGATACTGAATTTTCTTTCATGGTGCCTCTCTTGATGTTTCAGCTGAAGCAAGGAAAAACCATAATGCAAATACTAAGGATTCTGCATTAGCTCTGACCTCTAAGGCTCTCAGATTTATCAGTCACAAGGTAGTTTGCTGTGCTGCAGTCTGAAAGCATCATTGTTACATTGGATGGTTTCTGCTTTCAAAGAGGCTACTTAGCAAAGAATGAGGTCTTGATATGGAGAAATAATGCATATTTATTACAGCTGAATACTCCTGTATGAATTAAAAGTGAGGAGTCTATATGGAAAAAAGGATTTAAATACACTTTATATGCCAAAATCAAAGTTCTAGAAATTCTGCTTCATGCCACCCTAACCAGAGATACAGAAACTGCTTTACTTCCAGGCTCCGTGGGCACCTAAGACTTTGTCTGCTGAGCATACCCAGAAATGTCTGGTCTTGGTTTTCAGCCTAGGCTCTTTTGAAGAGCTATGTCAGGGAGTGTTTCCAAACTTTCATAGGATAGGATTTATAAAATCATTGAAAACTACTCTTTCTCAGAAATGGGCACTGAGGGGGTAGAGTTGGTGATGCTGGTGCTACTGCTCTTTTTTATGCTAGCCTAAGCATGGAGTACAAGCTGCAGGAGACTTCAGTTTCCTCTTCCTTCTGAGCACACTGCCTGCAGGCAGTTCCTTTCTCAGGGAGGACTTTTCTTTCATTTCTTATAATTTCATACTTCCTTCCACATCATTCATCACTATCTCTCAAAGAAACCTAGCGGTCCTTCCACAGATAAAAGTAAAATTTGGATTTTGGATTCCACTGTACGGACCATGTATGCACAAATTACTTGTGGCAATGCCTGTGTTGGAATTGGCTTATATTTCCCTTCTCTTCCTCCTTCTTTCCCACACAAGATGAAAGACAGGACTTGGCACAAATATTTTAAATAGTGATAGGGGAAAAAACCCACCCAACATTTCCATATCCAAAGTGCAGCACTGCTGTATGGAGATGCTAAGATCCTGCTACTAAGTTGGCAGTTGATCACCATGCCTAGCAGACTTACATAGGATGACTTCCCAAGAGACCTGTTTCCTTCCAAATCAACTAAATAGAAAGTCATAGCAAAATAGACAAAACCCTAGAATGTAAGAAATTACTTACCGGGTGAGATCATCTAGATCACTACTCTCTGCGACAGTGACAACAGGAAATGTTATTTAGGGAGAATATACAAGCCTGGCTATTTCCTCCCATGTAGTACCCTGGCATCCAAAATTGTCCTTAGGGTTGTTAGAAGATGCATCCCAAGCTAATCCTTTTAGTATTCATTATGGACCTGTTGTCAATGTATATGTCTGATTCCTTTTTGAATATGCTGATACCATCTGCCTCTGCAGCTGCCCGTGGCTGCAAGATCCAGAAATGAGCTATTTGCTGAGTAAATAAATATTTTTTTTCTGTTTTAAACTGATGTCCTACTCAGTTCATAAGGCAGCCCTTATTTCTAGAAGTACAGTATGTGGTGAACAGCTCACATTCATTGCTAAATAAAATCTCAGTCATATCCCTCCTCAGTCACCTTCTCACCAAACTGGAGTCCTAGACTTTTTAATCTCTTCTCATACATGGGTGCTCTACCACTTTGATTATTTTAATTGCCACTCTCTGTACCTTTTCTAAGTCCACTATGTCCTTCCTGAGATGTGGAGACCAGAACTGTGTACAGCGTTAAAGATGCAGAGGCACCATGGTTTTATATATTAGGAAAATGGTATGTATTGTTGTCTTCTCAACACCATCTCGGTAATGTCAAATGTATTTAGCTTTCTGGATACCACTGCTTGTCAGCCACTGATGCCAGACAACCCTCAGTGATGGCTCCAAAATTGCTATCCTGAATTATCACTGTAACTACCAGTTTGAGTTGAGCGTCATGTAGACATGCTTTAGATTATTTTTCCCCGAAGTGTACCACTTTACCTTTTTTCCCCTCTCTCTATTTTTTCCTCTTTTCATTTTTTTCTTCTTTTCTGAAGTCTGTTTCTTTGTGTTCTGCAAGGGAAAAAAAAATATGTCTTCACCCAAGGGTAAGACAGTGCATAGAACTTTTCCAGGAGCTTAGCTGTGTAAGAATTTTACTGGTGACAAACATACAGATGTTGTCACTTACCTGGGCTGCTCTTTTCTGCCAAATAGAGCCATGTTTAGAATTAATTCATTGATGCTAGTTCTCTAGGGCCTTTTTTAAGCCTCCAAACTGTGTCAGCTGATTGCTTCAGCCCCTTCAGTCTTGTTTCACGGATTGGCGAGAAAGTAAGTAGCACACCTGCTTTACCAAATGCAACACTTGGAAAGAAGAGTACAACCCTCAAGACTTACAGTGTTGTGAATACCTTATCAAGTGCCCTTGCTAACATTTTAATGAAAGTTTGTCTAAATTAAGAGATAAAGTAATGTGTAATTTAAGACCGGTTGTTTCATATTTCCCTGGTAAAATACTATTTTGCATTCAGGTAGGAAACACAATGCAGAGGAACCAGTATTTCCCTTTGAGATGACCTGGGTTTAAACACTTGGGTTTCTACCTGTATAGTTAGGAGTGTGATTTTAAGCTTTAAAAGTATCAGACTACCTCATCTGCTAGTACTGAATATTATTTGTGTTAGCAGAAGCATTTAGAGAATGGTATTTTTGAAAGTTAATAAATTGTTGTTGTTGTACTGAAGCAAAAGGCTTAGCTTTTCAATACGTATAAATCATTGTTATAATTATTACTAAAATCACTGATTCTTATCAGTTAAAGGTCTTTATCATTTCCTAGCTTTGTTTTGTTTTCTGAAGAGATAAATCTTATAGTAAAAGTTGGAGTTCGTCCAGTGGAGACCATTGATCCTATCTTGGCTGAATTTTATCCATGAAACAGACCAGAGAAAGAGATACCAAAGAGCAACATATTTGTGCGAGATGAAGACAAAATTCTTCATCTCTCATTTTTATAAGACGAAGATACCATTTTAAATAGTGTTTTAATATTGTGATGAGTTAATATCTGTGATTTTGATTCAGAAGCTTAGTTAGTGAAGATTTAAATCAAGAAAGATTGGATTTAAAATTTAAAGGTAAGAAGGTTGCCTGTGTACTCTAGGAGAGATTAAAATTATCTGTTATAATGCAGCTCTTATTTCTGTATGATCTTATTTTTACATACTTTGTGATATATAGTACAGTAGAGTTACACTAGAATAGTATTTTGTAATTGTTTTCTGTTGTACTACTTTGTTCATATCTGTGTTCTTCCCACCTTTTTAAAGTGTTTATAAAGTTGTAGTCTTTATTTATTTATTTTTTTTAATTGTAGTTCCCTGCAGTTAGGTCAGTATCTCCAGTATCAAATTCAAAGTGGAATCAGGATTGCCAAGAAAAGAAGGGAGAACTGGACAAGTCCTTGGTGCCTTCCATCCAGGAACCAGGAAATAAAAGCCTTCTGAAGTCTGTTGTCTCGCTCAGGACCAAAAAGAAGTCATAGCACATCCATCAGCTCTGAACAAGTTAAGAGTAAACAACTATTACTTGTGCCAAAATGAGCAGACTATATAAAGATGGACAAATATATCCTGAAGTGTTTGTCTTTTTACTCTCCTGAACCCTTTAATCAGAAAGCTTTAGCTTTCCTTTAGCACCGAAGAAAATCTAACAGCAGTGTGAACTCCTAACCTGTAAGAGGACATCCACTGGTAGTATTTTTGTCAGAGTACAAATTATAGAATTGCCTAAAAATGTATGTAATTTATTTGTTCTATACTAATAGGCACCATGCCAGGTAGGCAGTTTGCTTTCACAAATCCATTTTGCTGTGTTTTACTTGCATTTACTTTCTTTACTTTTGTCACAAACATTTAGGGGGAAAAAATGAGGTCAGAATCTGTAATAGGGATTCCTGATAACTGCGTGCTTTACACTCTGAGAATATTCTAGGAAATTGCTTATAAATTTGCTTGAGGCGTTATAGCACAAGTGCTTCAGTCTATGGAATTTGTTACTGCTATTTGAGATTGCTGTCAATTGCTTATTTTTAAGCAGGACTTATTTTAAGCTTGATGAATAGGAAATATATTTTTAAGTACAATGGAATTGCTGTGGTTCTCGCTACTGAATTTCTGGTGTGTTGATTAAATTCTTTAAATAAAACAGGTGTTAGAGTAACGGCCTTTACAAGTTAATTAATCTTCATTTTCAAAAGGATGAGCTACCATTAAGCTTAGGTTTATTATACATATGTGTAAATTGCAATGTGATTTACTGTTCCAAAGACAAAGCCATTCTCTAAGGACAGGTCTTACCAGTAGACTGGCATTGTGGTACATGATTTGAGCAAAATACACACACTCCTGGCTGGTTGAAAACATTTCCTTAAATATATGTACATTTCATGTTATGGCTTATTCAAGCAATTCTGCTGTGAATATCAGTCTGAGGAGACACCACCTACTTAAATATCTTCTGATCTCCACAATAATCTTGTAATTCCTCTTACAATCATTACAGTCTTGGTTTTATTTAGGTGTGAAGTATTTCTATTACAGGGGCAAAATCTTTCACTGTACGTATGTGAAAACTTTGAGAGATCTTATTTACAATAAACTAAGTAAGAGCTTTTTGACATCATATAATATTGAAAGGGTAATATATCACTCATTCTCACTGAAGAACATAGCTGTCTGTATAATCAGGCACCTTTTGGGGAGTATTAATCTTCTGGTTTCCATTTTTCAGATGAGATCAAAGTCAAGTCTGTTGAGGAGCTGGGCACAAAAGGTGTGTTCTACAAAATGCAGTGAGTGTAAGAAAGTCACAGATTTCTATACTTTTCTGACAGAATTCAGTAAGAATTTCACTTTAAGCAGGAAGTTGTCCTTTCTTTCTCTTTTTGTTGTGCACTCACACAGTAGCGAAGTCTACTTCACATATTGAGCTCTAATAGTCACACTGTTTTTATTTGATGTGGTTCAAATCTTTTACAAAGTCCAGACTGCTTTCTGCTTCTCATGACACCAAAATGTTAGGTCAGATTGTGGCCTGAATAACTATCTCCTCGGCTATTAACTGACACTGCTCATTCTTTTCATTTAGTGAGACAGTCAGTTGAAGGGCATGTCTGGACTCACTATTAAAACAGTGGCTGCATCATTAGCCACCCTCGCGGCAGTCCTACCTGATCACTGCAGTTGCATTAGCGGTAAACTTCTTTCCATGATGGGGCACAGTATTGAGGGTGCTGGTTTTCTGTTATCAGACGCATTCTTTGTAACGCAGGTAAAATTTTCAGAAGCCCACCAGACATGCTGACATTTTCTACCAGCCCTGCTCTTTTGAACCACGGAAGCTTGAAAACACACTACTTCACATCAAAGGATTATGTCATTTTTACAGCACTAGCAGAACACAGTAAGTATAATTTACCTTTAGAGAGTGAGCTATTTACTTGTCATGGGTGCATTCTCCTATCCTGAGGTATTAAATCATCTCCCAGCTCTGTCGATCTTAAGGTATTTTGGTAAGAGCGCACCTTTTGTGGCTGGGTCCTCAACAGACTTGGCTTTGATCTCACCTGTTCTGATTTAATTTTCCTTTCCTCTTTCCTCTGCACTCCTCGATTTATTTTGTATGTTGTTCTGTTTTGCCTAGGTACATTTCTGTTTCCACAACTCCTCATGCTTTTTGCAACAGACCAGGTGTATGCTCTACATTGGCCCGTGTAAGTCTCATGTATGTCTGGTGTCGCGCTGACATATCAGTGCGTTTTGATCATGTACAGTGGAGGGCTGCGGGGCTGACATGAAAGAAGGCAGCAGCCTGTCAGATCCATGGCTTGTAACCTGCCTCCTGCCCAAAGCTGAGTTGTGTCAGGGAAAGAAGGGGGTGAGGAATTAGGATACAGGCTGAATGTATCTCAAAGGTGATATTGCCAGACTGTTTGTGGATGGGAGCATTTGGGAGGTGCCAAGCAGCTGAGCTTGCATTGGAAATGCAGAAGAGTAGAACATCATCTTCCCAAAGGCTGGAGAAGAAACTTTCATTATATCAGTGACTCCTAGCGTTAAACCTCTTGTTAAACAAAACAGAGCTCTTACAATAAGCTCCATGCATTTTTCCTTTTTCTTCCTTATCCTCTTTTTTCTTTATGCCTTTTTTTACTCCTTTTCAATACCTACGTTTTCTCTGTTGATTTTTTTTTCATTTGTCAAAAGATTTCTTTTCTTCTTCCTCAAATCTCTTTCTTGTTTCTCCTTTTGATGTGGCTTTTCTCTGTGTTTCCCTTTCAACCCTCAGAGCTTACTTTAGTCTCTTCACTGTATTTGCTACACGGAGGAGGGCTATTGAAAAATTAAAAGTAGATTGCATGGGAATTTCTTATTTCTCCTTTTCCTCTAGAGGCCCATTCCTCTTCCCTCCTATTTCTATGAAGTTTACTATCCTCAAAAGCTTCCTTCCTCTACTTCCAAATCGTTTTACTCATCTCCCTCTCTTGCTCTGTCCTTCCACTTCATCTTCCTCTTAATTTACTGTTGCTTGATATTTAACTTCTCAGGTAGGGCGAGAATTCGTGGTAGCATTCAGATCACCATGTTGTGGATAAATACTCCGATCTGTATCTCGGCTTTAACTGACAAACACTAACTTTCCGACTGTATCTATACTGGCTTTTTGTTCCATTTTTTTCTATTACATGCTCAGTAACAGTAGCTTGGTTGGCAGTATTAACTGCTACAGCCACATTATAACCACAGTCTTGTATAACCCATTACAGATCAGGTCTGTATGACATTGTAATTTAAATAGCGGTTGCTGGCAGCCTATCTCTGCTTGTCCTCCTATTATTACAACCACCAGTAGAGCTGTTCTACTGGGAAATTTCAAACGTAGACAAAGCTTTAATCAACAGTAATCTGATCCTTTAAAAATGCAACACCAATTCATTTATTTCTCATTTCACATATGAAATTTTAATAGGTACAATCACCCTTAAGGATGTTTCAAATATTAACATTATGCACAATTACAAAACAGAATCTTTTTTCTGTATGAAACTATCAGCATCTTTGAACCAAGTAAGTAGTTTTCTGTGCTGACATCAGGTTTACTATCAATCAGAAACTTATTAACAGCTGTGTTAGCCCTAATTAAGTGCAGAGCAATGGCAGACTTTTTAATTAAGTCTTATTTTCCTAAGAGGAGACTGGTGGGGTTATTTTCCCTTCTCTTCCCCACCTCCATCCTTATTTACTGTGTAAAGCCTGTTTTAAAAATAACTGGGACACAAGATGGGGCCATTGACATGGGGCCAAGACACCAGAAAATATTTCATTTACAGAATGGCTGTGTGATTATATTGACCATATTTTCTTCCTTTGGCTTTGTAAAAGATTTCCAAATTGTTTAACTTTTCTGCAGTGTTATTCATTTGGATTTCTTTTCTAGCTCTCTTCTTGTCTGAAGTGTATTTCCTGTATTGTTGGTGCCAGCAGAAGTATTATTGAAATTATTTTTAGTGTATAAATTCATATGAGAGAAAGTAGAGATGCATGACATCATATGCATCGAAAAATGGTCCTTGTTGCCTGAGTAGATCTTTGGGTGTGTAGTAGAATGAATAAAGTACTTAGTTGTTATGAGAAAGAATGGGCCTTGCAGGTAAGTTGAAATTTAAAAGTCTCTACGAGTGTTTGATTTTTTTAGTCCTGAGCAGTGCCGAGTGGTATGTGTGTGCTGCTGAAGGAGGGAGAGAAGTACTCTGAAAAATCTCTTAATCTGCACTTTCTACCTGGCACTGTTTAAACTGAAGACCTTCTGTAACCACAAACAGTTGCTGGATCGTTACTTTGCTCAGAGGATAAGCAGTGTGTGCCATGTAAGAAGGCAGACCAATCTCTTATTGCTCTTGACAGAGTATTGTGAGGCATGCATATTTTTATTTACCATTACAGGGAATATTTTTATTTACCATTACAGGTATAAAAAATGCCTTTACCTGAGCTGTGTTCAGTTTATATTTTAATCTGAGAGACACGATGACTCGAGAGAAATCCTGACCTTGATGCTCTGATGGTTTACACCAAGGACTCCAGTGAAAAGCTGACAGTTTATGTGCGGTGAGGATCTGTCCCTTGCGGTTTAAAGAGAGGGTAGTGTCAGACAGTCTCTTGTTTGGATCATCACATGAGATGAATTTAAGGGTTCACTTCAGAAACAAACCCAGAGCTCCCGGGTTTGCTTTTGCACTTAGGCAACAGACTGGTTTCCTTTGAGCAACATGTTCAGCAGAAAGAACTTAACATGTTCCTGGAAAATAGTGCTCCAAAGGTGCTTTAAGCCAAAAAAAAAAAAAAAAAAAAAANTGAGGGGATAAAGGCACTGGTGAGCAAGTTTAAAAGGAGCAGTAGATCACTGGAGCCTAAAAGCCATAAAAACTCATGGCGTTGCCTAGCTAGCTGTAACACTGTGAGCTCTGGGGAGCAGGAACGGTCATTTTCTAAGGGTTTGCAGAGTACTTGTTGCAACCTGAGCTGGCTTGAGCCTAAGGCACTGATGTAATATAAGCACTGAGGTCAGTAAAATCAGTAACAGTTGTGGTGGCCAGCAATGGTTTTAAAATGCTGTGTCTCAAATGTGGCAGTAAATCCATTTCTAGATATAGCAGCTCTTCATTTATGGGCATGCAGCTATCTACTAATTGTCTGTAATATGTAGTATGATGGAAATTAAAAGGGCAACACTGCTTAACTCCTGCTTTGTGAAGCAAACTAGGTTGGTTTTTTTTTGCAGCTACACCTATTGTGTGGTTTCTGCTTAACTCCTGCTTTGTCAAGCAAACTAGTTATTTTTTTTTGCAGCTACACCTATTGTGCGGTTTCTGTGTTGTTTCCAGCGTGGATTCTGGGTTTGTATATTTAGAAGTTTCTGTTCAGTAATCCATATGTAGTACAGTCTGGTTCATTACAGTTGGAGGGGTTAGTGAATTACTATTGTTTATATGTTGTCTGGATATTAAAGCTCAATCCATATTTTAGTCTAACCCCAGATTTGTCTCCAGGGAGAAAGCAACTGAGATAATGCCCAGGCATATTTAAAAAGAGAATAGGATTTTTTATAATGGTTATGGATATTGTTTTTATACTTATGTTATCTGGAATATATTGGACCTATATGCTTCAGGAGTGTCCAAGTTGATCACTTTTGTTTTCTTCCTTTAATAAAAAGCAGAATAAGCTCATGAATTTCTTCTGCTTCTGCTCTGTCTCTCATCCACTTACAACAGGTTTATATTCATAGTGTAAGAAATGTTTGTGTCCTCTGAAGACTAAAGAAGAAAAATGGCATTTTACTTCTTTTGATGGCAATAGCAATGATAGATTAAGGTGCAATCCTTGACATCGGAACAGGATGCTCCAAGGTGCTCTGGACAAGGCAGCTGCTTGTGACCAAACCTGTGCTTGCAGCTGCTGTTTGGTAAGGAGTGATGGAATAACCAGTGCGGCGGGAAGAACTTTCTTGGAGGAAGGACTGGAGTTTGCATGACAGCGTGGCTTTGGTGGAAGCAAGTTCAAGGTAGCGCCCTCTTCCTGGGTTTGTCCCCTATTTGATTTAACTGAGGCCTTGGAAGGGACTTTTAAAAACAGCTAGTACTGTAAGATTCCTGAAGCTTCTGCTTCTTTTCCATCTAAAATACCTGCTTTCCAAAGGTGGAAGTTTGTTGTGGTAACTCCTAGATTGCTAAGAGCTCTACAACACTCAGCTTGAGCTACTCTCCTATATCTAGTGAGGAGCTGTTGCAGTAACTTTGCTTTTCTGTCCCAATTAAACATATTAAGGAGGACTATAAATGATGCAATGTTTAACCAAACAACTACTATTTTCTGGTAAAATTTGAATTCAGTGTAGAATTAAGGTTTAAGTAAAGTATGTGCTAAAAGTGAATTTATCTTTTAGGTTGATACTGTGAAAAAGTGCAGCATAGTTTATCATGCCTATGCTTATAATTTATATGAAAAACAGAAAAGTATCGTGCAAACATTACTATATCCCAATTCAGAGTCTGCAAATAAAAGACGGTGATTAAAAAAACAATTACTCCCTTCCCATAAGTAAATGGTTTGCTAATTATCTATAAAGATATAAGGACAGGGCAGTCATAATCTAAGTGTGACTGTCTGTTGAAGAATACATTACGGAGTTGTTAGAGGCTTCTTAGCAATAACTAGGAAATGTTTTGGAAAAGATGGTCCATCACTACATACTGTCAAAGAAAAGAAAACCTTGGGGTGAAAGAGCAGGAAGAGACAGGAGCAGCACAAGGATGACTGCTGTTACAGGTATCCAATAAGGAAAGAAGACTGCACCTATCCGGAATGAGGAAAGAACACCTTTGAAAGCAATAAAAGGACTCTGATTTCCCTTTTCCCCCTTTATTTATTCAGTGAATCTCAGTGCTTGCAGAAAGCACCTGGTTGACAGCTCTGCACCTTGTAGTCCTCGGTTTATTCCCAGCAGGGTATACAGTACAGACATCTACAGCATCGGTTTCCCCTGATTGCTCTCCTAACGGGTAACGTAGGGTATGCTTCTATTTCCAAGGTATGTTCAGTCACAGCCCTGTCTACCCACTTCTGGAGCAGTGTGGGTACAGGCTGGGGTGTCTGGCAGACTCGGAGGCTGGACTACAATGAGGCAGCTAATGCTATTACTGCCCCAGCCATCGTCCCCACCCTTTGGTGGATGCTACCACCCCTGAGGCAGTGATGTCTAATCCACTCATGAATCAATTATTGAACTGTCGCATTTTTCAGCCTGGCCTATTAAATTAAACTGACATCAGTCTCATCTCACAAAGACATTAGATAGTGATGAATTTCAGGTACTGTTAACCTGGTTTTGAATTGGCCAGCTAGAGACAGACGGATTCATTTTTCATTTCAGCCGCCAGAACCATCGTCACATACTATCTTGCTGTTGCTGTTGTGGCTTGTTGATCAATGGGTGGCCTTCCTTGCTAACTCCTGAGATGGGGCAGTTTCATAAGGAGAAAGGGAGCATAAGAAAGCCAGAAAGGTCAAAACCTATTTTTTTCTGTCTTTGTTAGAATTGTGAGGAAGAGAGTGCATATGTAAACAGTGAGATTGGCTGGCTTGTTAAAATGCTTCACTGGAAGCAAAAGCATAATACTGCCTATATGGACTTAAAAAGGCATTGCGTGGAATTAATACAATTCATGTTAGGGGAGCTTACATCCATGGAAAAATAGAAAAGAAATATTCCACACTGTCAATTGCTCTATAGCTACAGGTACCTGCAGTACACCTACCGTGCACATGCTTTCTCTTTGCTGTACTTCCATTCAGAGTGTGCACCTGCTAAGGAAGTTGTGGGAACTTTTTACCGTGGCTTGTTAAAAGATGGAAGGTCCTCAGACTGCTCTGAGCTGAACCTGCATGTGTGTGGCTTTGTCTGTACTTGTTCCCTTCCTGAATTCTGGTTTTATCGATGACTGAAATACAAGAAAAATGTGTTCAGATGGATGTTGACCACTCCTACAATTTATCCTGTTTTCTCTACCCAGGACGCAGGGGGAATTGATAAGTGTCTGTGTGCTTCATTTTGACTCCTTATGGCAAGATGGAGCCATGGGAGACCTGTTACATATGGCCATGAATGGCCAGAAGGGCAGCGCCCTGGTTTGTGCAGTGAGATGCTGATCTGTGCCAGTGCCCCATAAAGCCTGTGTTTGTGAGCGTGTTTCTCTTTGAATGCAATTCTCTTTTTCACAGTGGAAAAAAAGAATCAACAAGGAAATCCTGGCAGATATTTCCTGCCTGCTGGAGCTGTGGATTCATTACTATTAATAGAACTCTTAATTGACTACTCTAAAGCAGCTATAAAAATTGATTAGATGCATATGAGGAAATAAACATGGGTCAGGCGGTAGTGGCGCAATGATATGAATTTGATGACCTATTAGGACATTTTTGTGTCTAACAAAGAATTTTTTTAATAAACATTAAACACTTAGCCCTGTTTCTGCCCTCCAGCACTTCTCCCAGTCTAATGAATGTATAATGAAAGCAAATATTTGGTATAGAAAAAGAATCCCATTTTTTAAATCTCATTCCTGTATATTTTCAAGAGGTTAGGTTACTTGACATGTGAAACATCTATGAATTTTAAGTGAGGCCAGATTAGTAAAGCTCTATAGTTGGTCTTTCATCTTAATGTGACCAAGAATGTCCTCTAGCTCACTCTATTTACTAAGAAATTAAAAAATAGCAAATTGCACATCATCACATGCCATATGTCCATTCCTCTCCTGGGCTCTGCTCTACAGCAATGTTAATTGACTTGCTTAAACCCTCTTCTCCCGAGTTGTGACCACTCCTGATGAAACAATAAACAATGCTGCTGAGCAGAACAGGGAATGAAAAAACAAAGCATAACATTAAGCCACATTAAGAATAAATTCATTTCTGCAAAATGAAGATAAAAATGAAATACTGGCATATAACCTATGCTTTCAAAGGTAGAATCTTCAGTTTTCAGTGCTCACTTAAAAAGCTGGGTTTTCAGGCTCAGCATTGCTTGAAAGTCAGAAACTTTTAAAAGTCACTTTACATCAAGGAAACAAAGTCATTAATGAGTAGAAAATGTAGACTGTCACACACATTTGTTTCTGTTTTCATAGACTTTGAATAAGGCACACAAAATTTAAAAAAAACTCAAGGGCTGTTAAATAAAGACCATATATTATTCTATTGGGCAAATGAGTTATTTAATAAATCTGTGTGTAATAGGTAAATTGGATTAGATTACATTGAATAAAAAAAATAAGGATCATAAGCTTTCAGTACGTTAATGAACTTATTTTTTCACCTTTTCACTCTGGTCTTTAAAGAACCTACATTAAATCGCAAGCTTTGTCTTTTATGCTAATACATAGTATTTAGATGAGGATGCATTACCCCAGCTTCACCTCCCATAGCCCAGCACTGTGAAATGCTAACGAACACACCTGAGTGCAGAAGCCAGCTGAAGCCAGTTTTCACCACAGCCTGTAAGTGGGTGGGGTTGCTGGGAGCTGTTCTGGTTGTCTCAGGTGCCTTGCCCAACCCATAAAGAGGTGTTAGGGGATTCCCATCATTCTTGGGGGAGCCAAGTCACTGTCCTCAGGCCTTCTCCTTGGTTGGGCTCAGCCAGGAGGGCTAAGCGTGGCTGTGGGAAGGAGAGAGGAAGGGTTCAGAAGAGGGCCCTAAGCGTAGCAGGAGCCCAGGCTGCAGCCCTGGAGGTGCCTGTGCTCGCTTGGGCAGCTTTAACTCTGTTCCCCAACATCTGCAGAGAACTTGGTGTCCCGCTGGCCAGGGGAGCTCACCCACAGGTAATTACTGAATGTTTCTTCTAATCATCACCTTTGAGGGTGTTGGTGTTACTGTTTTTCAGTGTGCGGCACCCAAACCTGATGCTGACCATGTGGTTTTCGAGTTTCTCTGCAGCTTTCCTGTGTTGCCACCACTGTTAAGCTTTATGGAGGTTACTTGGTGTAGCAATGTTAGCAGTCTCTGATAGAGGTGTGCTGTCCTTTGTCTGTTTTGAAGACTGCTGAGGCACACTAAAAAGAGAAAGAAAATTTTGGTCTGCACACTAACTAGTCTTTAGAACCTTTCATGTGTGTTTAACTCCTGCTGCGGTAGCACCTGGGAGCACCCACCATGCACACTTGTAATGGCTGATGAACAAATGCTATCAGCTAAGGGGAAAAAAGAGAAGAAATACAACCAACTCTCACCAAACTTTTTTCTTTCTTTTTATCTTAGATAATGTGATTAGGTCAGAATTGCCTGCACTTTCCTTTTTACACAGACTTTCTTTTCAAAAAACCCTAAAATACTAGGTCTTGCAGATGCAGAGAAAATACTACAAATATGGAATCTGAAAAGACTCAGAAATGAAAAAGCAAATATAATGAGTATGATTTTATTATCATTAATAGTCTGATCATTTTGTCTAGCAGTTTCATAATTTTTGACCCCTTAAAGCTGGCAACGCACAAAAATGGAGCACAATTATGGCAGGCTTATTCCAGATTTCCTTCATAATGTTATTTGTTCAGTGATACTACAGAACAGCTATGAAGTTGGAATTTTAATTTTAATAGCACTTTTTTCTAGGTATGGTCAATCTATCTTTTTATTATGACAAGTTATTTTAAACTACTTAGTATTCAGGATATTTGCAGTTGCAATGAACAAGTTCATTTAAACACCAAATCAATCAGTATTTTCACTAGAGAGAAATTTTTAAGTACCAATTAAGAATGAAAAAGCGATCTACATCCTCTAATACAATATTAATGTGCTGAGAGGGGTGATCCCAACTGCATGAGGAAAAAATGCAGCTGTGCATATGCTTGTCTTAAGAAAGGATTTTTTTCTGTCACTTAGAATAATTTAATGAATAAAAAGTGGTTCTTTTATTACTACTAATGAACGGAAATCCCATCAAATTGCAAGGCATCAACACATGACATTACTCTTAAACTAAAAGTGCAGTAGATTACCCCAGTGATAATGGAGGCGATGAGCACTTTGTACGATGGATGGACTGTACTTGTCTTGCTATGGTATACTGTTCCCTTTCAGCAGTGCATAGATCACTGCTAAGAATTACATGAGGTGCTTAATTCTGTTATTCTCTGTTGAAATATCAACCTATCTGCTCATAATGAGACAGTTTAAAAAAAAAATTAAATAATTAGAGAGGCACAGGGGAAATCATGTCCTTTAGGTCGATTAGAACGTGCAATGATCTGCTGAGGGGAGTGGTGGCAGTCTTGCTGATGAATTAACTTAAACCCACACTGATCGAGCACTCGGACACATGAATGGTGGGAAAGATCTTGATCTGGTGCTGTGGTCTAGTGGCCATATTCTCCTCTGGTATCTCCAGTTTGGGGTTTGCTTGTTTTGAAGTAAGTGGAACAGCACGTGAAACAGTCTTGGGGGGAAGGGGGGCCAAGGTCTTTACAGGAATAAGCCTTAGATGGGGGTACCCTGTTTAGGTGGGGCTTAGGTTGCATGGAAAAAGGGTTTTACAAGCTTCTAGCAATTGCAGGGCCAGGTCAGAAGACATTTATTGAAAAAGAAGGAACCTGTGCTTTAACCAAAAGAGGTTTTATCACCTTGACTTAGATAGCTTTGTTTCAGCTTAACACCTGCTTGGTTCTTTAGTGGTTGATCTGCTGGGGATGTCGCTGAACAATAAGGTGACAACCTCACCCTATCAAAATGACATGAAATACATTTTCTTTTAAGTTGTGTTTGAACTTGTCTTACCATAAAGGTATTTTTGGAGCACAGGCACCTTGGGGAACATCTGAAAATGCGAAAAGGAAAAAAAAAAAAAGGAACCTGAAGTTGAATTGTTGAACTAAAGATTGCCTAGTCTCTCCAAGGATTTCATTAGTGACTTTCCTGTGAAACAGTTTCAGAAGCCTATTTACAACAATTTTGGCTTTCTTATTCTAGTGAGTTTCCTGCATTAATTTCTATAAATGCTTTTTTTTTTTTCCCCTGTGATATTTCTGTAAGTGTTATTTAAACATGCAATTTAAAGGGCTCTTGGTTTAACTATTTTAAGATGGCATCCTTATGAAATAGATTATATTTTAAGACAGCAAAAGATATGTAATCTTCTAATTATCTGGGGAGGGCAAGTATTTATTATTTATAAACACAGAAGAATTTGTGCATATAAAACTAGCACCGGTGAAGTTAGCTTTATTTTACACAAGTTGGAAACCAATCCAGCTTGTTCTTAAAATACTTGTTTTGCACGGAGAGTCTGTAAAACAGTACAGGTTCTGCTCCCTTGCTGGGTTATAAATAGTTTATAAATTAGGCATTTAGTATGCATTTTTTAATAAATCATCACTTGTCCTGAAATTCAGGATGCTTTGATCTGTGCATGTTTTCACAAATACATAGCACCTTTATGATGACCCCACTGCTAATAGCAAACTGCATGGAGGGCTTTTCATAAGAATAGTCAAAGTTTTTGCTGTTTAGTCAGCAGCAGCCTTGGCTGTACACCACTTCCCTCTCTCCCTGCACGCCACCGAGTGAGCGTTGTTGGAGATAGCACAAAACCAGGCTCAAAGTTACCACATGCAGGATAAAACCAACTTTGTGGGATATTACCATGACAATTCCAGCCTCGCAAGGTAAAGCTACATTTAAAAGATCTCTTCAGAAGAGAATAGGGAATGTAGTAATTGGGGGAGTGAGTAGCGTCATGTGGGAAAATATTTGTACCAGATGACTCTTTTTCCAGCACTGCGGATGTTACATTAAAGAGCTAATGTGTAAGTTAATGCTGCCTGAGGCAGGATTAACTTCTAGTGTGTAGGGATTGAAGATTGCTAATGGCCTAGCTGGCATGAAAACCAGCTTGTGTGGGAAGGTGTCTTACTGTACTTGCTTCTGTTATCTGGCCGTTGCTAAGTTTGTTATGCTGGGCACCTGCCACCAAATTCTTGCTGCCTGTCCAAATCCTGAGTGGGCATGAGATCTGTCACAGGATCAGCCAGGTTTGAGGCAGGGCAGAGTCGTGCCACTGGTGGTGTGATTCATGTATGAGGCCAAATCGGTGTGTGTGACTGACTGCCTTCCTGATCTCTCTCTTTCTTCCTGAGCTGCTGGTGCTGGCACAAAAAAGCTTGTGCTACTTTCCTGGACCAGACCTGTAGCTGTTGTCAGTCAGCGAATCCCAATGAAAATGGCAAAGATTTGCCTTGATTGTTGATGGGGTGTTTCTGTTTAGAAGATCCACTTTGCTGTGCTGAGGCTTTTCAGTATGAGAGAAGGCATGATCTTGCGTTGATAGAGGGCATCTGTCAGGGTGGTAAGTGTCACAATGGATGGAGATAAGAGGATGCCCTCTGCCAGGCCAGGCCCCAGCTCTTGGTCCTCCCCACTATTATGGCGGGATGGCTGGGGTCTCTCAGGTGCACCCCAGGTATTGGGTGGAGGCAGATTCTCATGGGGGCCTGTTTCCCTCTGCCCCCTACGGTTTGGGTGTCAGGAAATGGGCTTGCGCTGTTGTCTCACATGAGCTGTGAGGTAGAGTCAATGTGGGTGGCAATTCTCTGGGAACACTTACCACAGTGTTTTGTATTGCTCATTGGATGCTGTCTTTATAGGGATTTAGTCTTGATTGTATTTCTTCCCCTAAATGTGCTCCTGAGCTCTCAATCTGTTCCCTGTTCCTTCTCTGGAAAACCACTCCAGTGTGCCTACCTGTGCATAGGGCACTACCTCTTCAGCTCCTGGCTGCTTTCTCACCTAAAGTGTTTTGCTTTTTTGCTTCTCCTGGTGTGGAGGCAGAGCACCTGTAAGTATCTCAGCTGCATGAATGACAGCTTCCACCCTCCTTCTTAGCAGTAGTTTCTGTTGATTTTTGTCTCTGTTGGCAGTTGTGCAGTTAGTCCAATTTCTTATTAAGGTGCATGCTGTTTTGATATTGCTACATAACTACCCTCTTAGGATAAAATGTAATCTTAAAAAAAAAAATACTGCAAGAGATGGGGTAAACCAAATGTCTCTTCATCCTTTTTATAAAACATGTTTAATGTGGGTCAAAGAACGCAGTTGTTTGACTCCTGATGAAGTGCTTGTGTAGACTCAGCAGTGTTGTGGGGTGTTTCTCCTCAAAGAGATTTTTTTCCAAATAAGAACACAAAATTTGTACCTAAAAATAGTATTTTAAAGGCAATATTTTTTCTATATGCCTCCTTTATGAGAGTATACTGTCACTCAGCTGTTGCAGAGGCAACAAGACCCATCAGTGTCTGTCAGTCTGTCTGAAGGTACCTTTTTGGTTGCCATATAGAAATTCCTGTCTGTTGTGCAGCTTTCAGGCTGAGTGCAGAACATGGAATATTTCTCTAGTACATGTTTGCACAATGGCTGTGTGAGGAAGCAGAGGGGATAAGCGGTGTTGGTGAGAAACTAAAGAATTCCTTTAGCAGCACCAGGCTGTGTTCTCCTCCCAGTGAACATGGATAACTCAAGTTAACACTAATGGGTGTTATGCACAAGGGAGAGGATGATCTACCCCATTGCATGCACTGGGAAGTGCAATTTAAAGCTTTCATGAGGCATCTTTAAATTAGACTTCTTGGAGCGTCTGTCTTTGAGCTGTCTCACATGCAGGACTCCCACTGACTCAACGGGGCTTGCTGCACACAGATTGATGGGGAATGTCTCCTTTTTCGTATCTTTTCAGGAGGTGGGAAATAGACAGAGGTAAATTGTTCTTATTAGTATGATCTACAGATGCTTGCCTATGTATGTGGTAGTGATTCATGCACTTTCAGGTTACACGAATGCCAAAACACTGGAAAAATAAGCCCATTAAAGGATTGGTGAGGAATTTCCTTCCCTTCAGTCCAGAAGAGCGTACTCTGTGACCTTGATTGCTCACATTTGAAAGAGGATAGATTGGTCAGATCAACTGTAAAGACTGGATGTTTAAATGTCTGGCAAGGACATACAGATTTGCTGTGAGAATTATACAAACCAAAACAAAATCCCCAAGGCCATAGGACTTAGGTGACAAAGGGATGTACCCATAAAAAGGTAGATTCTGTAATGGCTACATCAGGGTTTTTAACATCTTGCTTGAAAGCATCTGGGATTAGCTGTGGTCAGTGGTTACAATGTGGGATTCGGCCAACCTTGGAAGTTGACCAGTTCTTATGTTCTGCTTTTATTCAACAGGAATCGGAGAATTGGATGCTTTAAACTGTAGAAGATGGACTTGTGTTATCATAGTTACACAGCATTTGGCCAGGTCCCCTGCATTTCACTTGTTAAATGAAGGAGGCAGTTTGTGAATTGTTCTGTTGAACCCAGGTCCTAAACCAAGCTAAGTAGAGGACAAATAATGTCAGGTTAACATCCTCATATGATGCTGGTGTCTGCAATGCCAAACTGCCATTTTATGGTCTTACCTTATTTCTTTTTCCTTTTTTAAACACAAGGGAAATCTTGAAAGGATATCTTTTTCATAACAGCTTTTTTAAACCAGTGGGGGTTAATTAAAAACTAAATATGGAATCTACAAACACCCAGAAATTATTTACACTGTTGTTAATTTCTTCTTTAATATTCATAACTGTTTTCTGTTAATTAGGAAGAGAGGGAGAACATGAAGAAAGGCTCAGAACAAAAGCACTCTGCATACAGATAAGGGTCTGAGTTCTCAAAGAACTGGACTAAATGCATACTGCTTGCACTGAGTGAAGAATTTATATGCAGCGATTGTGTATTGCAGCTGAAATATTGGGTAGACTTATGTATGAATCTTACTACATCAGCAGTCGGCGTGATCCTCTTACCACAGTTGCCACTTCCCTGCTTTCTTGCATTAGACATTCCGCAGTCCTGGAATAGTTTAATTAGCTCTTAGAAAGCAGGGTTTGTATTTGGGAAATATTTCTAGCTTTTGAAGTAGTATTATATAAAGCATTTGTAGGAAATAATGCTGCATGGCTTAGAACAGGATGCTGCATTTTCTTTATACTGAAGAAATCATGAGCCTGCTGTTAATCCTTTCAGAGGTATTAACCATTATCTTAACAGAATCTAGAGCCTGTGGTCAAGATCAGGGTTTCACCGTGCAAGGCTTTTCACGTAAACATGTAGACAGCCAGTTTCTTGATGTCATGCAGTACTGGTCAGCAGGCATAAGCACTATTACCTCTCTGCACGAATGGCAAGTTGCTTCCTTTTCTCATTTGCAGAGGTATTTGTAGACTCTTCCACATCCAGGACCTTCACCAGCTTCGTTCTTTTCAGTTTTCAGTAAAACTTGTTTGTCTTTATCCCTACAGTGTGTTCACCTTCAGTCTTGAAACAACCTCTAGTGCAAATCTTTGAGTTCTTTTGAATACTGGCCTATTTATGAATTGGGCTGCTATATCTAATCAATTTTACACCACTGCATGAAATTTGTTATCTCTGTAGGATCTGGGTGAGTTTTAAATAATGTGTTTGAGAATAAATATACTTATGAATAGAAGTACTGCATTGCCCAGTAAGATTTGGAAGCCCCGTGTTGGTTGTGAATAGCAGAGCAAAGCTGCTCAATAAATGCTTGGAAGCAGAAGCGTTCTGTGAATGTTAGTCCATCAGCTTATTATGGCCAAGCTTACTTTCTTTTCCAAAGGGACAATGCTTTTCATTGGAGGTCAGTTGATACCTGGCTCTTTACTCGCTTCAAATCCATTTGAAAACCCAGTCTTAAATGATTTTCTAATAGTCTGCCTAAAATGTTCAATTTGGTCAAAAAAGATGCAAGAACAATTCTGTATAGCATAGGTGACCAAATCCCATGCTTGGGAACACCACATGACTGAGAGAAATGCTTCATTTTTGAAAGCTGGAAATTTAAATATATTTGAATATAAATTCAAATTTCAAAATTCAAACAAAGAATAAATTGCTTCAAGAAAAGTAAGGGTAAACTAGCTTGAAAAGAAACCACTGCATTCCCCTCTTACTTTCTTTAGCTATACTCCCAACCCCTTGTAGTTGTAAATAATATATTTCATAACACAATGCATTATAATATCTATTGACCTAAATGAAAGGTTAATTGAGACTCTGCATTTTGTGTCTGTAGAAGTAACAATAAAATAAACAGTGCCTTTTGGTCAGTCAACAGACTTCCTGATGGATTATGCTTGGAAGAGACTTTCTCATATATATGTATAAAATGTATAGCACAATATGCCTGCAATATGAAGACATGACAAAGTGAGGTGAAGGACCTGGTGCAACATGCTTAGTGAAAGACAACCTTATTTCATTCCCTTCCCCTTTTCTTCACCTCTGTATCTCAGCAGGCACAGTTTGAAAGACTGTGATTGTGGAAATAGATGGCTAGTATCCAGATGAGGCATGTGAGAGGAGAAGAGTAGAGAAGACGACTAGAGATAATTAGCACAAGCCAGGATCATTAAAGTTTACGCACCAGGATAATCCAAAGAAAAATGATCTCTTGGAATAATTAATGCAATGTTCTAGCTTTGTTAATGATAAAAACTTGCCTTTGTGCCAAGGGCCTGCACACTACTGAAGTTCATTCATGCAGAAGGTTTAAGTTGGATTCGATGCCTGTTTTGATTTCCAGTATAGAGATGAGATTGTTGAAAGACTGTTTGAGCTTAGCTAAGGGCAGATTTCATTTAGGGTATTGAATATGCCTTTGTCTAATCTGTTCCACAAGTAGAAAACAGGGAAAAAAAAATCTACGCTTTTATGAAGCCCCCTATGTAAAACAGCCTGCATGATTAGCATGCCTACACTGATGCTTGCTGTCTTGCAGTGCTACCAAGACGGGCCCGTTTTCAGGTTTCAGATTCCACCATCCCTAGCATCGTGGCAATCCTCTAAGAATGAGCTGTGGGGCAATAGAAAACTGGAAGTAAGCAAACAGCACTTTTAAATGAAAAAGAAATGGATTGCATTTCTTACCTCAGATCAAAGGTAGCAAATATTGTGGGTTTTTTTTTTTTCCCAAGGGTGGAGAATTGGGAATGGGGCTGAGGGAAGAAAAAGAATTAAAAGAGAATCTGAGTTCTCCTGTGCTCCAGGGAGGGTGTTGCATGCTCTGAGCTCGTTGCCTTCAAGATTTTATGCTGTGACAATAAGGTTAAAGTTGCAGAAAAATTATTTTAGCAAAGATTTATGGAAGAAGTGCAGCATATAGAGGGGTGTGGAGATTAGAAGCAGAGTTCACACTCTGGCAGCCTTGAACACAAGTTGGAGACCTGGGTTAGAGATGAGTGAGCTCTATGTACAAATACACGTCTGTGATCTTTTTGATATGAAAAAGATCACAAATTATATCAGAAAATACAGGGTCAACAGTAGCAAGAATACCTCGAGGGAGATGGGAGTTACAGTAATATCAGAAGACAGCTGGTAATGGGGCAACAGCAGATATTTCCCCCCCCCCCTTAGGGACAATGATGGAACAGTAATTACCGAGAAAGCGAGCAACCTGCAGAGTGTAAGAGTGTCTTGTTAGAGATGCTGAAATCTGGCATATATAGGAATCAAAATTTGATCTCTGAACAATTGAATCTGCAGATGGCGCACAGGTAAGAAGGCAGATGGGGTAGGGAAGGGGGAGAAGAAGGAAATGAACACTGTGATACAGTGCCTTCCTTGAAGGTCTAATACACGCTAGTCATGTCCCTTCAAAGCTTCATCTGCTAATGAAACTGCAACTCTAACCCAAATTTTATCTAAAATTGAACCCATGAAAAGGAGTAGTCCAGGTATAAATGGATGCAGTTGGATCAGTCCACTATGTCACCTAAATAAAGCAGCATAGCTGTGCTCTTTGATCTCCCCTGTTCTTCCCCCGGCTTTACAACAATATTGTGCTGGTTTAATCAGTGATCTCTAACTCTTGGTGTTGGAATTGCAGACAGCATTTGCATGGATTGTTGTTGTGAAGGTGAAATGGGTTAACTCTGCTATAATAAGCTGCAATGCAAACAATATACATCTATTCCTTTTAAAGTGACAGTGATTTAAGATGCTTGAAGCCCAGTGGGAGAAACCTGAAAAGGGACTGAGATCTGAGGACTGCTTAGACACTGCTAAAAATCAGCCCTCTCTACACTGTCCCAAGGAGATCACTTAAAAAACAGATTAGGCATTGGTAATCTCATCAGCAAATGTGGGCTGGCTTGTGCTAAAAATGCTGTCTCCCAGCAAGATGGTTAAAAGTGAATGCCTGGGAAATAAAGTTTTCCAGTGTGCTGTACATGTTTTCTTTCATACTGATTTCTGTGGCTGGAACTTACTGATGCTCATCTGTATCCTCACCAATATGTCTATCTCCCTTACAGAAGTAAATGTGGTTTCTTTGGGGATCTTATTTTGTTATTATCTGTGCCAATGAACTCCAGAGCAATCTGCAGTGTCAGAGGAAAAGCAAGCCTCACGTCCGAGATTTCAGTGGGAAATTGCCCATTTTCTTTTGTCCTGTAGGTGCCCCTGGAGTTGCTCACACCAGTATCAGTTGCTGTATTTCTCTTAAAACGACATTCAAATAGCTTCCTTTCTGCTTTATGCTAATGGAGTCCTACGTGACTTTTTTAAGTTGTTATACTGTATTTATATGTAAGCATGAAACATTCTTCTCTTTGAATAAGAGATGAAACAAGTGGCAATGAAAATGCAATTGAAAAAATTCTACACAGCTGAATAAATACTGTCCTTTGCATGTTAATGAAGATCTGATGGGATCAGCAGAAGATGCAGCGAGGAAAAGAAGTGTTTGAGTGTGTCTGTCCAACCCCACTGTGAGAATCTCAATGGAGACAGGAGCTAAATGCATTTACTGTAGAACAGATTTTAAATGCCACAGACTTAAAAAAAAATCACAGCTGTTGGTTGGGGTTTTTTTTGGGGGGGGGAGATTGATTGTTTTTAAAAGAAACAGAGCAATTGATAATGCTTTTCATTTTTTAGCTATGGACATAAATAATTTAACACCTACACTTGTCTGTCAAGAGACCACTGCCTGCTTGTGCATGTAGTTGAAATCTACCAATATAATAAAGCTTTTTTGTTTCTAAGTGTTAAAATGTTAAGTATTGAGTATCTTTGAAATGCATGCTTTTGAACTGACATCTCTCAAGAAGTAAAACTAACTGCACATCAGTATTTGATGCATGAAACCATGATTTACTGTCCTGAGCACTAATTTTGGCTTGCTGCAGATGTAAACTTGCCCTCAATTAATGTGCTACTAGGCCTTATTCAGAGATGGGTGAAGTCAGCAGGTCTTTCCAATTACTTTTATGGGTATCAGATGAAGTCTTTAATTAATGCATCACTGAGTGCTCAGACTCATTTAAAAAATTCTCATTTCTAGATATAATGCAGATCTTTCAAAATGTCATTGTACTTTAAAGCTGTTCTCCTGTCTTGGATGAGAAGTTATTTACACTTGTGTGAATACATCTGATATATTCCTTCTTTCCTCACACCATAATATGCCTACAGTATGTGTTTTGATATATTATGTGTATCTTTGAATACATAATATATTACCAGATGGTATGTGATTAGCAGGGTACACTAAAGTAGAAGACGTCTTCTGCCCTGGGTACATGTACACAGTCTGGTAGTGTACGTATTTAAAGTGAATGTTTCAGGATGTATTTTTAGGAGAGAAAATAATCTGATACATGCAAAAGTTATCTGTACGCAGTAAATGAGCTGCCCAGGAAAGTTTCATATCTAACATGCTGCTTGAAGTATTGGAAAACTACCTCTGGCTCTTGAGCTTAGCCTGGTGAAATTTTCACTGAAAGACTCATTGTTCAGACACCATTTGCACATTTTCAATTCCAGTAGCTTAGTGGTTCAGATTTGGAATATGCAATACCCAATGTCCATATGACTTTTCCAGGTCTCAGCTGTTCTTAATTTTAGATGAGCAAAAAAAAAAAGTTTCTGATGGGTTACTGCCTGCTTGGGTGGGAGCATGTGAAAGGCATTGTTTTTCTCAAAACAAGTACATAAAATGCCAGCTTTGGGTTTGTAAACAAAGCTCCACTGTTGAGGAAAACTTATGGACAGGTTTCAGATTCCTGAAAATTCAACATTTAAATCAAAAGCATTGGTACAGCCTTGCCTGAAATCATGCAATTTGCTGTTATAATTAAGGCTGGTATTGTGAAGAGACCTGAAGTTATGGCCACCTGTTCCTAGCATAGATTTTAGTCATCAGAAATTGAATGCCATGGGCCAAACTTTCAGCTCCAGTAATAAAAATTATGCAATGAAGAGAAATTATAGACATTCCAGAAGTGTACTGTTTATGGGTCGATTCAAGTCTGGAGGTAGCTTTAGGTTGGTAACCGATAGAAAATTCATATAAGAGCCTTAGCTCACATAAATCTATAAGGCTTCTTTGATTGTAATGGGCTAATGCCAATTTATACCAACAGAAGAGCTATTGCCTAGATTTACAGTGTAAATATAATTACTATGACATAGATTTGCTTTGGTTCACTGAGCTGGCAACCAGCAAGGTTTACAGTATCGTGTCACTTTGCTCTTGCTTCTAGAGGGTGGTTGGAGTTAGAACCCAGACCACAGTTTCTCTCCCAATGTGCTGTTTTGACAGTATTAGCATATAAAGTAGATATATTATTGCAGAGTGCGGGGCTCGTTCCTGTAAGCCCTGTGTACCATGAGCGCGGCAGGGAAGGTCCATTTCAGTGCGTTGTTTGGCACAGCAGGAACCTGCTGACTCGGCAGTACCTGCAGGAGACTCTGTGCTTTTCTGTGGTGGCTGCTGTAAGTGGTTGCAATTAGGTTTTGACATTAACATCCTACCCTGCGTCAGGCCGGTTGGGAGAGCAGAGCAACTTGCTAGATATGATTGTTTTCCTGGGCTCTGCCGGCAGACTCAGTGAGACAGTAGGGTATTGATTTAAAGATGTGAGGCTAGCTTTGCAATCAGACAGGATAGAAATGTTTTTGAAACTAAATATTAAAATGCTGAAAAATACAGCGAGCTCTCTGAATAGAAGTAAGGAAATACCTGAGCTTAGGTTGTTCATTCAGATCTGTAAATTATGAAGAGTGGAGGATGGTTACCACAATAGAAACAGAGAAGGCAAAAGTATCACCTTGGGTTTTTTCATTAAGTTATGTATTGTGTAAGTTAAAAGACACTTCATGTCTTTGGCCACGAGCCCTCATGGACTCCAAAGTATAATGTCAGTGCAGGGCTCTCTTTGCCTGGTTGTAGGCTATCATTTAAGCTCCATTACTTTTCCTCTTCTCCATTCATACTGTAATGTCCCTGCTGACAGCTAATATCAGTAAAAGAATCAATAAAGAATTATTAATAATAATTAAAGCATAGGCAGCCCATTATACTGAGCAGCCTTAGTCCCTCCAAATATAGATTCTGCACTCAGTTTTGCAAGTGTGGCTGAAGAGGCTTGGCTCAGCTTCAGTGATCTCTGGATGTAACCGAGAGCAGGATGTGGCCCCTGGCTCTAGGAGCTATTCTTTTAAATTATTGTTAAAAGCAGGAAATCATGAGTTGTGGTTCTAAGTGGTTGAAATGCCATGTAACTCAGGGAGAATTGTGAGGGGAGAAAAAGGGCTGAAGTGAGTCAGTGAGCAAGCTTTTTGTGCTTGGAAAAGAGAAACCTGTTTTCAAGTGCTCTTTATGTCACAAATAAGAGCACAATAGTTTCAACACTAGCATCCAGCAGTCATTTTCCACAGTGTAAATGCACCATAACTTAGCATGATTTCTGTGCTCCTGGGAGGCTGTAGACTTAAATAACAAGGGTGCTCCAGGTCACAGCCAAGATGCAATTAACCCTGAGATTGAAGAAATACCTTCCCACCTGCAGGAAGGATTCTCATTTTGAATAGCTTTCCATTAGTTTTCCTGTGGGAATGACACAATATTGGCAGTATTTCTGGAACTAATATGACAGTGCTAGCCAGGGAGCAGTTTAGCTATAGGTCCTTAACACTTCTGTGGTCACTAGGGGTTCTGTGGGCTTTCAGTCAGGCGCTGACTGTCTTCTGGCTATTGGGAAAATTTTTTTGTCCTTCTAAAATTGAGCTAATTCCATGTGGCAAAAGAAATGCCATGCCCGTATTTTAGCAAGGGGTGCATTTGTGTTCATCCGAGTTGTGATTTTTGTTGTTATTCCTTGTTCTCCCTAGAGTGGCATGTAAAGCTAATAATGATTATGTTTTCATCTGACCCAAAATATTCATGTGCCTGAAATTTCATAAAACAAATTTATTTGTATGTGAGGAATAACCTGATAGATAAACCATTGAGTAGGAACACTTATTATAATCAGAATTTCTGATAATTCAAAGTCCTACAGCTAGTGTTGTTGAGAACTTGAAAATGATGATTTATGTTGGAAAACAGTTTAACTGTTTTTTGAATTTACTGTATAATTTTGACCCATCTGTTACTTGATATGCATCAGAAAGCCATTTGTCAGCTCCCTGCATTCTCTGAAGTCCTTTGCCTCTTTCTCAGGGATTGGTTGAGTGTTGTCTCTGCTACTGAATTTTTAAATAAACTGGTATATCAAAACTCTAATCCTGGTTACTACTTAATTCCTTAAATGTTCTTTCATCTCTTTTTAGTTTTGCATCACCCTTGCTTTACTGCAAACCCACTTCTCCAGAGGGAGACAGAATAAAAATGAAAAAAAAACAAGAAAAATCACTATCAAAGAGACTTAGTTTAGGACAGAATGCTTCACTGAAATTTGGAAGATCTCCTTTGAATCTTAGGAAGTGTGGATGCTTCCAGCATGATGTGGTCCCAGAGAGGACTATGTTCATCTGGAGGATGGGTTTATGATGACTAATGGTTTATTTTATAGTTAGTCCTGCAGTTTTTTCTATCTGGGACATGCAACACCAAAAGCAACTGGCTAAAGGAAGAGGCTGACTTCAGTTGGTGCTTGTGAAATCTTTAGAAGACGTGGTCAGTGGACCGAGTCACTGATCCATGAGAATAGGACTACAGTGAATTCAAAGTGCGTGTGATACAGAGGTAAAACAGCTTTTGTGAAATCAAGTGTTATGTATCTGCTGGCTGCCTGCCTCCCCCTGCCTGTGGAGTCTGACCTGTTTGGCTATCCAGGATTGTGACTTTGATAAGCACTATCGTCATGTACGAGGAGATTATAGGCAGTGTTGCTACTGGCTCATGTTATCTTTGTAAAGCATAACCTGCAGGATCCTGTAGAACAAAACGGGACAATATTGAAAGCAGTGAGATGTGGCTGTAGTGATGAGAAGAAAAACGATAGCTGTAAAAGCATCACAGAGGTGCTCTGGCTCATCAGGTGCTGCATGCTGTCGTGTGTGTTTAGGAAGGGATTATTCCTAGCGATCAGTTCCCACTCTAAGTATCAGATAAGTCAGATAGTACTCAGGTGCATGAAAGAAGCATAGAGGACAAATATTTTAATCACATGAAACTGAAACTAGATTATTTAGTTTCCTTAAGGGGTCATGAGAGATGTATAGAAAATTAGGAACACTTGTTTACAATAATAGCGGTTATTGAATGAACATCAAATTTGGCTTTGTTTTGGGAAGTGGGGGGATTTGCACCAGATAATTTTCTAAGGTCTCTTCTGACCTAAATCATTCTTTGATTATCATTTTTGATGAAGCCAAGAGGCAATATACTTTTAAATCATGTTTTGGCCTGTGGAACCTATTGTCATAGCATACTACTGGGTCCATGATGTTAAATAAGCAAAAGTGGACAAGGCATCAGTATAGATGAAACAAAGATCCACAGCTGGGTTGGATGGGATACCATTTCCCAAGGGCTGGATGTTTTCAGGCCAGCACAGCTTGCAAGCCATTGTAAGAAAATTTCCTGATAGGTAAAAAGGAGTTTCCTTTCCTTTCCCTACTGTAGTGGTGTGGGCTATGGACAGGGACAGCTAATCTGGTTTATCTGGACATACTCTGTGCACAGTGAGGTTCCGCTTTCAGTTACAAGATGATACTCTTAGTAACTTCAGCATCAGGAGCTTCTTTGTAAGGCAGTTTGACTTCCATACAAAATTATTGGGGAAAAAAAAATATGTATAAATGGGCCCTGGATTTAAAACTTGCATTTTGCACTCATGCCAGATCTACTAGCTGTTGCACAGGTGGATAGAGGGTACAATTCATCAGTATTTAACAAGGTGGCTGTGCTAGGCTGAGAAATGGGTGAAAGAATTAACTAGGGAAATGCTGAAGTCCCTGCCTTGCAGAGGGTACAACCAACTGTGTTACCCCAAATGAAGCCAATGGTTTGCTCTGCAAACTAGGCCAACAGATTCTTGAAGTGTTAAAAAAATATTCATCTCTTTTCAAGTAAAAGCAGATTAAAAGAAGCTGGTTGGCTGTTTTCTACAATAAAACCCACCAACCTGTCCTTGTCCAGAATTTATTTCAATAACATGTTCACTTCAAGAGTGAGTAATAAGAAGATTATTTTTTAAAAGTAAGAGGAAAAGAATATAAGCCTGAAAACCACTTTTGTTAGTGCTGCAGTATGCATCTGTTGCAAGGTTAATAATAGAGTTATCTCTGTCGACAAAGGAAGGAGCCTGACAACAGAGAAGAAATCCAAATGGGTTTGAGTTCCTTGCATAATTGTTATTTTAATTGCCATGTTCAGAAAATGCTTCAGAGGTTCCCCAAACACTGCTCATCTCCAGATGAGATTTACCAGTGCACCACTCGCAAGCTTTCTTTTGAAAAGTCACTTTCTTGTTTTATCATGTTTACAGAAACTGAAGTGAGAGTTAGTTATGAATCTTCTGTTATTTGAGTCGATGGCAGATGCTAGGAAGGCTTTGCTGTGTGATAGAGTTAAACTCTCTGGGACTGATTACAAAGAAATTCCATTAGCAATATTTAAATGCCGTCTTTGAAAGGCACTCAATAATATGTGTGTTGGCGCTGATCAAGAATAGTACCTTTTAAAAATGAAAAAGTAATGTGACTGTTAGTTTAACATAAAAATGTCAAACTGTGGGCAGTCTCTTGTCAATTAAAGAATCTGGGCTATTCCTAACGGGAATAAGGATGAAGGGGTGGGGGGGGAGAAGTGGGTACTAAAAATTGCAGATGTGCAGAACTACTCAGAGATAATTTGTGCTGGCAAATAACACTGTCAGCCAGTTTGGGAGTAATACAGGCAGCTTGATACCTGTTCTTCCTGAGCCACCTTAGTGATTTCTTTTTCTTACTATCTTCTTTAATAGCTAGGAAGGCTTCACAGCAAGCAGGGCTACATTAATGGTGTGCTGAGTGGAAGTGGATTTGTGCAGATTTAAAGAATGTGCTTTAGCAAGCTCATAAAATGTATTAAAACAGCAAACCTGCTTGTTGCTGAATTGAGGGATATACTTGTGAGAAGGAAAGGAGGGTCCTTAAACTCTAGAGGCTAGTGGAGCTGATGCTTAGATAGGAGTAAAGGCATGAAGATGTGCATCTCTGTTACCTGTCAGTTCCTGTTAAGGTTATGTCTCAGTATAAATAAAACACTGCAGTCAAGCATCAAACCTTGTCTCATCTAAAAGTAGGTTCCAAGAAAACAAGTGTCTGGTAGAAGTTCACTTGGAGGGAATGTTGTATAATGACTCTTCACTAGCTGGTACATGGGTCTGTTGCTTGCTGTTGGGAGGTCAGTGCCTGTTCTTTCTTTTAAATTAATATTATTTCCATTGTGTCATTCGCATCTCTGTCCCCATTCCCCCCGCCCTTTCTTTTTTTCTTCTTTTTTCTTTTCCCCAGCGACCTTTAAACCAGGCTATGTATCTAGTGTTTCAAAACTCTTCTCACTGTCTAGATAGTTACTAAGTGTTTGGTCCAAAAATATTCCACTTAAAATGAGGCCTGTGCAACAGTTGCTGCTGTGATAGTATGTGGATGTACATCAACAGCTGTCTTGTGATTTAAATGTAAATTAGAAAGGGAGCATTAGCATCTCCATTTTGCAAGGCAGGAGCTGAATGTTAGAGTGTGATTTGACCAAGGTCATGCAGGTCTGTGGCAGACCTAGAAACTGAACAACCCAGTCTGTTGTGTGAGCCCTGAGAAACTCTTTCATTTTAATCTTTATATTTTAATGATAAATCTGACTTGTTTGTCTAACCAATTGCCCAGACTGAAACAAATTTCTTATTTTTCCCATGTGGTCCTTTCTTTTATTTTTTTTTTTTCAAATCCCTCTAAATGATACTTATAAATTGCCTACTGTACTTTTCCTTTTCAAGCCAGTAGTTTGGATCTTCCTCTTTTGTTAATCTGCTGCTCTTTTCACCTTAATGTCTTGTTTTAATACCTCTTTTATCCCAACTTCTTAAAAGCATTTTATCCGTAGATTTGATGCCTTTTCATGTCAGCTTAATATTTTGTCCTCGCTTGGGGCCACCAGTCATTGGCTCACAGTTTTTGTCATTGCTAATTGTTATGCTTCGTTTTATTGCTGTGTCCTTCTGTTACCCTTTCCCAATACTTTGCTCAAAAGTGCTATATAAATAACTAAAATATAGTGTAATGGGACAACTGTAAAGTAAATCAATCGACAACCTTGCTGTGAGGCCAAAACCTGGGGTCCCCTGGAACTATGCTGAAGAAAGTCAGCTGAAAGTTGTGCACCACTTTCTCTGAGCACCAGTACTATCAGAATTTCTCAGTGTTTTTAATCCCTAATATTAAGAGGGTTTTCTTTTTCATTTGTTCTCTAACACAGAGGATAATTAGAAGATCTGATAGAAAGCAGGTGCAGTACTTAGGTTGCAACACAAAAGGCTGGTCTTTACATACTCCTGAAAAGGAAATAGAGTTCTAGGAATGCTGAGGACCAAATCCAAAACGGTTTTGAGTGACCAACTATCACTTCAGTTGTTTAAGGGAATAGTTGTTTAAGAAAGCTACAGTTTAACTGGATATGGAGTGAAGTCACTTTAAATGAATTTCAAGGTCTTGCATCAACTGTCATAAGCATGTGCCTAATTTCTGTCAGGCAATTGCTGTGGAGTTCTTGGCTCAACTCTTGACAAGGGCTGACCAGATTTGTCTCTAAGCCCACCATCAAGATCTGTCACTGTAGGGTTCCCCCATGCATGCTGCCAGTGGGGCCTGACCTGGTAGGTGTTTGTAATAGCTCAGCCTATGGAGCTGAGGAGGTTGGAGGAGGTGGCAGTGGTGGCTGTGCATCAGATCACTGGCTAGTTACCTAGTCTAAGATAATGGAGACCTGGGTTTCTTCTCCTGACTTCACATGGGGTTTCAGGCCACATATGCTGTGAAAATATCCTAGTCCCCATGTTATGCTATGGGCTACCTGAGTTTGATGGGACACAGTAAGTCCCTCCTGGTAGAGCTTTTTCACACCATGTGGCATAACTAGATGTTGTAGCTGGCTGTGGGGGTTGCCGTGCAGTGGTGTTTGCAGATGATGCACTTGTCAGCTGTTAAAGAGAGTAAAGGCCCCTTCAGACAAAGGGGAAGGAGTTAGGGCCAAGGGCCTTTGAGGACTCTAGGGAGTGGTCAGTGTGAAGGCAATAAACTTGAGAGAAATATGTACTTGCTCTTGCTGAATGGAGAAGCTTTGGTATGTGCGGACTGGGGAGTGTCAGCCATGCCTGAGAGGTGGGTGAGGAGAGGCTAAGTGGACCAGTCCCTCAGCCAGATGAGATGGCAATTCATCATTGTCTTCTTGAGGGTCTTAAGAGATGTTTTGGAAGAAAGCATCCAATGTGACTGAGTGGAGGCAAAGCCAGAAGTCTGTGCTTACCTGCAGAGGACTCCCAGGGCCCATATCTGGCCACAGTGGGTGAAAGTCCCCTGCTTTGGCAGAGAAGGGAAGTTTGAAGCTCTGGAGAAGACTGCTTAGGTTACTGTACTAGTCACCCTAGGTGGTCTGGGGCAGGCTCCTTTGGCTGGGAGTCCTAGAAATGTTGGTATGTTCCTGTAGGTCAGCAGGTGACGTAAGGATTTCAATAACTAATGAGAGTTTTTAGCATTTCTGCTGTGCTTCAGAGGTCAGTGCAGCAGGTTTCACTGAACAGTTTTGTTAAAATTTTGTTAGTGTAATTGGATCTACTCAGCACCTTGGGTGAAAAATGTCTGAAAACAGATGTATCTTAATCTTAAAAACAAGATCTAAATAGTGTTAAAACAAGTCTGTCATACAACAAGACAGGTTAGAGATGGACAAGACCACTTAGGCTGTCCAGCTAAAGGTAGAACTGTCAGTCTTTTGGGCATGTGCTCTCAAATAAAGACAGCAATTCTTAGATCTGAAACAGCAACCATGTGATACTAGGAAAGCCTATACTCTTTGACTTTGTACATTAGTGCTGAAGAGTGTCTGCTCTTGCCTTTGCAAGTTTGCAAGCATAGTAGCTCAAAGGCAAAAATGTGTGTTTTATCACAATACAAATAAGATCAAAGTCCTGAGAGTCCAAATTACAATTAAACCAAAGTTTGGTTATGCAGCATCATCTTTACTATTGCAGAGCCAGAAATGCTTTCTGCTAATGGCTGGAGCTCCTTTTTTCAGAGCAAAAGTAACTAGAATGAAGTAAATGGGTGACATGATATATGCGATGGGTTCTAAAAGATCTTTGGCACAACAGGAAATATAATCTGCTATTGTAGCACAAATTTGAGCTCAAATGATTAAGGATTGGGGGNACAGTTTAGCTCTTTGAATTTGATATGATCTCTTACACACTAATTTGCCCAAAACAGCAGTTTTCCTTTGGTTTTGGCTTTTATGCTTTAAAAAACCAACACCATCTATTGGACAAAAGCATTAATTTTTAATTTTTTTTTCATTTGGCTAGAAATTGAAAATGCAGAAAATATAACAAATTACAGGAGAAAATAATTATTCTGCTATAGTTGCTGGCATACCATGGGAGTATGCTAGGGGAGATAAAGCTTGTTCTGCTGTGTGAGGCAAGTGCTGGTCCAAGAAACACCCATGAAGGAACAGTTTGAGGTGGAACTGTTTGTACTTCTGATTTCAAGATCAAGGAGAGGTGTGCAAAAAAAAGTGCAAAAGTAGTGCTTCTGTGGAACTTGGAATTCATTGTGTGTCATAATAATGACATATTTGATAATGGCTGTGAGGCTGTTCCTCCTCAGGGGTGTCAATAATGCTAGAGGTGTTGATAAGACATGAGAGGGGGCTGGGACAGGGTAGCACAGAGTGTTTTGGAAGGGTGTAGGAGAATTGTTAGAGCTGACTTCCCACTGATGGACAGTCAGAGGGGGAGATGTGTCCTGAGAGGTCAGCAGCGCAAAGAAATGTCCAGTAACTCTGAAAGGGACCCAAATCCATTTCTCAAATTTACCAATAACAAGTGGTGCTGGGACCTCCAGATGTCGTGAGGGGAACTTGAAAACTAGGTACAAGTAATCGGGTTCATAAGAGGTATAATGAACATGTACATTTCCCTAAAAAAGCAGGGGATGGCATCGATTTTCTTCTTTATAGGAGCTCTGAATATGCATGTTCAAATGCAAATAAAGTTCTCGCAGTGTTTGGAACTTGTTAGGGCAGATGTTGCAAAGCAGTGAATTAGACACAGGGCAGGCAGTGGGTGGCGTAGATCTCTCTGGCAGATTGGACTTCCATGGAAGTCTAAGATAACTTTGTAACTTTCGCAAGCCCTGTATAATCAGTAAAGCAAAAATTTTTGGCATAGCTGAAACTTTGGGCAGTTTTTAGGAGAAGTAAAATGTACCTCATTAATTTGACACGGGAATGTGTGAGCCTTTAATTAGGGACTCTCTAAAAGCGGCACTGGACTTCCCCTCATGTAATTGCTGCGGTGGAAACTTGTTCTCCTGAGTTTTAGATGTGTGTATCTTTTTTATTATTGCATTTTATCTTTAAAGAGGGAAAAAGTGTGTTTATTAAGGATAAATATAACCACCTTAATGCAATGCATTAAGCATCTATTTATTACTAAGAAGCCTGCTTTAGCCGAGTGTGTGCTTGTAGAAAAGCAGAGCTATTGATTAGACTGCTTCCGAGGCACTTTACTCTCGTTACAGTTGGAGTAGATTTGGTGTGGTGTACTCTGGTTTCTATAAGCAGTGTACTATGCATGTGTGTTTTGTCTGCTGGATGTTTAATGGTTGATGTTGGAAGTGATTTTCTGTCTTATATGGCATTGGTATTGTTTGAATGGTGGAGTTTCCCTCTCCTTTCCATTTGCTTTGTTAGTGGTAATAATTAACCAGCTCTCTGCTTTCACTTTTATTAATATATTGATCACCTGAGTATTTTAAATGGGGCCTCATGTACTTTTGCATGAAATGACACTCCCAATAGCTCTAATATTTATCCCAAATAGCTTTTAAAAAGAAAAAAAAACCAAACAAACCAACAACGAACATTGCAGCACAAATGTTCTAAAATTATTTAGAAAAAAAGAGCTTAGAAATCTGGACACCAATATATGACTACAAGGATTTTTGTAATTCTTTTATCTGTGATGAAAATATATAGAGGCCTGGCTATTATTTGTGTACATTATAGCTTTCACAGATTGCAGTCAGAGTAGGGTTGAGCAAGCTCATTTAGTTTTGTTATTTTTTTTATTTTTGAGATAAGGGAAAATATGCTAGAAAACTAGCTTTCTGTCTTTTCCATATTTTTTGTTTTAGTTTGAGACTTTTGGTTATGAATTAACTTCTATTTTACTCTTAGGAAGACTTTGGAAAACCTCTGTCCAGACATTTTTCCCACTTTTGAGCTCAGCAAAACTCATTTTTCTTGAGGAAGTTGACACAGTTTTTGGTTTGGTTTGTTTGTGTTTTTCCCCCCCCCCCTTTTGACCCTGTTTTTTCAGATCCTAACTCTTTTACTCCATATGCTACCTCAGGTTCTGTGCAAAATAGTTTGCAGGTTTCTAACTGGGAGTTTCACTACTTAGACCCCTTGTTTCCAGTCTTTTAATCCAAGATTCTCCATGTAATACACGTGAAAGAAACTTGCTTCATGAAAACTGAAGTATTCCCTGTAAGGGAAACATTGATTTGCTGCTTTATGACAAATTTAACATTTCTGCTGTCTGATGTGGGGGTTTTCTTTGTTTATTTTGTGGGGGTTTTTTTGTTTGTTTGGCTGCTTTTTGGATTTGTGTTTGTTCTGTGTTTTTGTTTTGTTGTTTGTTTGTTTGTTTTAAACAAAAAAGGTTAAGTTCTTATCTTTGGAAACCAGGGATATTGGAGTTCATTTCTGGGAGACTTCTGCTTCCTCTTTCTTCTTCCCCAGAATGCAGCATGAGCAGCAGTGGCAAAGTCTGTGCTGTGCACAAGCAGATGAGTTGGAGGGGTGGGGAAAATCAGAAATATAAGACTAATTTCCATACCTAGGAAGCTCATTTCCTCTTCCTTGTACTGATCTGCACCAGCAACATCAGAGACTGAGGTATGTAAAGACTAGGTCTCTTGTCTCAAAAATGAGGTGAAGGCTCTTGAAGACAAGACTGGGGGATTTTTGAGCTGTATGGTATCCTATCACAGTGCTTTTAAATTCTTGTCTTAGGAATGCTAGAGCTGTGGGCAAGTTTGTAAACAAACAAAAAATTAGCCTCTAGCAGGCCTTGACAATAAAAGAGCTTTGGATGGCTTCCTCTGAGTTAGAAAATAAAGGAAAGAATTGAAATTTAAGTCAAATTTCCTTTCCAGACCTTTTTCTGTAAGATATGTGTGGATATCTGTCCTGGGAAGCTAGCTGTGTAATTTTACCTTTCCTTGGCGTGCCTGAAAAATTGGGTGCAAAGGTTCTGTGCTGTCTTCTCAGCAAGGCAAGTGCCAGTCCTTGAACAGCTGCAACTTCACAACTACTATAGCAGGACTAGGGCTTGTCTCAAAATCAAGGATGATCCTAAATCAGGTTTGTTTACGTTGTAGAAAGCTAAGGGTTTGTTTTGGTTTGTGGGGTTTTTTTGTTTGTTTGTTTTTTTTTTTTCAAGGACAAGAGCATCCTAATTAGCAGAAAAAGATTTCCACTAGAGGTATTTATATGGGTGGATGTTTTTTCTCTGCTCTAAGTAGTTCCTGCAAACTTTTAGTTGGGGACCCTAAAATTTCTTTGGTAGGAATTTCAGAGTATAATGAAAGGGTACGTTTTCATCACATGGATTACTGCCTAGGTTTCACACAGTGTAATGAAAGTAGTAGTGTGCAAGAGGAGTTAGAAAATAAAGCAATGAAAAAAATAACAGAATTTAGGGAAAGGTAAACCCTGCCTTTCCATTTGCATAACCAGTACCATATATAGAAGTGGCGCTCAGTAAGCCCAGGTACACACTCAGTACTTGGTTTTCCCCTTCTGAGATGTGTTCTTTAACCATGTAAAATTGCCTGCCTTGGACTGAATGCTACATTAAACCAAGCCCTCACTATTTCAGTACATCTGGGGAATGCAATAATCAAGGCAGATTGTAACAATCACAAATAGCTGTTCCCAGCATTTGTATCCCTGTCGTGTATTGGGATCTTCATAGTACTAAAAATGCTAATTAACCAAGAAAATGTGTGCATGAGACTGGACAACAAAAAGTGATCTTAGCCCTGGAATATGTTTTTGATCATTGCTATAGCTTATTCTTTTCTTCTGTCTCTTTCTCCAGAAATGCTGTTTATTAAAAGTGTTTGTTAATCATTCCTTCTGCGTCATCAGTCTCAAGTAATGCCAGGCAATTGTGACAGTGCCATGGTGAAGACAGCAGGCATGGCTGTCTCGTCCAAGAAAGTGTGGTCAGTTGTTTGGCAAATGCCTGGAATCAGGGAATCACACAAGTATCTGGCAAGGTTTGCCAGCCTTCTTGCTAGGATACCTCATCATTCCAGAAATTATTTTATAGCCATGATCCTGGATTTAGCCAACCTGCCATCGGCACAGGGGCCAGAACAAGCAGAAAAGTGTTTTCCATGTAAATCTTCTTTGCTAAATTGAAAGACCCTTAAGGACTTTATCTTTCCTTGCTGCACAGGCAGGCAGCTTCATACCCATGAGTGTTTCTTTTGTAGCAAAACTGCAGGTCACAGAGGTGTCTGAGTGGTGGGGTGGTGCGTGGAGACCTAGTCCTGGGAAGGTACTTAAGCTCAGATCTGTGACAGCACTTATATGCGTAGTTAACCTAATAACATTGAGAGTGCTTACACACCTATTTACTCTAACAACATCAGTTCAAACCCCATGTGTTTGCTTGCTCCATACTTACATGCCTGGCCAGACTGGGAGCCCTCCTGCAGCTGGTGCTGCTTCTCTTCCTGGCCTCCTCCCTCAGAGGCTGGCGGCCATTTCACCAGCTCGCAGCTGAAACCCTGCCGTGGTCTCCCTGCTGCTAGTTTCGCTCGGTGTAAAGCTTCTTCCCCCATCACATGTACCCCCAAGGCCATGGAGTGTCACTGTTTGCCTTTTGAGGGGGGAAGCCCAGTTTTTGGGGGCTTGGCAGTGGTTTCCTCTGCTGCCTGAGGGGAGCCTGCCCAGCCTTGGCCGCTGCCGGCTCTGGAAAACTCTGTGGAGAGGTACTGCCTGCCGGCACCTCAGGGGAGAGAGCACCTTGCTTGTACCCTGTGACTCACAGTGCTTCTGCAGCCCTTCAAAAAAAGGATCAGAAGTGTTGGAAACAGCCCAGTTTTATAGGGAAAAGCGTGCTTTTTGCTGAAGTGGAGGTTCAGTCTCGAGAGCCCCCCCCACTGCTGTGAGAGGGGATCTGATGGCAGCGGACTGCAGCAGCGGGGGCTGCCGGCTAACGTGGCGGGAATGGAGCGAGGCGACAGGCCAGGCAGCGAGCTGCGCCAGGTAACGGGAAGAGATTGGTTTGGGAACCAAAAGCACTGCTCCCTGGCTATGGTCTGGCAGCCAGGGAGGTGCTGTGGGGCTGCTGATGGCCAGAAAGGGGAGAAACCTCCTGAGGTCAGTCCCACCACAATGCTGCATGCACAGCGAGACGAAGACATGCTCTGTTTCACTGAACCAGGCTAATACCACATCACTAGCTAGCCTGTCCTTGCTGATTCTTAAACTAAGTTTTTTCCCTTACAGATTTTATTTTTTTTTAAGGGCTTAAAGATTCTCACCTCACACACCCCCCCCTTTTTTTTTTTCCCTTTTGTAATTATGTTTTTGAGCTGCAGCCGTGGAGCTGCGCTCCTCTCCCCGTGGGCCGAGGGGCTCAGGCAATGGCAGCCAGTGCCGCCCGGCAGGTCAGGGAGCAGGCAAGGGAAAGGCTTCCTCCTGGCAGAATCGTATTTTATTCCACGGGGAGACAACATTTCTGTGCAAAACACTCCTCTGACTTTAAAATAATACATAATAACTATAAAATTACCAAATGTCAGGTAAACAAAAAGTTATTAAGGATGACCTTATTAGTTCTATCTGCAATTCGCAGAGCGAGGTAATTGTCAAGTCTCACTGTTATTAGGTTGAAATAATAGTTTGGGGACCATCAACATTAAAATTTCATTATGATGGGACAAAAAGGCTCATGTATAATCAATAGTAAGAATCCATTATTATTGACTTGGAATGAATGAAGCATGAACGCATTTGTGCAGATATGAACAGTTAGCAATCTTTTGAATAATAAAGAATTAACACTACACAGATAATGTCATTCTGGGAATTGGACTCGAACTCAAATTGGTACATGCTCTTTGTTATAAAGTCGGATTCACATCCCTTGGTAACTTCCATTATGCTGTTTCTCAAAATACTCTGTGTCTACAATTTTGTATTCCTCGGCTCTGGCTTGTGAGGGAGGTGGGCAAGCAGGTCAGGGCTGTGGTGGAGTGTGCTCTGTCACTTGCCAGGTGCAGTGACAGGGCTGGGAACAGTATGCATTGGGATGCTTAATGCGGTGGCAATGGGTGGGTGGGAGCAGGTTGGAAGGGTGATGCTGCTTTCTGCTGTCCTGAGCTTGGTGGCAGCATCTCAGTAAGACAGTGTGTTGTTGCTTGCATGGCAGGCGCCACGTTGAAATACATAAGGGATGTTGAACGCTGAACGGAGGAGAGAAACACACAGCCTGTGGAGTGTGCTGGTTCCTGGGGACACGGCCAAAGCCATGGACGTGGTGTACGACACTACCTTGTCTACTGTACATGATATGCTGAGACAAGCTGTTCCCAGCACATTCTTTTCTGTCGCTGTGGGATATGTCACGTTGGCAGTATCGTTAGTCTCTTATTTTCCACTGAGGAGGTGGACCCAAAATGCACTTAAAAAAAAAAAAAAGGTACAAGTCATTATGTGCTAAATCTGATGCATTTAAAGTTTTTTCAACTTCGCTTTGAGTTTCTATATACTAAGTGCCTTTGAAAGGTGTTATTTAAGGGTATTTTAACCCTGCTTCCAGACTAACAGCTGCTTCTCAGCATTATCTTTTGGCTGGGCTTTACCCGCTCCCTCATGCTGGCTCCCAGCTGTTACAATACCCACAGTACTTTGAATCTGAGTTAGCTGTTGACTTTAGACTGCAGTTTTACAGGCAAGAAGGGTTGGGTTGCTCCAAACCTGGCTCTGCTACTACAGTGAAGGACCTCAGACATTTAGTGTTACTTTGTGTGCTATGGAGTGTTCATCAGTGTTCCTACTCCCTTGTCTTTTGAATTCACTATCATGGAGCACTATGAGAGAGATTCTGGCCTTCTGCTATGAGGCATCCCTACTTTAGGATGCACAAACTTGCAAGCCCTCCCTATGCCTGCTAGCCCAGCCAGAGAGCACCTAGAAGCAGTCCCTCCTAGAAACTTGCTCTGTTTTATCCAGTGGCTTCCTTCTGTAGCATGCCCTGTTTCTGAAAGAATTGGGAAAGTCACCTGGTGCCTTAAGAAGGAAGTAAGGAGATCTTTCGGCTGTGACACTTGACAGGCTGAAGGAGACTTTCTGGGGAATCTGGGAAGTAATTTATTTTTTTTCTACTGTGAAATAAGAACAATCATTTTCTTAGGCAGTGGAGAGGGAATAATTATTTATTACTTGCATTACAATAGCACTAAGGACTGGTTGGGCTAAATGCCCAGAAATGGAAAAAGTTATTTAAGGAATTAAGTGTATCTTTTTTTTTTTTCTTTTTTTGAAAGGCACTGATAATACTTTAGATGGAAGCCCTACAGGGGAATGAGTGGTGTATTGCAGTGGCACCTGCTTTAATCCATTAGAATGGGTATAATTATGAAAGAAACAGAGTGTTATTTTCTTTCAACTTTTACTAACAGTGCATTTCTTCTTCCCTATACTTAACTTTCAGCTGCTTTTCTGGGGTAAGAGAGGAAAATAATTGAGAGACAAAGGGCCAGTAACCCAGCTGAGCAGCCCATCTGTTGCCGAGAGGGGCATGGAAAGGAAGGAAGGTACCAGCAATAGGACCTTTAGATTCTGTTCCCTCTGCAACTCTGTAGGATAAGAGGGAAAAATCGGACCTAATCCTTGGAGAGAGGAGGAATTACACTGGCTTATTTCCAGTGTCCCTTTTTCTGGCAAAAGCGGGGATAGAAGAGGGGGAAGCCCTTAACCTTTCCAGCAATGAAGGGCAGAGATCCAAACGGTCTTAGAGGATGTGAACATATACTTAATTTGGCTTAGTACCCAAAGCCTGTTGAAGTGATGTGCATGCTTCCTTTTTCATCATTTGTCCCTGTGAGAGCAGATGTAATGGACAATCTGAGATGTCTTCAGCAAGAGAGACTGAGGGGAAACATGCAGAATTATGAGAGGTACTGAGAATTTTTGGCCTGCTGAAAGCATGAGTCACGTTCTCACTTGCGTTTTTGAAAACTTGTTTTGGTTGTTTTTGTTTTGTTGACCTATGGTGTAAGGCACTGGTGTATTTCCTTTACCTACCTGAGGGTGAGGAATAAAGAATATATAGGTGTTTTAAATTTATGAAAAAAGAGGCAATTTATATGACACTTTTTGGGCTGAACCTAATTTCTGAAACTGTTCTTCAATTATTTTTTTTTTTTCCTTAAAGCAAGAGATACATGCAGGGCACATAAAAACATTAAAAAGGTTTTACAGAGCACATACAATAAATCAATGAGTAAGTTGTTCAGAACAGCACTAACAATGGATATAACTGAATATAAATCTAGGGAGGAGGAAACTTTTTTTTTCTTATCTTGTCAAGCCTCCTACTGATTTATAGAATATGCGAGTAGCCAGAAAAATCATCAAAGTATGCCTAGGAATTATACAGTAGTTTAAAAATACAATCCTAGTGTATTCACAACACATCACTGATATAGTTCCATAATTATAATCATTAAACATAAGTCCCCCAAACCAAATCTGCTACTTTATTAGATTGAATGAGCACTGCAGAGTTTGTCTACCCAGAAAAATCCTATTTTTCTCCCACTGAGTTTTATCAACCTGTTCTTTTTAGTGCTAAGACTAACTTCAAGTAATCCATTTCAAAGCTATTTTTTTAGCATAACTAAGTTTTCAGTTAAGTTGTAGTTTTAAACCCCAAGTCTTTCAAATTATTTTTCACATCTAAAACTAGGAAACATGCACGCTATAAAACTTTCAGATCTTGTCTTCTGCTTCTTCTGGGTGTCGGCTTCCCTGCTGTGCTGTTTGATCCCTGTTGACTTCTGTGCAAGTGTTTTTTTCCATTTGTATGCAAAAGTTCTTGTACCGTTATCAAGACCAGGTAATATCTGGGAAGAGACGTACATACTTGAATTCTTTTCATGGGCAAAATATTTCAGTTTTGCCTTTCTTGTAATCTATTTTTGAAACTTTGAGGCAAATGATAAAGGTATAGTGCCTGCCATAAAAAGTAACATTTCAAGTAAAAGCATTTACTTACAGGTCATAATTGTTTTTAAGTAGTATTTATAAGGGGTAAATGCAGTGCAATTTACAATAGTTTAAACCAACCATGAGAATACTTCATGCTCATAAACTGCATTTCACTTTTAAACTGTTATGAATACCCAAGAGACAGTGAATTTGCACACATACTTTTTTAAAACCTGGGTTTTCTTTCCTTTTTTTTTTGTGTGCATGGAAACTTCTTCCTTGCTGAATTGTTACCTCATGTCTCTGGCCTTGTTTTTATTGCTGTAGCATACCTGCCCCCAAATAATTGCAAGTATAGGCAAAGGCTGATTTTATTCCTCCTTATTCTTACCAGTTAGAGAGCACATAATACTGCTGAAGAGACATAAAGAGAAGTTTCAGTTCTATTAAGGTAAGAGCATATCTGAACTCAATAGAAACCCTTTTTGTATGACCCTTCCACTAATGCAGCCCTTTGGATTAGAGAGAAGGATTTCTTTTTCCTTAGCAATAAAGTAACCTACTCACAGAACTGTTGGTACTGCTGTTTCTACTTCTGAATAGAAGCTAGTATAATGACAGGAACTGTAAGTGGTTACTTTTAGTGGTTTATTTTTATTAGATGACAGAAATAAGTTTACCAGTTCTGTGTAGTCTAGCATCCTTAATTTTTAAAGCAAATAATGACCTTCCTTATCTTTCTCCCAGCCAAAGTGTCCAAGCTCAGACAAAACCAATTGTCTTGTCCAGCTGAATCTTTTTATTAAAATGAGATGGGGCAATTGTATTGATTCAATCTGAGTCCATGCAAACAGTTCTAAAGGTTTCTGTAGTCACTCCAATCAAGTTGGCAAGAGCTGCCATGTTTAATGTCCTTCAAATGAAGAAGAGGTGTGAACCACTGAGAAATGAAAGTCTAGTCTTCAGAAAAAAACCTGTTCAATTTTTTTTGAGTGCAAAAAGCATCTTAAATTTAACTTCTATTTTTTTTTGTCACTTTTATAACTCAAAAAATGCTAGGCAAGTGTTCTTGAATTTCAGAAAAACTTTGTGAATTTCACTGAATTTTGAGTGGTGGCAGGAAGGTTCTAAAGAGAAGTACTTCTGCTCACATCAACTTCCAAAAGTTGGCGTCCTCGTTTAAACTTGTTCCAGTCTTTGATCTTGCAGATGGACTGGAAGTCTCTTGGCATCTGATATTTTAATTTTTTTAATTTCTGTCACTGTAAAAATTTTGTGAGAAAACTATCTCACTTGGCTGCTTTTCCTTCTGCTGTCAGAGAAAGCAGGTGATTGAGAGACCTTGGATTTAGTGGGACCTATATCTGGACTTAAAAATGTGTGGGGTGGAGGGAGGGAAAACTCCAAAGCTGAGTTTTCCAGAGCATTTTGATCACAGATAATTTTGTTAACCAAAGCAGAGTTCTTTTGATACAGGCTTGTCTTACCTTAACTGTGTAGAATTCTGTAGTAACTTTTTAGAATAGTGGGGTCTCACAAATACTTCAGTTGTTTACACCTCTTAGTTATAATTCAATGAAAAATTATTCTGCCTGTCATAGGTAACTATTTTTCCTGTGATGTTTGAGCTTCCATTATGGCATTAATTATATCATGTGATATAAAGAGTTCTTTGTAATTACATTTTGACAAATACACATTTCATGTTCATAATATTATAGGAATAACTTGCCTATGTTTAACTCTTTAGCTTCTGCCTTGTTTTTATTTTGCTATACAGTATGATTTTACTGTTCTTGGGTAGCCACCTTCTTAGGGAATGTGTGTATGCCACATGGACAAAATTGCACTCTTTTTACCCTATGTGTGTTTGTATTTGTCACATTCACAGACTGGAGCCTTAATTACTTATGTACTTGACCAATAGTTAGTCAGAAAAAAAATCTCAATGGCTGTGTCACTCCGACTCGTTTTTTTTAGCAAAGTATTTGCTTCTTTAATTCACGGTTTATTTTTAACATATCAGAAAACTTTTAGAATGGAATTAATCTCATTTAATATACCCATCAAGAAGTTAAGTGCCTAGGCTAAGCTACTCTCCTGAGCTCTTACTGTCAATATAAAAAAATGCTTCTGGATTTGTCCCATTTACCTTCAAAACCTTACCCTACTGATTCCTCTCCAGTGCTTATTGAATGATGATGCTTATATTAATGGAATAGAATAGAACTGTGTGCAGTTCTGGGTTCCACAGTTTAAGAAGGATGTTAAAGGACTTGAATGTGTCCAAAGGAGGGCAACAAAGCTGGTGATATGGTTGAAGGAATATGTCCTATCGGGGGGCGGCTAAAGATTTTGGGCTTGTCTGGTTTGGAGAAAAGGAGGCTGAGGGGTGACCTCATTGCCCTCTAGAGCTTCCTGAGGAGGGGAAGTGGAGAAGGAGGTGCTGAGCTCTTCTCCCTGGTTTCCAGTGATAGGATGCATGGGAATGGTTCAAAGCTGTGCCAGGGGAGGTTTAGACTGGACATTAGGAAGCATTCCTTTACTGAGAGAGTGGTCAGACGCTGGAACAGGCTTCCTAGAGAGGCAATTGATGTTGGTGTTTAAGAGGCTTTTGGACAATGCCTTTAATTACTTGCTTTAACTTTTGGTCAGCCCTGAATTAGTCAGGCAGTTGGGCTAGATGATAATTTTCAGTCCCTTCCAACCGAAATATTCTATTCTAAAAGAAGCTAAAAGGGACATCTAAAAGGAAAAAAACCTGTCCTTTAAAAATTGAAATTGAGTCCAAATGAAGAAAATAAAAAACATTAGAAGTAATGGTGAATTTCAAAATAGAATGAGATAAACTAAAAAAAGACCTTAAGCAATGTATCCTCCAAACATGAGGAAGAAGAATATATGCTGATGGGACAAAGCTGTTCACAGTGCTATGGACAAGAACTGACTATAAGGAATTGCAGTAAGACCTTATGAGACTGAGTGACTGTGTAATGAAATGGCACATGATGTATAGTAGATGAGGTACATAGGGGAAAATAATCCATTTCACATTTAAAAGAGTAGGCTCTGAGATTATTTTCTTCCTTCAGGAAAAGTATTGTTTTGTCTTGTGCTGTGGAGGAATCACCATGCTTTTAGTGGCATCTGGAAGTTTTTTCTGGGATGACTGGGCACTCAAAGGTCATCTCTTCCCCCCACCCCCTACCCCAGTGAAAGAAAGGAGAATATCAGTTTCAAGACCCTCTTGGTTTTTTTTTTTTGTTTGTTGTTGTCTTTTTGTATTTACTCAGTTCCTCAGGAAATAGACTCCTCCTCTTTGCATATAAATTCTATTCAAGCAAGCCAGTGTGAGTGGAATTTGTGTGTTTTAAGCAAGAAATATTCCAATTGACTGAGATAGCTTCAGCTGATTCCAAATAACACCATACCTGGTGTTTGGCCACCTCTGGGGATTGCTGGACAGCAAAGGGTGTCTTCTGTACTGAATCCTTGGAGAATTAAAAGGAGTTAATTCCTCAGTTGAGCACAAGGATAGATAAAACCATGTATCAGCAGAATCCCTTAAATCCTTATAGAAGAAGAGGTGATATTCTTTAATTCTAGAATTCAGTGTTGTTTCTCAGCGTTTTCTGCTCATCCAGACCTGTTGGACTGTTCTATGATTGTTGAGGATTTACACTGAGGTGTTCTCATTTATTTTGCAGGAAAACATTCTTATGGTTTCTCCATTTTTATGTTTTACACTTGTCACTTTGCTTTTGCTGACTGCCTTCCACTCTGCAGATCGTTTGTGAATGAGGCCTGATAAGGCTTTTAGGACTGATACCTCTGTGCTGACAATGAGCAAGCAGTTCTTGTGTTCAATACCATGTGTTTGGTTTTGTTTGAAATTTGTCTTTGTTCCCATAGAACCAGCTGGTTCACTCAGCTCTGTCCATTAACAGTAGACCACATTTTATCACATTTATTTAAAAAACCATGGGAATATTGTTAACCAAAATAGCAAAATTGGAATACATTCAATACGAAGAGATTTTTCCCCTCTGCATTCAAGGCATCAAAATTATTCTTCCATCAAAACATAACAATTGTTATGAATGATATCATAATACTGTGAACTGCTTAAGAGCTTCCACTTTAAAACTGTAATGGGCCATGCAGACAGAAGGGGAAAAAAGGCTAAAAGCATAAATTGAAGATAATCAATGTGAATAGACCTTACCCATTGTGCAGTTTGAATAGGATAAGCACACATTATCTGGCATAATTGGTTCATGTGATTTTCTAATTGAAGAGAAAAAGTAATTAGAGCCTAATTGAAGCAAAGTAACACAATGTCTGTCAGCATTTCTCCTTCTACCACGCATTATATTATTACCTGTCATCTTTTACTTTAGTGGGACTAAAAAAATGAGGAAAAAAACAGGTATAAAACCTTTGGAGTTTATCTGCACCTTTGCTTTGGCTAGGTAAAAGACCCTAAATAAAAAATAGGGCTGAGATTAACTGCGTACACTCATGGGTGCTTCCGAACTAGGAGCGTTCAGTTTGCCTAATTAAGAAATGGATTGCGTTTTGTAAAATGATGTTATAAATTCAGTCTTATTAAATCTTAGGAAGAAGAATATTTAAAACATTTGATTTGACTTAGGGCTCTGTACTTTGTTTTACATTTCTAAGTGAAGAATTTTTCAGTTTGCAGTGAAAAAGAAAACAATTGCTATTTTTAACAAAATGGTGGAGGACACCTTTGCAGTCTTCTCTGCTGAATTTTTTTTAATGGAACAATTTTATTCCAAAGCTCTCTATAAGGAGACCAATTGCTGCTAGTGCAGGAAAGTGTTTGTACTTGGAAGTTGTCTGGGAGATGTTCTGAATAAAGAGTGAGAGGATGTTGCAGGATATTCTCCATCTCTTGGGAACAGAAATCTGTTTTAGGGCTTTATATTTCTTGGGGGAGAGAAAGCATCCCGGGTGATGGAGTAGTTCTCTCTCTCTACACACAAAAATTTGGGTGTAACTTGACAACAAGTTTCTTGAGACAATATACAGTTATTCTTATTAAGGGTAGGTGATATCTTGATGTAACAAGAGGTTACATTAAGTAAAGATAGAAGAATATTTTTGGTAAAGGAGTTATAATTCATCTCCACTTCCCTTGTTACTATCATGTATTTAGTGTTGTGTCATTGCCATTGGAGCAGAATTCTGAAAATTAGAGAGCAATCATCTTCATGTTGCAAGGCCTGTGAGGTTTCTTGCTTGTCATCCTGACATCAGTTATTAATCCATACGGTTAATAAAAGAAATTGCATCTCAGTACCCTTGCAATGCATTTGAAGCTGCTGCTATCACTTGTCTCCAGTGTTGGATTCTAAGACACTGGGATCTGATGTCATTGGGAAGATTTCCAGACCAAGAGGTATGTTACAATCTTGATTTCTCTCCTTGCCATGTGTAGTAATACCTGCCGCTAGTGCAAAGAGAATGTTGTCATGTTTCCTTCCTCTTATCTGTATGAGGGGAAAAAAAAAAACCCAACCCAGAACACATTGGTTTTAGAAACAGTGACTCAACCTTTACTACCTACAATGTGCTTGACTCATTGCTATATTACAAATATGCCATCAGTCTTTAACCTAAGCATCTGAATTGATACTGGATAGTGGCTAGCTCAAGTGTTGAAAATGGCTGTAGGCAGCCTGGCTTTGATTCGTGTAGTCTTCATAGTGTGATAAACTCTTATTAGTATTCTGCTGCAATGCATTGCACAGATCTGAGGTCCTTTGACAGTTTATGATGTCCCAGGTCTTCAAACAAAAGCCGTGCTATGTTCTGATGTTGAGTTGCTCTGAAGGTCATTAATACCTTGTGCTGGTGGAAGTGGCAGCTGTTTCTGTTTTCTTTGCTTTCTAACACTGAACTGTTTTCTGCAGGGTGTTTCCCAAGTTCTCGGAAGGTATCTTTTTTTCTGAAATACGCTCTTCCTTTGCAGAGGAAAAAGGAAACAGTGAGGGTGGGAGACTAGGAAGGTCTGGTAAGCAGCAGCTGTGCTTTCTAGTCCTGAAAACCTGTTGCTGGAAGCAGTGAGAACAGCACTGAGACAAACCAGTTAACCATAACTACAGCAAAGCAGCCAGTTCGTAGCCAGAAAGTTAAGGAAGGCTCACTTGAGCATCTTCCTAAATTAGTGTGAATACAGAACAGCTAGAGACCAGAAAGGCAGAGGGATTGCTAAAAGGATTTTTTTTAAGCTTTTGTATTTGAACGGTCTAAATGGATTAAATTGAAATGAAAGGAGTTTTGTTTTCATCCTGGTGCTGTTTGAGATTCAAATAAGACATTTCACAGTATAACTGTGTTGCTGTTTGGTGAAAACTATGCTATCCCGTGTTGATGCTGCATAGGGTCGTACCGCCCAGCAGAAAGTAAATTTTTGTTGAGGACAGTGGGAAACAGTGGAGGAAAGAGAGTCTGTGTAGCAAAAACGGGTAAGGGTATGCCAGCTTATATACAACTCAAGAATATACAGAATGGAATAGTTTTGCTTGGAGCTAGGCAGGCAAATAAAACTGAAAATAAAACTTATCCAAAAAAAAGAAATGAAAATGCCCACTTTATTTTTTTTCTTTCTTTAAAAAAATGCTGGAAAATAACTGTATTTCTTGATGAAATCTGAGGCAGTTCCTAGCTCTGCTGATGCCCTTAAATAAATTTGATGGAAAGGCTTTGCCTAATCCCTTTCACTCTTATTCTGTGGTCACAACTTGCCACGCAGCCACCTAGTATGTCCTGGAAAGGTTAGAAAGACATTGCCCATAGACATTGTCCTTATTTTAGTGCCTTCTGTAAGTGTTTTAATGTGTGTTAAGTGTTATTGGTGTTAAAACAAAGAAATCATGGGCAATGAAGAGGAATAAGAGTTTGCTCATGAGTTAAGCCAGAGCTGTGCAAGTTGACTATACATGAGGTTTTGCCTGCCAAATTCCTTAGGCCAAGCAAGATGCTTTCATTTGGAAAAGCTGACTTTTTCTGGTTTCCTTGTGCTGGAATTTGGTTCGCTTCCCATGAGAAGAAAGATTTATATTAGGTTCTCTAAACTCTTGATCAAACTTTGTGTTTATCTTTGGAACTGATAACTCAAGAGCTTTGTGGCTTATTTCTTTCACAACATGGCAATGATGGAAGGCTCTGGATGCTATCACTGCTTCTAGTTTTTCACACGTATTCACTTTCCCATTTTATGTTGTGACATTGTAGGTAGAATCTGTTACCCTCCCATCTGCTGTTGACCACCAGTGGGGCCAGGCTCATTTCTGAATGTCATTTACTATTCTGAAATACATGCTTAGCAGTGAATCTGTAAAAATGATTTGCTACATCATGTTGCTTTTTTATAGAGATGAGAAATAATTGCATTTTTTAAATAAAACATTTTAGACAAAGTAAATATTAAAATAGTAATGCTTCCAGATGCTGGCACTGTCAAAGATGCATTATTCCATTTATCAGTGTCTTAAAATGAGAGCTTTTTTCTCCTGTCTCTCTTGAGTAAATGTGGTGCACTTTGTCTGCATGCACTAAAAATTGAATGTAATGACATGCTTTGCACAATCTGATGAACACAAAGGGATTAAATCTGTTACCTGGCTAGGTGGAAATTCCTGGTGTGAGAAGCTCTAACCCTGAGCCAAACACCTGACTCTTGCATCACCTCCTGCTTGCTTTGATGTAAGGCATATGTTAGCAGGTGAGTGTTGGACACTGCCTTCCCAACCGTAACAGCAAACACATCTTGCCAACTGATATCAATTAGCCCTCTTCCTTCCTAACCCCCCCCCCCCCAACTNCTGTCTATGTAGTCTATGCAGGGCACAGATCTTCCCTAAGGACTGAGGAGTTGCAACCATCTCTCTGACTACCAGTACGCACGAGAGGCATGGATGGCAGCAGCTTAGGCTCTACTGGCTTACTGGGTACCCTGCTGGCTTACTGCTTACCCTAAGCTTGCATTAAACCTGTTCTACTGTGTCTTCCCTTCTGTTGATTAAATTAGCTTGATTAGGACTAGCACATATATGACTGTACACTCCAGTCATATATCCTGGCTGATTGCAATGTCAATATGTGTGTAGTTAAACTCCCTTTTGCTTTGCTTAAGGAGTGTGAAACTTTGACTGAGTTCTATCTTTAATAGCTCTACAATTTATGTTCATTGACAATGGATGCAAAACAAAATGAAATTCAGATTGTAGTCAACAGCCTCTCTCAATCTCTGTGTTTAATTAAATGGTCCTTTTCAGGAACACTAAATATGAAAAACTTCTTAGCAGAAGCGACAAGGCTACCAATGTATTATGTGGGCTGTGCACATTGGAAGTCAGGTTCTGTTCTTTGCGTATACACTTTTTGTTTGACGATACATCTCAATAAGGTTTTACCACCAATGCCTTCAGTTCTTGAGGCATATTGTGCTGATATTTGAACATGTACTTACTTTAAATGCTTCTCTGCCTTGTTGACCTTAAGTGCAGGTGCAAATGGGTAAAGATCAAATGGATATCATCTGTGTATTGTCTGTACCCTTTTCATCTAATTCTTCCAAAGCCTGCAAGAAACACTGTTGAGGACATTAATGTGGAAGAGTAATCTCAAATGAAGTCAAAGGCCAAGCTGTTTTTATTTTTCAATACAATAAGCCTCATTTATTTGGAAATTGATGGAAAAATTAAATTAAGCATTTGCATGTACTGTGAAGTACTATGATGAAGATCATATTTCCAGCTTGCTTTATGATTACTTACATTGCAAACTTCCTTACAAAGCAGATAAATACTGTATGTAATATTGCTTCGGGCAGATGTGGCAAGGATAGTTCTTTGCACATGCCCATAATATTTGAGTTGTATTTTTTTCAGTGTAGAAATGCCAGTGCCAAACCTGGGCCCTAGGAGTTCTATTTTGCCCCACATACAGCTGCATCAAAAGACAGTCTCTCTTATGGCTGAGGAAGGTTGGATGTATTTTGTGCTTACTCAGTTACAAGTTGTTATCATTTGACCCTGTTCTTCTTGTTCATAATTAAAAGGGGAGAGGGCAAAAGAGCATAATAATAATGACTAGATTGTAAAGATCTCCTTTATGAGTCTTCCCCATCCTTCTTTCCCAGTGCAAAAATTAAGAGGAATCAAATAAAATTACCAGGAAGCAGACTGGAGGAAAATACAAGCAAACCAACAATAGTGATGTTTCTTTGCATCACCAAAGATGAGGGGGTGTGGGAGGGATTGGGAGAGAATGAATGAGCAAACTTATATCCTGACCTTTTCCTCTGATTAATGGAGGACTCTTAGCTTATAAGGCCTTTTAATGGTCACGAGCATCAAATAAGGAAAAATGAGGAAATATTGACAAAGAATACTCTGCAATGAAGACTGACATTACATCAGTAATGTATCCATTTGTGAGCTTGATTATGATGAACTTTGATAATATTGCATATTGTTTATCTCTTACTACTTAATCATAATATGCCAAACTAAGTGTACTAATTCTAAATATCTTGGGGCATTTGAGGCTCAGGTTAGACCTTTAGGACTACAATTTCAGTCTAGCCTCTAATGTGCCTCTGTAAATTATAGTGAGGTAAAATTGTATATTTAGCCATCTATGTGTGATAGATTGTGCCAGCAAATAACTGCATGTACAAAAAATGGAAGCCAACATTTGAAAACCCGGGTCTCTTTTATTTGGAAATAATTTTCCATTTGTGATATATAATAGTATAGTACCAAGTTAAAGTGTGTGCTAACAATTATTTGGACAAAGCATATCAGTTTTGCTGAAGGTACCAGTGTTGAAGAACTCTTTAAATAGTGATGTGAGAGAGAAAGAGGAAAACTCTGAGCTTGGTCACTTCTCAGTGAAGACACTACTCAGTGCAAAACAGAATTTAAAGTAAACATGTTTACCTGTGTAAACATGTTAAAAACAACCAGAGGGAAAAAAATTTTGAAGCAATAAGCTAAAGCTGGGAATACGCATTAGTTAGAACAATTTTGTAGCAGTCTTGTCCAGAGAAGGATTCAAGATGTTTTTTAGAAGAACAAAAAATTCTTGAAAAATCAGCCCACTATATGGCTGTAGTAAAACTAAGGTAAATGGATGCCAGCAGGCATTACACGTATAAGAAAATAGAAAGATTCAAAGATATTTGTATGCAAGGTACGGGTTGGAACTCACCGAGAACCCTGCTGTACAGGAAAACTATTAGAAAAGATGTTTCAAAATGGCTAGTGAGGAAGTAACCCCCAAAGATGCCGGTCACGTCCAATGTCTGGTTATTAGTAATATTATTAAATAAAAAGTAGCTCTCAAATAGTATTAATTTCTAGTATTTGTCTACCTATTTTTAATTTTGGTTTCCCAACACTAGGACTTTTTGTCTTTTGCCTTTGAAGACATCTGTTACCAAAATTTGTTTGTCATTTATGTACTGACAGACTGTGATCACAGTTTACATCTTAACCTTCTTTTGTTCAGGTGCAGATTCAGCTGTACATTAGTGATGATGGAGTATCTTCCAAATTTTCGTTATTCTTGAGGCTTTTCTCATCTCTAATTTATTAATAGCATTTCTGGACTGTGGATATTAAAACTGAAGTCTGTATTCCAATATTAATTATCCTAATGCCAAACTAAGGGAAATAAAACTTCTTGATTCCATCTTGCCAGTCATTCTTTTCAAGCATTTTAGGATCAGATTAGCCCTTTGGCAGCAGCATTGCTTAGGATCCATATTCAGCGGACTGTCTCAATGACTCTGAAGCCCTAGTCACAAGTTGTGCCCCACAGCAGAGAATCCCACAACCTGCACATCCACACACTGTTCCCAGATTAAAAGTTTTAACAGTGACATAAAAATATGCTCACTGGGCAGCAGGTTCTTCATATTCTCTGCAGCTCCAGTATTTATTAGGAGTAAAGATTTCAGCAGTAGATAACATGAAGTAAGATGGTGGAGACCTTGAACTGTAAAAGCTGAAATTTTCTGTGCACTAAGTCAAGGTGATGATACACTGCTTCCGTGCCAGTAACTACCTAATTAGTATGCATAGTTACTGCTAATGACTCCCCTTCTCCTCCATTTCAGGCCAATTCAGCAGCCGTACTGGTGCCTCACAACACCATGAGGGAACTTTCAAACTGAGCATCCCATCAGCAAAAACCTCTGAGCTACCATCTGTTTCATAAATGAAGGAATCAAATGTTGCTAAAGAAATAAAATAACACAACATTATAGGTAATGTTATGCAAATTGACTTAAGCCTTTATAGGCAGTCCTGCAAACTGCATCCACTCCTAAGGATTTCCTGGTTGGTCTTCCAAAGCTGAAGCGTCTGCTTCTTGAGAATGTGTTTCCCTTCCCTGTTTTTTGTGAGGTTGAGCCTCAGCTTTAAAAAGCAAAATGAGGATGATAAACAACTGTGTCCCAAACTTCACATGCGTGGGAGGGTTTAGTAAGATACTTTTTGGTTCTTATGAAATGTCTCACACCCTGACTGACTGCTGTTGTTACCCTAACTTGTCTTCTGTACCCCATGTCTTGAAAGTCTTTAAAGATAGAGTCCAAAGACTCTCCCAAAAGGTCATGTGTTCTCTGAAATGATGACCCGCAAAAATAAACTACAGAAGATTGCAAGTTAGGGAATAGGTGTGATCAAATGCATTAGGCCTGCTTTGTGGCAAATTCATCTCTTTTCCTCCTTGCCTATATATGATAGGCTTCCAGCCCCAGAGAGGGCCATGTTTTCAGTTAGCCTGTATAAACCATTGAGCAACACAGACTAAAAGCAGCTGGAGATCTGAACCCCTTGATATTTAGCCCATGCCTTTTTTGAGATTTGACTTTAATAGTAACTCTAAGAATGCAAGAGTCTATTGCCTTTGTAGTTTCTGTGGATGTGAAGTCTTGTTGCAGAACTCTCCTGCAAGCAGACATACCAGACAACCTTCTTTTCCTGAATTAAATTACCAGGTATATCTTCCTAAGAAAATGGAACAGAAATTGGCCAAAATCTTTTTCCAAGGTCTTTTTCCTGCTATGAAGTTGTATCAGCAGAACTTTGGTAAAGCTGTTAAAATGTGACAATTTTCATGGGTAAATAGGAAGTTGGACTGAACTGTCTCTGAACCTATCCTGAGTTGGTGTTATTTTATTATATAATCATACAAGCTAGATGAGTAAAGGCAATGTGTGTTATTTGCTATTTCATATTTGGTAGTGTCTTAGAATAAATATAGCATAACTTGAAAATACAGTTTTATGGGTGTTTTTATTTCTAGAAAGTGATGAAACTTGCATCTCAGAAGTTCAGTCTCTGTAATAGTGCATGCCTTTATAAAAAAAGGGATAACTTTGTATGATGTTTCAGAAACACTAAAAAGGCTGAGAGGGCTGCTAAGGCGTAGAGAGTATTCATAAGGTATATAAGTGCTCATAAAGTATAAGACTACTTATATGGTCTATCACTAGTTCGTTACAAAATGGACAAAGTCAAACAAGACTATATCGGTAATCAAATTCTAAAAAGCCAAGGAAAAATTGAGTTTAGATATATGTTAATGAAGAATCAAAGTCACTGCATTTGGATTTAATGTACTTCCTTTAATTGCTCCCAACATGCTGAAAAGCTAGAATAAAATATGTAGCTCTTGCTAGCATTCTTGGGCTTTTTCCAGAAACAAGTCTAGGCAGCACTGATCTTTAGTCTCCTTTAGAAGAATATAACCCTGGAGTCAATTACTCAAAATTTAGATTTAAACTAATGTAGAAGAGAACAAAATGTGTGTCCCAACGTGAGCCAAATGATACTTAAAAGGAGTCTAAATTTGGTAAAGTCATGGTGTCTTTCATCTCCTGCATTATTAGCATTACGATCATAGGGATTTCTCGTATGCTATATGCTGTCAGAAACTTACAGCTGCTATACTTTTGCTGGACCTGGCATTAATTTATCACTATTTAATTACCTGTATCTACAGCTGGCTTTGATTTTGGCCATTCTGTGTTGTTGTTATTTCAATGGCTTTTAAAAAAAAAACAAAACCAAAAACCAAACAAAAAAACCAACAACCAAGTAAAAAAAAAATAAAATCCCTGTTTCCCACTTACTACTTTTAAGTCTCAAATTCCCTTTCTCTGTTTCTGTGTTACTGACCGGAGTATTTCAAATCACTAGAGCTTCTCCCTCTGTCTTGATCACTTTGTTGCCTTGAAATACAGAAGAGGTAATGATCTCTTTTCCCCCCTTTGAGTCATAGGTGAAGGCTCTGGGGACAACAGAGGAAATTATGCTGGCAGCTTAATACAGGTCCATCAGTGAGACTTGGTATTGATAGTATGCATGGAACGAATCTATTAAAAAGTCAAAGAATAGCATTTATGAAAATACAGCAGTTACAGCAATATTTTGCCTTGGCATCAACCAAGAAATATATTCATGTAGAGCGACATAACGTTCAGTGGAGTGGAAAATAGTTTATGTAAAATTGTCCTCGCTATGAAATTGTATCAATACAGAGGAAAAAAGCAGAGATTTTTTTTAAAGGTAAGAAGCAAAGCTGTTCTGTTGCTTCATGAAAAGGCTTTTACATGTGATAAAAATTAGTTTAGACAGCTAAGCAAAGAAGCTAATTCATGGGAATTACCAAAGAAAACAAGTCATAGGCACTGTAAAGAGAGGTTACATTAAGGTCAGGACCTCATAAATGATCATGACAGAAAATCGTATGCTCCTTTTGTCTGACCTGCATGAAATATCCATGTCTGCCTTAACTCATAAATGATATTAGGTTTGTAGTCTGGCTCATTCATAAACCAGTCCTCGATAATCCTCACAATTTCCAGTGAGAAGATGTTAATAGTTTGGTGTTCTGGGTCCTCCTCATGCAGATAATCTCTTCCCAGCAAAAAAAGGGGAGCGTAACAAGACAAAACCCTTCAGTGAATAGGTTTGATTCCTGCCAAAATCTTCCAGCCCCTGGGGATGTGTGGAAGGCCAGAGATCTGTCTTTCAGGCCTGAGTTCTCGCTGTTCTTCTCCAATGGCATTGGAGTTGTGGCTCTGAGGTTCTCATCAGCTGCTGCCATTGCTCTTCAAGGAAATATAAAAGGAGGTATAGAGTAGTTAATGCAGCCTCAGGCTTAGGCTGTGTGGTTGTCAGCCCTATTCACTTGCTTTTCCCCTTTTGACTGGGCCTACAGCCAGATCCCCAGACTTTCATCTTTAAAGAAATGGTGCTGGAAGGGCATGGATGCAAGTGCAAAGGATTATGCACTCAATTACTTTTAGCCAGATGGTTTCTGTGAGCCACAAAATCCCTTCCTAAAGGATGGAGAGAAAGGTGGGTGTGGGTTTGGGTTTTTTTTTTTAAATGCCTTTTAATATTAAAGATTATAGCTTTATGTCTGTAATTATAATACAGTAGTCTCCAAAGAGATTTTACCTTAACAAAAAATATTACACCTTTACCTTTCTAGCTGTTAAAATACAGTGGTCTACTGCAAAAACTCAAACTGTTAAGAAGTTCTGAGTCCTGGTACTATGCAGTTTGCATGCCCTGTTTTTTACTGACCTTTACCATGAGTAGCTTACAGTAGCTAACTTTACTTGGAAATGCTGGTTAGCTTAGGAGAGACAGCTTTCCAAAGTTTAGCATGGAACCCTGTAATTTCATACAAAAGATATGGTTAATCTGTTTCTGGGTTTAAAAACAAAAAACTCTGAACTTTAAACCTACAGAAACTGTTTTTTCCTGTTGTATCAACCATATTAAATAGAGGGTGTTCTACCGATGTCTTAGCTATTTCATTCCAAATCTTTCTTTATTGCATGAACTTTTAGGTGTATTCTCTTATTACATAACTTTGTCAGATGTTTGATCTGTGGCTTCTTGGAGTTATACAAGCACAATGTCTAAACTATTCCTCACTGGAGTTAATATTACAATGCTCTGATAGTCTAGGAAGGGTATATTAGGCTCCAGAATGGTCTCTCATATTGGCATTTTCTTTATTTGGCCAATATGTGGGAAATCAGAGGAGCTCGGCCTGAGTTTAGGTAAGTTGTCTGTCTATCTCAGAATATCTTCAGTGGCTGCCTTTCATTTCAGTGATTTTTCTCTGAACTTTGCAGCTTCTTATACCGGCCAATAGAGGACACTTACCTGTTCAGACATCTAGTGTCTGGGGTAAATGTGAAAAAGGCTTGAGGAATTGTTAATGAGTCTTGCTAAAACAGTGGATATGCTGCATGGAGCTAACAAATACTATCTTGGGTTTTGGTGGAAAAATAGTGTGCTCAGTGAAACTATTAAGTTTTGTATTCTGAATTCTGCAATCCTGACATATGAAAGTTATCCTCCATGAGGTGGATCTCTGGGTGCGTTTGATAATGGGGCTTATAGGTGGCCACCTTGTTACATTGAAGTGATTTTCCTAATCAAGTAGTAGCAAAGTCTTTAAATGTCTGGACATATCACCATTCCAAACCAGGCACTGCCTCAATCAGGATTGAATGATTCAAGACATCAGCCTATTGTTTCAATTCAAGGCAATTAACATAACTTTAAACAGAGCTTTATAATACTTCCTTAAATATTGCAAACCAAGTATTTTGATCCAAGAAATATTTTGTAAAAAGATATTCATTCTTTTCTGACAGCTTAAGAAAAGGGATGGGAAAGCAGACTCATTGCCTGTGCCCACATGGCACCCATTTTCATGTCATAAGTAGTACTATTGTAACTTAAAATCTACATCCAGTGAATGCACATTCTTTGCATGCTGCTCCTGGATAGATGTATAGTGCAAAGTATTTTTTTTTTTCCCCTAGGGTTTCCATAGGGTTTTTATATATAATTTCCTTCTTTTCATGTGCTTTGTGGCTCTGACATTATTAAATTAATACTACCTTCTTTGTACCTGACAGTGCAAAGAAAGTGCAAAGAAAATGCAAAATGTTTTGTTCCCACTTGTCCTTGTCAGTGTAGTCAACTGCGAGCAATGGCTAGGTTATATAAAGACAGCTTATATTGTCTTTCCCTTAAAAGATCTCAAGCCAAAAGCAGCTTTAATGAAGCGTATGTGCCAGTGAGTAGAGAAAGTTTTGATTTTTTTTTTGTTTTGTTTGTTTCTAGGGTTTCTAAATTGTTAAGACATTGGTTAATTGCTTGGACAGTCAGGGGAAGATGAGGAGGCACAGGTGAAAATACGGACATGACAGTCATTTTGTTTTCCTTGGGAAATAAGAGGAAGAGGACTGCTAGCTTGCTTAAGAAATGACATAATGGGATTGCGCTGAAGTATTCAGAGTGAACATGATACAGCCATCCTTGGGAGCAGAAGCTATGATGTTGCAGGAATCAAGGTGTCTCCACAAATTGATTAAATGAAATTTTTTGTAGAAGGGAAAGCGTGGAATGGAATTAGATCAGTAACACTGCAGGATCTGATTTTTCAGAGCTGCTCAGCGCTTTGAGTTTGTACCAGTCCCACAGAATCACTTCCTCCATCTGGTAGTTGGAGCACATCAGAACATTTTCTTGTTCTCCAGTATTTACAAGACCATGGATTAATTATGATGACTGTAAGGAACCTTCTTGGTGATGAGGAGACCAAGGGTTTGGTATCACTGTGTAATCCATGAAAATAGTATGGAGAGTTATGAAACAAATTTGGGGAAAAAGCCAGGTCATACAGAAAAATTGAGGATGAGAGTTGCAAATGTATAAAAAGTTGTCCCCAGAGAGAAAGCCAAGACTGATTCACTCTTGATTTAACCTTCTGTGCTGAAAGCAAACAATCTTAAGGTACAAACAGATTGGGAATTAATTGGTGTAATTAACATTTTGTGATTATAATGACTTCTAATCAATACTTTATGCAAATAGCTGTATTGATGTGTTGAACAAAGGGTGCTAGTTGTATTTGGATGGGGAAAAAAAAACCACTTTAAAGCCCTAATAAAATTCAAATCTTTCAGCTCAGGTAAAGTCCTGACCACATCTTTTTCAAGGTAAAAAGAAGATCCTTTAGTGACCTATTTAATTAAAATGGCTGTGATACAGCTGCTGACTAAACTTCATAAAATGAGGTGACTGGAAGATGAAGCACATTCCCCTGCTGACAGTTCCCTCTGTTAAACCACTGTGTTTCATCAGGTTAACAAAGCAAAACTGAGAAACTGGCCTGATCGGAGCTTACAGCAGTGAGACCCCTTCCTGTGGTAGGAGTAGGCTGGGACTTGGTTCAGATGTCAAAGAAGTGAATGGGATCTCAAGAAGCTTTCAAACCAGGAGGAAATGGTTAGAAGCCTCTTTTTAGATGAGTGAATGAGGTCTGACTTCTTTATCTGTCTCTGAAAATCACCTTCAAATTGTTCCTCAGGTTTTTTTCTTTCTGAAGTCGTATTTAGAATGGGTAGGTTAGTGATCAGAAAAGGTTAGATAGCAGCTAGCAGTTTTACCACTTACCACTTCATATGGTAAATGGTACCTTTAGCAAACCTTATTTGTGAGTGGTTCCAAATTTTTCCCCTTTCAAATAAGGACTCTGGAGATCAGGAAGCATAAAAATGATATCACTGCTAAGCTCAAATACTTCCTGAATCATCTATTTAGGTATATGATGGAATAAAAAAATCTTTTGGTTTGATTCTTGATGTTCAGAAGTAGGAGGAGTGGGTTTGGAATAGTGGTTTGTAAATCTTTTGGGCATAGGGAGGCCTCAAATGTCACGGAATTTGTTCTCTGCAATGGGATCAGTGTACATTTACAGTTGGTGTCGATGATCTTAAGGGTCTTTTCCAACCTACACAATTCTATGAACTATGTTTCAAGCCTTCAGTTTGGGTGCTGATGGATATCTTCTCACAGTGGACAGGAGACCATGAGTCACAGGCCTTCCTCAGGGCAGTCTGAAGATTGCGACAAGTCAGGGTTGACAGATGTTGAAATACTACATTGTGAAGATTGTATAATTTCCTTTTGTGATAACCCTACACTTGACCAACACTTTTCAAAAAAGAAAACAGTGTCAAAGTAAATTAATAAGGACTTTGCGTATACAGTGTTGATCTTGTTTTTAGAGCTGGAATAAAAATGCTTTTGTCATGGTTTTTGTATTCTCAAAGGAAAAGCCACCTTGGTGCCTTACTGCTAGGAATGCTTAAAGGGTTGCTGCAGTTTGTTGTTAATGCGATGTTAGTTTTGTGAAACTTGCAAGCCTTTTGGTGAGTCATAATGAAGCATTAAACTTTTCAAGACAGCCTGATAAGTAAACTCTTAATCCTCAAAGAGGAGGCAGTTCATGCCAGGTATTGGCCAAAAATAGCTCTTGGGTTTTCACCCAGTAAGCGTGTGTCTCATCAGCATTCTGCAGTGCTGCCAAAGTTTGCTATAGCATGAAGGAGAAAGAAACAAGGAAACATAAGGAGAAGGGGGGGAAGGAAGCTAATGAGAAGAAAAATTGTTTTTTATCTGTTCATTGGGACTATTGTGGTTTTCTGGTGAACCTGAACAGCAACTTAGGTGATAATGTGGGGAAGTTAGCATTTTTGGCACCTGAGTAGGAAACATTTGCTGCTTGGACACTCTGAGGGGATGGAAAGAGCTAGTTCAAGTGCTTTGCTGAACAGTGATGGAATGGAGTTTTTGTAATTCCCAGTGTCTTGCTGAACTGGGACCTTAGTCTAGCTCCGGTGGTAAAAGTGCCCAAAGCAAGTCATGGGTCTTAGACTTGAACTGCCATGGACCACGCTCCCATATTCATGAAGGGCTCACGCTTCATATGTACATAAATGTCTGTTTAACTGCCCTGGAAATATAAAGGGACCTCTAAGTAGCTGTAAATGTCACATAGTAAGACTTTATTCTTAAATGACGATTAAACACTAGGTAGTTCTGTTTGTACAGTTGTTATTTTTAGCGTAAGACAGCGTAGAGTGCAGTTGCCCAGAGAGGAGACATACAAAGGAAATTTGAGAAGAGTCCTGCTTGGAGCAACCTTCATCTGATATCGCTTTTAGTTGGAATAGCAGATAGTGACTTGCCCTCTGAAAAGAGTTCCTTCTTGTTTGGAATGGATAATGCTCTCACCACTCTGATGGGGCTGACAGAAAGATTCTGTTGAAGTCAATGTGTTTAAACTCCAATCATCAGCAAGATGCCAAGGTGTGTGTCACACCTTTTAAAGATGTAGAGCTGAGAAGTTCAGAAAGTGTCTTACCAAGACATGGGTGGCAGCCACACTGCCATTCTCTTTTTCCTAGAGAAACAATCCCTGTGAATTTTTCTCTGTGTAGGCATGGCCTTTTCAAGGCATCTGTTCTCTCATACCTCATCTCCTGCCAATAAATTTTGAATTAAGTGGTTAGTTATAAGCACAGGGGTCTTAAAATATTAAGTTATTCAATACTTCATGAAAACAGACATTGCTAGTGCCCTAACATACACACAGGCTGCTGTGCAATCCTCATCACATACTGAAGAGTCCTTGTAGCCCCAAGTCCTTATGAACCGTAGGAGAAATTTGTTTGTCACATGATCTAGTAGGTGCGCAGGATACAAGTGTTTGGGGACTTCATTTGACCTTCTGCTTCCAGAACTGCTTGTCTGGAGATGGGGAGTGTTGTGCTGCTTATTGCAGGTAGAAAAAAAATAATTTTCTGACTTCCTGGTGTTATATAAATCCTTCACAGCTGTATCTATGATGTTTGCTATGATACTGTATCCTTGCCTGATGGTAATAAAAGTTCTAAAGTTCTGTCTGCACTTATGGTATAAGAAGGATTTGACTAATAGCAAAATTTACAGGCTCTAAAGTATGAATGCAAAAATTCAGTTGCTCAAGGGGCTCTTTTGCTTTGTTCTCAGCACAGCATAAATTGTCAGGAAAGATGAGATCCAACTGAAGGCTCTAATGTTTCAGCTTTGTTGAAAGGCAAAGTACAAAAAGCCAAAAAGCCTTTTCTGGGAATGCCTTTGATTTGGCTAAGGAAGTGGAGACTGTTCTGTATCTACCTGAATTCTACTTCTGAAAAAGATGAGATAAAATATTTCTACCCTTTGTACCTGTAAAAGATACAAAACTGAAATCTAAGGAGTCCCTATAGACTTCAGGAGTATTCTTCAGTCCATTTACTGGATCAGCCTCTTACTTGCTTTCAGACTTGCTTTGTATTTGGCTGAAATAAAAGTGGCTTAAAATCAAAATAATTTAAACGCTCCATCTCAGTAACTTGCTGTGTGCATCTTGTGTTGCTACTTACCTTCCAGAGGATTACAGCCATATGAAGGCAGACTGTTGTTTCCGCTGGCTTGTGTCATGAAATATCTTTACTTTGTGTAACACTTTTGACTATTGACAAGTGACATTTGTTTCTGGCATGCTTCCTGCTTTACTTTTACTGTAGAAGCATGTAGTTAGAATTCTGTAAAGGCTTCTGAAAGGCAGGACTGGGAGTGGGGCTGCTAAGCCACTTTGGTACTTCTGATGTCTTTAAAACACTGTTGCTTGGTTCATATTTATTTCTGCAACAATGATCTGTGCTATTGTCAGAGCCACACTAGAAATAATAGCAACATTAATAGCATCAACACCTTTTCAAATCAATTAATCTCTTTGAATTCTCTTGAGGCGAGGGAAGGAGGAGGGGAAGAACAGCAAACCCAAAAATAGCCCTTTGAAAAGAATTAGCTTGAGACCGTAAGATAAATTAAAAGAGAACCTGACAAACTACTGGGCAAGTACAAAGGTACAGTATTTTGCAGCCTATAGAGAGCTCTCTACCTGGAACATGGTGCTTATGGTGCAGAAGCTGGGACTGTGAGTGTACATCTAGCAGGCAGAATAGATGGTTTCTTGTGATCTGGCACAGGGTTCATAGAAGCAAGCCAAAGCAGTTGGATAGAACAAGGTGTTTTATAGAGATTGTGCATGCGTGTGCTCTGTGAACCATTGTCTCACTGAACTGCATAAATAAGAAGGGCCACCAGGCATTGTGATGGAGGCAAACATGCAAGAGAGATGGCACTTGGGAATCCTAAAAGCTGATCTTGATTCTAGATTCCTTATAACTTGTAACCAGCCAAATCTTTATTTCTGCTTTTTTGTTCCTTGGCCTTAAATTGGAGTAACTGTAGAATCATAGAATACCAGGTTGGAAGGGACCTCAAGGATCATCTGGTCCAACCTTTAATGGTCATGAAACCTTCACAGTTCGCTTTCTTCTGCTGTAGGTTCCTTTATTTGCCTGCAGGTGAGCTCTGGGAAATAATTGATATTAACCACTTTTAACCCACTGTGAGCCTATGCCTCTGTTTATTTCTAAGAACTCCTCCTTGCATCTGTCTGCCAGTACTGGTATGGCTGGACTGAGTGCGTTTTCTCCTTTCCTCCTTTTCTGCATGAGGATGAGGCATTTGACTGAGCTGGTCTAATACTTGGTGGGAGTCCTGTTGCTGTGGTATTCTCCTGCTGCCCCTACCCATGTTTGTTGCCAATCCTGTGTCAACCTAATGTTTAAAAAACCCAACCAACTCAGACCCAGTCATAGAACCATAAAATCGTTTAGGTTGGAAAAGACCCTTGAGATCACCAAGTCCAACCATTAACCTAGCACTGCCAAGGCCACCACTAAACCATGTCCCTAAGCACCACATCTACATGTCTTTTAAACACATTCAGGGATGGTGACTCCACCACTTTCCTGGGCAGCCTGTTCCAATGCTTGATAACCCTTTTGGTGAAGAAATTTTTCCTAATATCTGATCTAAACCTCCCCTGGTGCAACTTGAGGCTGTTTCCTCTCATCCTATCACTTGTTACTTGGGAGAAGAGACCAACACCCACCTCACTACAACCTCCTTTCAGGTAGTTGTAGAGAGCGATAAGGTCTCCCCTCAGCCTCCTTTTTTCCAGGCCAAACAACCCCAGTTCCCTCAACTGCTCCTAATAAGACTTGCACTCTAGACCCTTCACCAGTTTTGTTGCCCCCTTCTTTGGAGATGCTCCAGCACCTAAAGGCCTTTCCTGTAGTGAGGGGCCCAAAACTGAATACAGCATTTGAGGTGCAGCCTCACCAGTGCCAAGTACAGGGAGACAATCACTTCCCTAGTCCTGTTGGCCACACTATTCCTGGTACAGGCCAGGATGCTGTTAGGCTTCTTGGCCACCTGGGCACACTGCTGGCTCGCGTTCTGCCATCTGTCAACTAATACCCCTGGGTCCTTTTCTGCCAGGCATCTTTCCAGCCATTCTTCTCCAAGCCTGTAGCGCTGCATGGGGTTGCTGTGACCCAAGTGCAGGACCTGGCAATTGGCCTTGTTGCACCTCATACCGCTGGCCTCAGCCCATCGATCCAGCCTGTCCAGATCCCTCTGTAGAACCTTCCTACCCTCAAGCAGATCAACATTCCTGCCCAACTTGGTGTTGTCTGCAAACTTACTGAGGGTGCACTTGATCCCCTCATCCAGGTCATTGATAAAGATATTAAGCAGAACTGGCCCCAGTACTGAGCCCTGGGGAACACCACTTGTGACTGGCCGCTGAGTGGATTTAACTCCATTCACCACCACTCTTTGGACCCGGCCAGCCAGCCAGTTTTTTACCCAGTGAAGAGTATGCCCATCCAAGCCATGAGGAGCCAGTTTCTCAAGAAGAATGCTGAGGGAAATGGTGTCAAAGGCTTTACTGAAGTCTAGGTAGAGAACATCCACAGCCTTTCCTACATCCACTAAGGGGGTCACCTTGTCACAGAAGGAGATCAGGTTTGTCAAGCGGGACCTACCTTTCCTAAACCCATGCTGACTGGGCCTGATCACCTGGTTGTCCTGCATGTGCTGTATGATGGCACTCAAGATGATGTGTTCCATAACCTTGCTCGGCACTGAAGTCAGACTGACAGGCCGGTAGTTCCCTAGATCCTCCTGGCCATTCTTGTAGATGGGTGTCACATTTGCTAAGCTCCAGTCAACTGTGACCTTCCCGGTTAGCCAGGGCTGCTGATAAATGATGGAAAGTGGGTTGGTGAGCACTGCCGCCAGCTCCCTCGGTACCCTTGGGTGGATCCCATCCGGCCCCGTAGACTTGTGTGTCTAAGTGCTGTAGCAGGTCACTCACCATTTCCCCTTGGATTATGGGGCCTTCATTCTGCTCCCTGTCTTCCAGCTCAGAGGGGCTGGGAACCCAGAGAACAACTGGTCTTACTATTAAAGACTGAGGCAAAGAATGCATTAAGTACCTCAGCCTTTTCCTCATCCTTTGTCACTGTTTACTCCCGCATTTAATAAGGGATGGAGATTCTGCTTAGCCCTCCTTTTGTTGCTAATGTATTTGTAGAAACATTTTTTATTGTTTTTTACAGCAGTGGCCAGGTTATGTTCTATCTGGGCTTTGGCCCTTATAATTTTCTCCCTGTATAACCTCGCAATCTCCTTGTAGTCCTCCTGAGTTGCCTGCTCCTTCTTCCAAAGGTCATAAACTCTCCTTTTTTTCTGACTTCCAGCCAAAGGTCTCTGTTCAGCCGGGCTGGTCATCTTCCCTGCCGTCTTGTCATTTGGCACACGGGGACAGCCTGCTCCTGCATGTTTAAGATTTCCTTCTTGAAGAATGTCCAGTCTTCCTGGACTTCTTTGCTCTTCAGGACTGCCGCCCAAGGGAGTTCTCTCTCCTCAAAGTATGAGTAGTCAGTGCATCCTCAAGAGACTTCAATGACCTGAAGAAGAGATTTTTAGGAAGGCTGGGGTTTGTTTATACCTGATGAGTGCTAAATGAGGTCATGCAGTTAAGGCAAAATTTAGGACTTTCTAAATGTTCCTATTTGCCACTTTGGCGGTGTAATGAAGACACATTAGTCTGTTTTGTTAGCTGAAGGTGTATGGGACAGTTGTATTCATGATGCTCCATCACCACTAGGAAAAGATGCTTTGAAATTATGATTTATACTTGAAGCTTTCCATGGGATTGTGTCTATTCACTTGTTCTACAGTCACAACTAAAGCTTTGAAATATCTTTGTTTTAATAAAAAAAAAGATTATAGAAAGACAGTTATGTTTTTCCCCTTCTCCTTAAGTGGTTAGTAAATTGTGGTGTGCTTTTCTTTTTGTGAAAAATCTATGAACAAATAATAGATTATTAAATAGTAAGGTCTCCTTCAGGGAAAGAAAAGAACATTTATATGGTGGACTGATTAGAAATGGGTATCTTCTGATTGTTCATGAAATCACACAATGTAAATCAAGTGAAAATGAATTAGAGCTGATGCCTGGCAGACTAGCTGTTTACAGGATTCTTCTGTATGCTCTAATGTGTGGGGTATTTTTGCCAAGACTTACTAACTGATGAAATGATACTGCAATTAGAATGAAGACTGGCAGAGACATTTGTTAAAATTCTGCTATTTGTTCTTCAAAACATAATCAATTAAAGAAAGGGCCTTTGAAAATAATGAGAACAAATAAGAAGTCAGGAAGTAGCCAAATAATCACTTGACTGCTTCTGTTTAGAGAAACCAGAAAATTCTTCCCAGTCACAATTAAAAATTAAATTACACAAATTATGTCCTCTGTCCTGCAAGTTCGTGGGGTGTATGTGTCTGCAAGAGAGAATAAGCTGTAAAACTGTATTCTTGTCTGCAGGAGAGAAGCCAATAAAGGTCAGGTTTAACCTTCCCTATAACCAAAATCAACATGTTCTAAACGAATGATTAAAAAACCCATTTACTGCTCCAAGTATTCACTATCACCAAGCAAGATCCTTTGAGCTAGCTGATGATTCTAAAACTAATCACGTTCCCGATTATATGCTTATAAATATTATTAACAAATTATCGATTTGCATAGCCTAAGCATAGAAAGCATCAACCTGGATTAATGTTTTACTGTTCCAGGGATTATACAAATAGAATGAAAAAGGCAGACCATAGTAAGTATTACAGTCTGAAACGGGAAATATGATACCTCAGCTAAGTATAGCAAAACTCTAAAAGAAATAAGGAGGCTGAAGAGAACATAGATGGGTGGTTGTGCTTTGTGTTTTTAGTTTGGGTTTTTTTTGTCCCGCCCCCCCCCATCCCTCTCTTTCCTGTGTGATTGGATACTGAGGTCCAGCTGGTACATCACCAGCTGTTTCCAGACCATACAGCTTCATTTAGGAATTGAGCACCCTAGCTGTCAGTAGTGAATTTTTGAGATGTCCCACTCAAGAAGTCCTCATAAGCTTTTCTGAGAAAAACTGGGTACTCAGTTTTCTGGAAAACCTAACGGTTTTAGTAATTAGACCAGAGTTTGATGTCATGTTTTAGAAAGACAACAAACAAACAAGCCCTCCTGCTCCAATTCCTATGCTTAAACACCAAGAATTGGAGAAAATTCAACTAACTTTGGAAACCCAGACTTGAACTGAGTTGTCCATTGTAAAAATGGGAATCTAGAGCATTTTAAGATGAGATCTCTAAAAGTTCTTTAATTTCATTGTCACTAAATGTATATGCAAAGCTTTTGAGGCTAGGAGGATTGGCAACAAGATAGATTACATTTAATTACTATTATCTCTTGTGAATGGAATACAGTGAAAGCCCTTACAGGATTCTGCCAAAATTACTGAAATTGTATTGAGCCAAACTCATGTCTAGTGCAAATCCATCTGTGTCAGTGGTTCTACTACACCAAAGCACAAAGAGATGATGAGTCATGAGGAAATGTGTATTTTAAAGGAAACGGAGGGCAAATGGGTTATTGTAGTACAAATATCAAGCAAGTTTCTAAAATTGTGTTTGACAAAAGACAGTATTTTTCATATTTTCCCAGCTGGTTAAAATGTAACTGAATGATTTTAGTTTCAAGAGGCAGCGTAAAGGGTTTGGTCAGAACTGGTGTAGGGAGGGGAAACCTTTCATAAAGAATTGCTAACAAATGGGATTCAACACTCAAGAGGCTCAGATGGCCTATTAATTCTGGTTCTGGCTTTCTTCCAAAACAACTGTGCTTCTCTTTTAATTCATGGCTAATTTCTATCAGAGATACCAAGAGACCATTTCTTTTTTCGACAGGAAGCATCCACATTGCTTAAATGGATTCATGCGAGGGGCTTTAGTGAGCAGACATTGATTGGCTCGTCTCTGGGGCCTGGCAAAGGCCTGACGGGTACTGATTTGACATAGGCAGCAAATGAAATACGACCTCCTGTAAACAGGCCTGAGCTTTTGGGCCTTTGTGGAATCTGGTAGCTAAGGACCTTTTCAATCCCTTTTAATTAATGAAGTGATTTGACTTGACTGAGATTACACTTACAATAATGAATTAAAAAGTAATAAAAGGAAATCTCTTAACAAATATGCAACAGGGAACAAGGACCAAATTCCATACGTATCTGATCCCCATTGTATATCTTATTTCTGTATGCATTTCAGATCAATGATTTTAAAAGGGAGGCTTTTATTTTCCAAGCACTGACATCTGCATACTTCATATTTTCAAGTGCTTTTGTATAGAAGATTAAAATTATGATGATCTCATATGCCTAGATGATTAGTTTAGTCCTTTCTTATCTCTCTTGTGCTGTATCTCTCTATTCCTCAGGATTCTTGGCATCTTATCCGAGCCACTTTCGTGCTGTATTTTCTCCTGTGGTATGGCATAGTTCTAGCTACCTTTTGCTTGATAGCAGTGAGCAATGGTCACTGTATATATTTTGTAGTGGGAATGCAGTCATCCAGCATCCCTTCTGATGGGCACATAGTAAGTGTGAGTCTATGCCCAGCCCAGTTTAAATGATTTCCCTCTGTATTATGTCTGAAATCAATCTTGCTTTACCCCCTGCACATCGTACTTTAAGGTGACATGCAGTAGAAATGATCCTAAATTTACTCGGAGAACAGTGACATTCTGACTCTGGTGGGTACATTTTAACTTTGGAGGTGTAACTCAATGTCACAAACTTTTCTTCCAGTCTGTTTTGAATTCAGGTGTGATTTAAGTTGGTACAAGTCTAGAAAAGCTCCACAGGAATAGTTTGGGGCCATTCTGATTCAAGGAAAGAACTGTGGCTGGCTTAGACTTCTCCCTGATGTTATGTTTAAAGGTGTCAGAAGTGTCTTGCTTGCTAGCTGAGAGGGTGCTTAAATTCCTGATTTAAACTCAAACCAAAGCAGTTGCTGAAAATGAAGGAAAATAGCATTTGATGGAATAAATGGATCAAAGCTCCGTATTCTTAGCTAAAATTGTGGTGTCCCGGGACTTCCAGGAATATCAAGTATACCTAAGTGCAAAGATGAAGTTAGCTATGCAAAACCATGGAGGAAACTTCCATGCCCAGAGTTACCTTTGCCCATAGTATTGTGTGTTTGGTCATGGATGCTCAGAAAATACTGTGTGTGAGTGTACCGCAGTGAAATGCGACATGCAGAGGTGTTTAGAAACTTCCACACACTCATGATCTCCACTGTGCAGGAATTGTAACATCACTGTAGTCATTAATCTGCTTTCTTATATAATAGTATGTGCTTAACTTTTCAGTTAATTCAGTTTCTTTCCCTTTATCACAACAAATTGTCTTCCTTTGCTAAAGCATATATTTATTCTGTTTGCCAGAACCTGAAATTGTTCGTTCATATATCAGCCATGGAAGCTGTTCTCTTTTCTGCCATAAAAAGAAAGGCCATCAATGTAAGATTGAAGCAGAAAAGTTACAATTGTTTGTCAGATTTTTTTTTTTTTAATATTTTGTCATTTGACAGAGACTAGAGCAAAAGAGGAGTAGAGATGTCATAAAGGCCTTTTGTATGATCCACTGGGAGCTCATTAAAAAGCAGTTATACTCCAATACTATTAGGTTTTTAGGATGAGAAGCATCTTAATATGTAGAAGAGGAGGATTTAGAGTGGTAAACAATGAGCAGTAGTGTGGCAGTCAGTTAAATAACAGAGCGTAGCTTCTATTAAAACTTTAGTTTTCAGCATTTACAGCTTGGTTAAGATGCCACTTAATTACACACATTTTTAAGAAACATCTCCTTAATTGCTAAGGTAGTGGGAGAATTCAGAGAGGTGGTTACCTTGTACTTTAATTTGTACTCTATTGCTTAAAAGTAAGTGACCTAAAATTAAAACCTCCTTCTGCTCTCCTAAGAAGTTTTATTGCAGATTTAAGCTGGACTGCAATCATTTTGAATGTATGTGTAGACTTCTAAACTAATTTGAAATTAGGAGTCATCAATGAATGAAGAGCTGCACTTAATAAATGTGACTTTACTGGACAGGAATAACTTACTGATACTCTGGAAGGAGAATTAGTCCAGGGATTATAAAGACTTAAAAAACCCCCACCCTACATTCAGTAGATTTACACGTATTTTCCTTTGAAACTTATTTTCAGTATGTTTAAGCTAACACCTTCCATTTGGTGAGTAATGCCACTGAAGATTTATTAACTCTTTTATGTTCATCATTATTCTACAGTAGCTATTGTAGTTCAGAACCTGAATTACCGCAGGTAAGGGTCCAACATCCGCCCATGGCTCCCGCTTTGCGGGCTGTATCTTCGCGGCTGGCCCGCCGGGCGCTGTCGGAGCCTGAGCCGGTCGCGGCCGGGCAGCTGTACGGGCCCGGCGGGTGGCGGGTCCCACCCGCCCCCTCTGCCCGGGGGCTTGAAGGACTGGCTGAAATCTGCGGCTGAACACTTGAGGACGAACCGCCCGCCCACAACCCACCGCAGCGGTTATGCCGCTGAAACCTGCGTACGCAGGCGGGAAGCAGTCCCGAAGCCTCCGACCTGCGGGTCTGCTCGGAGGCGCTCCGCGGGAGCCAGGGGCAGAGCGGTGCGGCGGGACCGGCACCGGCACCCGGGGGCAGGGCGGTGCGGCGGGACCGGAGCCGGGACCGGGACCGGGAGGGGCCGTCAGCGGCGGCGCGGCAGCAGGTGGCAGCAGCGCACCGGGGATGGGGAGCCGCGGAGCGGCGCCGGACCGCCCCGCAGGTGAGGGACCGGGCACCTCGCCTGGAGTCGCCTCTCATGGAAAGGTCGAAATGGTCACAGGCCCCGGGTCTGAAGGTTCGGCTTGGGCATGCGCCTCACAGACACGCCATTGCTTGAGGGTGGTTTGAGTTATCTCGTTCGGGTGGAAAGTCCGTGATGCAGGAAAGGAAGGCAAACAAGAAAATGTATTGATGTCTCAGCAACTTAGATATTTCAAGTCAGATGGCATTAATAAGTTGGTAGGTGATTCAAAGGAAAAATAACTCACAAAAAACTGATATCTGTGGGAGATGGCAAGTTGACTTGAGCATGGGAAGATGGAAGTTGCCCGTAAGTTACAGATAATCATACATGTGCACATGTTTATACTTTCATATGATCGTGGTAACTCAGTTTAGTTATCTAAATATCCTGGTACTATGACTTTTCCATAAAGTAGATGCATATTAATTTTCTATAGGCAAGTCTGCTGGATTTGGTTTTTAGAAATAGTTTAAATTGACTCGAAAAATACTTCTGGCAACAGAGGAACAAGCCATACTGGTAGAGTAGAAAGGATACAGAGGTATTGGGAAGGAGGAAAAAGAAACAAGAGATGTATTTATTTGACAAAGTAGTAAAAGGTTGGATGCCCACTGGAAAAGGCAGTGAGAGCAAGAAGTTTTTTTAAACTTTAAATATTATAAAGTGGAAAATGAAGAAATGATACTAAGGAAGGGAAGATTATGAGAGTGAGACTGTCTTTGAGTACCTTATCAATAGCATTTTAGACAATCTAGATTTGAGGAAAATACTGTTTAAATCTAAAATAGTGTAGAAGAAAAGATTCGGGAACGACAAAACAGGTGAGTAAAAACTATTTTCTCTTCCAAGACTTGGGAGTAGTATGAGGGAGAGGGCTGGGAGGCAGGAAAAAAACTTTCTGGATTATAGTAAAGACTTTGTATAACAGAAAGGAAAGCCTGGAGATTATATGTAAATGAGAGTTGAAGGATTATGCTGAGAATGAGGAAGGACCAAGAGACAACTGAGATCTCTTTCAGGAGAACTGGAAGAGGGGCAGGAAGAACTGGAGACGGCCACCCTCAGATTTAAAGTTTACTCTATCCTTATCAGAGTACATTAACAGGTCAATTGCAGAGAGTCCAGAGAACCTGGCAGAGTTTGGTATTTGGAAACTGAGATCCTTGTTGGAAATGTGTCTTTTATTTTCTAATGTGGAAACTTTCTCAAGTGGGTTCTCTGACTGATTTACCTTCAGTTTCCCTTAAATCAGCTCTTTGGATGTCACTAGTTTGATATCTTATCTGAGATTTATTGATGCGATTTGTGCTGTGCTGCCATATTCCAGTTCCAATGTGCATGGCATTTCCTGGCAGTACTAATTACTATGATCCCTCCAAAGTCCTATGAGAAGGTGATGACAATATTTCATGAGTTCCTCCCCATGGATGCAAGAGTGCTTTATGATAGTAGTCAGCATCCTTATTCTCACTGTATAAACATAGACTCTGTGCCAATGATTAAAGAGTCATGAAAGATAGGTCCATTCAGGATGACAGTCTGGATGTACAGTAATCCCGCCTGGAAAATTTCTGACTTGGTATTTGCCAGAAGGTACACCCAAGGAAAGATCTACACTCTTAAAAGTCTGCTTCTCTTCACTGATGAAGACAGCTTACTGGGCTATGTAGGCTGTGATCTGACCTGGCACATCCATTTTTGTCATTTCTGTGGCTTTAGATTATGCTCATTTGCTTTTTACGATAAAGCAGATGATTTAAAAATTAAAAAGGAATAACACTTCAGAAAAGCATAATTTTGCAGAACTGTATATCATCCTAAATGCACTACTAGGTCGCAGTGTTAACGCAGCACTTACCTGTGGCAATATTTACATATTATGGCATATTCCTTGCTTTGTGTCATGTGATCATCTCTCAGCACATTGCCCTCTAGTATTGTCTAAACAAATACAAGAAGAGTCAGCTATAGAAATTGAGTTATTTTTACTATTTTCATGTAATAACAGTGAGCCCTGCAGGCCTAGTGCTGGCAAAATACCATAGATTTGTCATTTAGAAGCAGAAATTTCTGTATAATTTCCCAAATAGAATTTTGGTCCCCTCTGCTGCAGTGAATTTGTTATTGTCGCATGTTTTTCCTGGTGTTTCTAATGAGCTGTTAATGAGCTGCTAACTATGTATGTAAATTAAATGGGGTTAGACATTGAAAGGTTATCGAGAAATAAAATGCCATATAATACTTCAAAGTGTTATAAAATAAATTAGTGTCTTTAATTTTGCTGGCACAAAGTTGATATTTAATAACCTATAGCCTCAATTCTTCTAAATGATGTTAATTTAAGACATTTTCAATCTGTACCCCGAGTGACATAGCAAACAAGTTCTTTCATTCACCCTTCATTACTAAGACATATCTATAGTGTATGTGTGGGTTCCTGTGTGCTTCAACTGAATGATCAAGTTATTAAAGATAGTTCAAGACCAGTGGAGCTTACTGTAAATATTTTTGTCATGATTTAATGTGGCAGGTAAGAACGTAGCAATGGTGAATGGTGAGTGCTTTGGCTGTGATGATCTTTTAGAAACTGTGATACTGGTAGCTCCAGTTATCTTGCTTGTCAGTTGTGGTTATGTTTTAGCACTACAATAACAAAGTGTTGTGGAGTAGGCTTTACACAACACAAGGGTGCTGTGGTGAAACTGCTTACTGCAGGCCTCCATCACCTTTGCAAAGAAGGGACAGTGTGGCCTTCCCTTTAATGTCACAGCAGACTGATCTTGAAGAACTGGTGAGGCACAGCTCTGGACGTTCACTGATGAAACCAAGATATATTGTGTAAATATTAATATTTCTGTTAGGTGTAGTGGTATCGCAGGAAAAGGAGCTTCGTGTTCTCTTTCAGTGCTGACCTCAGAGCTTGCTACTGAGAGCTCAAATGGCCTCCTCACCTGGGGAAAGCTGATCTTCTCCATAGGTCAGACTGGGTAAGCACTGGTTGAGATGAACAACCCATGCTTTAATGCAGTTTTCACCTGGACCTTGTGGTGTATATAAGGCTACTAAAGAGCAACCAGGCGTCAGATGTACTTGTCTCAGTGTGTAGGTATAAAACCAGTCCAGACTAATTTTTAGTTTGGGCAATTACAAAGCTGAGAAATGCTACCAGAGTGAAAAATCTAGGATTCTGCATCACAAAATGTAGTCATTTGTTTGGCAAGTGTAGTTTAGCTTAAATAATTTACAATAATACTTCAGAGTATGGTAGCAAATGTTCTGCAGTATGTTTTGTGAAATTAAAGAGGTTCTGGTAATATGAGACCTCACTACCACACTTTGCCATTAAGTGTTTGCTGAGAAGTAGGACAGGGCACAGGTCTTTATGGTGGCTGACTCATGAAGAAGTCTGGTTAGTCTACTAGGAACCTGCATTATTCTGCCAGACTTCAGTGTAATTGGGTATTTGCTGTCTCATGTTGAATACTACAAAATTATGTACAAAATGTTTAAATCTGGCCTTTCTTTGTCATGATTTGAATGTTTAAAGATTTTGTGGAATCTTATGGTAAGATTAGTAGTAGTGTTTAAATTGTTTTGGAAAACAAAAGAATTAGTAGACAAAAAGAAGAAAAGCAAATATAAGTATGCTGTGTTTGCTTGTCTTAATTTCACAGAGTAGCTGAAGGAATTTTACTGTATTCAGTGATGTCTCATGCCATACCATATTTTACGGCCCTACCTAGCCCAGAAGGATGGACTTGTTCTGAATTTCACTTGACTTGGAAGTTCGGGATTAGATCCTTAACTGTATTTCTCAGTGCTTTCATGGAACTATGCAATGTGTCACTATGTGACACTGAAGCAAAGGGTAATTTTTATTTTTTTTTTTTGTACTGTGCCATCCTTGCTTCTTGCAGAAAATAAGATACATAATTTATGTTCATTTCCCAAGAGACTGACAATTTTGTCCTAAAAGCCTGTAGGGACTTTAATACTCCGAAGTCAGCACTCCAAAGGCTAGTAACATAAAGCAGCACTCCACTGCAGACAAACTAATCCTTCAACAATGTTTCATTCAATCAAAAAAATGCTGCAGATTGAAGGTGTTATTGCATGCCTGCATCTTCAAGAGATTATTGTGAATGAACTGTATTTTCTGCTGAATAGTAACAGCAAAACAGCCTACCCATCTAAATGTTTCCCATGGTAATTTTGCCGTAAATGAGCAAAGATTGGGAAACAAGTAATTTTTTGTTTTAACCTTTCTCCCTTTGAATATGTGAATAAAATCTGTTGTGACAAAAAAATAATATTTGTGGCTTAAACTTCTAAAGTCAATTTATTTTATAATATGGGGTGCTAATCAGTTCTCAAGCTGACTAGATCCTGAAAACTGTATTTGATTTTGTCTTGGACTAAGTCTGAAAAGAATTGCTAAGAAATCTTGTTATGACACATTTGATTTTATTTTGCAACGCTAGTCTCTAGAAAGCAGCCACTTCTCCCCATGTACATGTTTTCCTTTTCAAAATCAATACCTGATTGATCTTTTGCATTGTATGTAAAGTTTTCTACAAAATTTGCATTAACAAAATATAGTGCTTTGGACAAAATCTTGTTTCTGTTCTGATTTTAGTGGAGTGCCCATATCCTGTTTTTTAGATGCTCGGCTATGTGCTTTCACACATGCTTTTCTGAAAGCATTCACGTGTGTCCTGATGATAGACCTGAATATTTAAAAAAACAAGATCTGTCTGCAGAAAGAGATCGTGTGACTAATGCCTCCATGGATGAGATGACGGGTCAATTCCTGATTCTGCCATTACCTTCATTAAAGGCTTGAGGCTGATCTGAGGGGGTTCACGTAAGATATGAGGGGCATAGCGTTGTGCTAGTTGCAGGATAGGATGAGTTACTGCAAGTTCTCCCCCAAAAGCTCTTCAGTGGAATGCACAAAGATAGGTGATGTCCTATTGCTGTTCCCAGCGAATACATTATTTTCATAGCAAAAAAATCTCGAAGCGCTGCAAAGTCATTGTCAGATCTGGAGGGCATGCATAGGCTTGGCTCATGGGCTTGATCACGTCTGCCTGTTCAGGCCTGTTTGGGGCAGAATGGCTTTTCATGTTGGGAAAAAGCAGGCCCGTCAGGTGTGTCTGCTTTGGTGAATATTGGGAAGTTAGACTGGGTAGCTGTCAGCTGGATGCTTTTTCACAGACCCATAGTTCATTCTTAAAAGAAAAAAACAAACAAGGTAATGAAACCAGCCAAACAGTTAATCCAAAGCCAAGGATGTGTAGGTACCTTGTGAAATCCACATTACCAAATAAGCTAACGACACAGTGACTGCTTTAGCTATGGACTGCTCTTTATTTCTATTCATGTCTTACTGCTTCTTAGCAATTAAATGTTTTGTTTCTAAGGTTCAGAGCCCAGCTTCACAGAGCAGAGGTGAAGTTTCCGTCTAGATTAAAAAGGTTTTTGCAGTGAGGTGCCATCAAGTACTGCAACACTACAAATGGACGCTTACAGCTTATTAAACTGGAAACAACTCCACTGATGCACGCCGTCCCATTTGGCATTTTATATGGCTGAGATTGAAGATGAGGAGATAAAGGTGTGATAATAACGAAAGCAGTGGGGGTAGGGAAGTGGTGATGATGAAATGTTTGCACTGGTAATTGCTTTATGAAGAAAACAAAATGAAAAGGAGGGGGAGAGGAAGAAAAGAAAAATTAGTGTAAAGGGTGGTGTGTTTATGAACTGAAGCCTTCTTTCCATAAAGTGAGGGGGAAAAGGGTCTTTTAGCTGAAGGAGGTCATTCCATGCAAACCTCTAAAGGAAAGAGGATTTTGTAATGATAAAAGGAGGGGAGAGTACGCTTCTTACACTTTAATGATTTCTTTGCTGCTCACAGATAGGAACTGGAACTCCACACTATTAGCCACAAATGGCATTTTGAAATGACTTTTTTTTTTGGGCAAACCCAAAAGACATTGCTAAGATTTACATTTTCAAATATATGCTGACCTTTTTTTCCTCTTTCTTTTAGTTCATTTGTCATCAGTATGTAATTGAATCAATATATTTCCTGATCAACCCAAAGATTGAATAAGGTCATGGGAAGCCATGTGTGGACATTAAAAATCATTATTTTACTCAAAATGAGCAGAGATGGCATAGACCATTCAGAGTTCCAAATGAAATTCTATTAGATTCTATTACACTTTTACAATTATAGAGACGTTCCAATATTACAAGGGGAAATGAAGTCATAATAAAAAAGCCCAGAGGTGTATTACAAAGAAATGGGCATACTATTTTTCTAGTTAAAAACTTGATGAAAGGAGCTCTGCTACTTTTCAGTTGCTGAGATGTGACCTTGTTCTTAAAAAATAAAAAAAAACAGGAGCCAGTTTCCTTCTTACTCACCCTTTATACTTCTTGTTTCACAGCATGCTCTTATGAGGACAGGATATTTAAGCTGATTTTTATTCTAAAAATAGTTAGAGAAAGATGCACAGTAATAAGTCTATATATTTACACATTTATTATTTTAGTATCTCTCTCTGGAAAAGTAGTTTTGGGGCACTGCTTGCCTGTTTATGGAAGTTAAAAAGATATGAACTTTTGGCATGTAAGAGAGACAAATCTGATCATTTCATATGCTTTCTCTGATTGTTCCTCTTTACTTCATCCCTCCACCCTCATTAAAATATTTGGTCAAGCTACAAATTTTGGATGCTGGGAAATATTCTTTGGTATACATACAGGATTCTAGACTGACATAGGCTGCAAAGGTAGCGCAGTTTCCATGAAGGCATGAGGAAGGAAACAAAGTCATCCACAGAACTAAGTCAGATGGTTACTTCAAAGGACATCTTTAAAACCCTAGAATAATGCCTATTACCCACCACGATAAATTATAGTAATTTTCAGAAATGAACACTTTGGAGATCACCAAGTGGAGCAAGTGAAGGGATAGGATATGAAACATACCTTCTTTCCAAGGTCTGGGACACTAGCAGAGCCATTCTGGAAGAAGTCGTAGTAATTAGGTCACTACTTGTCTCCTTTCTGCATGGTTAAAGGCAGAAGCTGTGATTCAAGACAGAAAGAAGTACTTGAAGAGCCCCCTGGTAATGTCAACGAGTGTTAGAGTGTTAATCTTCCCTCATCTTTCCGGCGTTGCCTTTTACAAATATTCCCATGGAACCTGAGCTTGTTTCTGCAAGTTATGAAGTCACCTAGGGACCCTCCTGGTACTTTCAACGTTACTACAGTTTACACAGACTGTGGCCATATTTCAAAGGTAACTGAGCTGTGCTGCTGGATAGGTGCTTTCTGAGCACGTTTATGATTTGGCTTTTATTTTTGATCACTACATAAATGGAATGGATTCCTAATTTCATTATATAGATCACAGGTTTACCCTTGTCTCTCTTGGAAGCTACCAAGAAGTCTATTTAAATGTGCAGTGTAGGATAAACTCTCTAATGTATTTCATTGCTGCCATTAGGGTTCTTTTTCAGGCACCTGTTATGCTTTTAACTGAGTTCCTTTCAGAGCTGTAGCTGTTGTCTTGACTTTGTTTCTTGATAGCCATCCTGCATCTGCCATTTTGAACTCATAAACTTCAAATCTGTTTTTCTTCATTTTTCCTGTTCAATGGTGGTCCTTTTGTCACCTGGGGAAGAGACTTCCTAACAGCTTGGTGGTTTTTGGCACCTCCTCAGGACTTAGACAACTTCACAGTTTTCAATCAAATAGTTGCAGAATATGTTGTGGCAGTATGAGTGGCTATTGCAAATGAATACAAATTTAGATTAGTTATTAGTTCAGTACTCTCATGGAAGTGGCTTACAAGGGTAATCCTGATAAATGTATCTTCACTTTTCTTATTAAAGAATCTTGCTTGGACAACTGTATTTTGAACTGGTGTTGGTTGCATGTACCTTACAATGTCCTGTGCGAAGCTTGTCCGAAGGGGTTAGTACAGAATGCAATGAGGAGGAAGTAAAATCTCTTAATGAAGTGTGCGGTCTGTATTAAGTTAGGCTGAAGTCACCTCCAAAGCAATAGACTGATGTTGAACCTTGAGCATAGATTTCTACATGCTACCTGGAAGTTGGACAGTGGGGTTTGTTTTAAGCCAGTTATGTAATGAAAATGTATGCAAGTGTCATAGCAACTTTTAGATGGGTAAGTAATAATTGATGAAACAGTCAATTGCTAGAATGACCTCCCCAAACCCTCCTAGCAGTTACTGAGACATTAAAGTGACAAAGATGGGATCAAGCTAGCAAATGAGAATGTGCAGTGCTGTCTTCTCTGAATGATTTCCAGTCTGAGCAACTATTTTGAGCCTAGTATACTGTGCAATAGATTTGAAAGCAAATGCCTAATGAAAAATTGCATTTAAATGCCATGACTGTTTGGGGGGGGTTCACCTGAAAATATTTATAATTTTGCTGTTATTCTTACCCTCTTTGTTCCTCTGTCAATGTGTTCTTTCTATATGGATAAAATGGAGAAAACAGTAGAAAAATTCAGAGAAAAGAAGTAATATGCTTGCAGAACTATTTTTATTACACTGGTTTCCAAAATGCTTTTTATCTCAAAACTTGCAAAGTACACATTTTTTTGGGCCAAAACCTTTGTCTGGCTCTATTTAATATTCTTCATTCTTTCCAAATGTTAACTACAATAATTCCTTTTGGCAACCAGCTTGCTAGCAAATAGGTGAATATTTTACACTGGTTTCGCAGAAGCCGACCGATTTGAAGGGCAAATTTTGCTTTCCTCTCTTGTACTGCGTAGCACCTGCCCTCGTTCATGAGGATATTTATTCAAGTCCGACCTTAAATGATTTGTTGAAAGCCAGAAAAGGAGTCAGTGTTAGAGTGGAGGAATTTTGGCTTCTAATCCAGAGTTCAAATGACTAAACTATACATCTGATAAAATGAAACTTAAACCTGTGATACTGCATACCGTACTGCACATTTAAAATGCATTTACTTCCCCACCCCAGCAGCTTCAATAGCTCCAAAATAACTTTTAAAAATAAATTGTTTATTGAAAGATTAAGAGCATTTTATTGACTTTGCAGTTATGGCCAATTTCAGTGCATTTTTGTGACAATATCTAGTCACAGATAGTCTCTTTCCTACGTGTGATGATTTTATTATGTGAAAGAAGCCTACCTACTGTTTATCCTTCCCTTGCTCTCATCCTCACAGTCTCCCATGTTTCCCCAATGCTTTATATGTCAAACGATCTCCCTGTCTCAATTCAAATCCCTCCTTAAGAGATGACTTCTGTGCAGATTTCCTATAATGATTCCCCCAAGATATCCATACTGATTTGAGACAGGACTTTCATCTATTGTAGCATGTGTGGCTGACGACACAATTTCTGAACCTAATACTGCTGTGTTCAGAACAGTTTTGAAAAAACCTTTAAGAAAAAAATCAAACACATTTTTCCTTTTGCTTGTCTTTTTTCACCGTGCCTCTAACAAAAAAGCTTATTTTAAAAGCAAGGTAAATGAACAGATCAACTTTTAAATACGCAGAATAAATGATAATTAGTTAAAAAATAATTTAAATATGAGCATCTTTATTAAAATCTTGTAGTGCCTTCCACATCCAACTGCATGTAGAACTGCAGTGAAACCAAATGCTTCCATAAAACTTGGTGCTTTGCTGACTCTTGCAGCCCTTTCGAACTTTCCTGCTTTTGCAGCATATATCCCTCTAAGCTCAGGGGTGTGTGTGTGTTCAGGGCTGAGTATGGAGCTGGGGTGCTTTTGCAGCCAGTGTCTACATCATGAAGAACAGGGGGAGTCTGTCCTCTGTGGGAGGTTCCTGACCTGGGGGGTTGCTTTTGCTCAGTTTTTTAAAGCCAGGGTTTAGTATCCTGAAGAGTGGTGCTGGCTCTACCTTTTCGGCCGAACCTTTGACAAACAATTGTCAGCTAAGTAAAAATTAGGAAAGGAAAGCAATATTTTAATTTAATTTCTTCTTCTCTTACTCTACTGACTTCTGAATTATCAGAGATGGATTTTCAAAAAATTTTTTTAACTAATATGGGCTGCTCCCCTTTTGTGGGGATGGCTGCACAACAAGTTGTGAAAATAAAGGGGTGGATTATTCAGTAGTTGCACATATATGACTGTATTGAACAGTCTTCTAAAGCACCTGTATGCTGCTAATTTCTGCAAATGAGATGGAATTAGTTGACCGTTGGTCTGCTCTGATATGGCAATTACTATGTTCAAGGTACTTTCTCGTAATGTGCTACATGAAATCACAGAAAATGAGGTGGGGGAAAACCTCTCACAAATGTTTTTATTCTGTTAGTTTCTAAAGTTTCTAAACTGACTAACTTTTTTTTTTTTTTAAATAGTCATTACATTAGGGGGAAAAAATTGACCAATAATAGTAATAATGCAACCGGCACCTTCTCTTAACATAGACTGGATGCATCCCCAGGAGCCCAATAAACTCAAGAGTTCTGTAAAATGGCATGTTATTGCATGTGGGTTTGTGACTTATGACCACCGTGCAAGTACACATAAATAAAGACTTTGTGGAATTGTGGTAATTTTTAATCATAAGCCTAAAATGCTTACAATATTTCAGACCACTCTTGTTGAATTTTGGACTCGTGTCTGTCCTGTGGCTTCTGTTTGGAATAATGTGCAACAGAGGTGGAGTCATGGCTTTTCAATTCCAATCCAAGAAAAGTTAGCTTTTGGCAGGTGGTCTGAAAACATGCAAACCAAAACAGTCTTTCAAAAAAAGATATTCTCCTCCCTGCCCCCAATCTGGTTTGGATCCTTTGAACTGGAACCTCTGAGATAATAGGTGTATCATGGATATAGATCTATAATCCATGACCTTATTACAAGTGATAAATTAATATTTCCAAACCTAATTGCCTCACTAATGTGCACCCACACCTGTCCTAACTTACTTGTTCCATTTTTCAAATGGCCAGTGAAAGCAGCTGACCACCATTCTCTGTTGAAACAAATCTACATCTAGTAGGCAGAGGGAAATACAATATCCTACTCACAAAAACAACACAAAAAAAAAGTGCCATATGACATGTAGACAGAAATGGTTTGAAAGAAAAGTTGTTTAACCTAAAGGCTTTGAACAGAAAGCTGTTTAACTTACAGGCTTGACAGATGTACCACCTTGAAGCTAATGGACCGGGACCAGTATAAATGAGAGAAGAATCTGGTCACTTGTGTCAAAATACCCAGGACCTCTTTTCTCTTGTGTACTGATTTCATTCTACGATGACTCTGGTGCTTCACATCCTTTTCTCAAGCTACCGTTCCATTAGGTTGCAGTCTCTCTGATTCCTACCTATGCCTTACTCGGACAAGCTCACATTATAAGTCAGCAGGAACCTGACCAAGTAAAATTTGAAACAATAAACGTTCCGCTGTCATTTAGCAAAGCATGTCTCTGCAGTATCTGGTCCTGTTAGATTTCCTGAGTAAAGCTGAATTAAATTGCTGTGTGGCCTCTGTGTAACCTTTGGTGATGCAGCAGGTTTCATAGTAGTCGTATCTCTAGGTTTCTTTTTCGATATGGTGATCTGTAATATTGTAGTTAAAGAAAGCAAACAAATACTTTCCTCACTGTTTCCTACCCGGATTCTAGTGCTGAAATCCAAAATATATTTCAGTTCATTTGCATATGATTTATATAGCTCCTCATATTTGCAAAGTTTCAGTTTCCTCTAATCATCTTAACTTTGTAAACCAAGTATTAATCCCAATTTGCAATGTTTTCTCCAATGCTTTTTATTCTCCTAAAAGCTAAGTGTCTGGTATGTATATTGGTCCCAATGCACGTGGTGCTTGGGACAAAGTGATAAATGGGAATATATTGATTAGGAAAATCACTTAGCTCTAATTTCTCAAATGTCACTGAATAAGAGATCGCTCTCATGTGAAGCAGGATTTTTCTAGTTTGAATACTTTTAGGATTCTCCTGCAATCACAGTCTTCCATTTCAGAAATTAATAGTCTGTTGCTAATGATAGAGCAGGGTAGTATCTCTTCACTGTCTTCAGACATCCTTATGTCCAAACAAATAGAAAAACAAAAAAAACCTGTAAACCCCCACAAAACCACCCTATGTAATATTTCAACTTAATACTGCAGTCCTTAAGAACTGAAAGATCCTTAAAAATCACAACCGATATGAAACTAGAGTTTGCTTGGAAATAAAGTAAGTGGAGGGTCACAGTGGAGCGGGGCAGGGAATCAAATGGGAACTCCTGTAAAGAAAGTTGGTATACTTCCAGAGGCATACAATGGGTTATTTTATAAGCTGACATTGAGAGAGAAAACAAGATATGGAAAATGAGAGCAAGATAGAATCCTCTGTGTGTGTAAAGCCACAGGTGATTCTTAATAGGCAGTAAATTAGCTGAAGGATAGAGAAGAATACTTATTTTTGTGGCAATAGCAATGTTTTCATTTTCTAGCAAGTTTTTAACTGAAAAGTAATGCAAAGAATAGGAGGATAATTGTGAATTAGGAGCCAAATTATGCCAGGCACAATTGAATAAGTTCTGACTTTTCTTACTGACAGACATGTATATTAATAGTTGGCACTTATTGAACCAAATATGAATATTCATCTTCATTTATATTTCAAGGCCTTTCATTCCTCAAGGACCACAGTGCTTTTGACCAATTTTCATCCACATTACTAAAATGACAGCTTTCACTCCTGGGCCCTGACAGAGGTCTGCAGAATTCATTGGAGGTCCTGGGAGGAGGGAACCAGCTCCCGCTCCCAGCTGTCCACAAACACTCATTAAGAGAGGCAAATATCCAGCAGAATCTCTGTGAGAATTTTTAATCACGCAAAGGCTCTGCTAATTAGGTAGCTGATGGGGCATAGAGAGCACAAGGACGAATTCTTTAAACAAAGGACTAGAAACTTTAAGAGCTTTAATTACTTGGGCACAGAGTTCATTTCAGAACTTGGGAGCAAATTATTCTAATGACAATAAGACCAAGTAGCAGGCCATATTAGTGAGAATTGTGTAGAAAAGTTCAATTTTCTTGGGCTGTCACAACTGTGTTTGGAGCATATTGGAAACCGAGAGGGTTATAAAGGTATTAATAATAAACTTTATTGTGAAATGGATTTGATGCAGAAGATTTCCTATTAATGTGCATTCTGTTCTTCTTTTCTGTGAGTACTGCTTCGTAAGGGAGTATTGTGCTATGTCCTATACCTCAAAATGCTCATGTAGCTCAAGAAGTTGATACTTTTACACAAATGAAGAACAATGGCTATTTTAAAAACAATATCCCCCTTTTCTTTAGTAGAGCAGACTGTCTCCAAACCTAAAACCTGGAAATATGTTGCTTTCTTGTAGGCTGGAAGAAAATCCATTTCACTGGCTGAAAATTATGGGTTTGGTTTTTGCTTGCTTTGTAAGCGCATAAATAGCATGGCTGTGTTATATGGTTTCTCCCAGGACACAATTTAGGCTAGAACAATTTCCAGGATCCCTTTTTCCTAGATGGAATAAGGAAGAGACAGAAATTGCTAAGGAAAGGGAAAAGCAGAAAGATCGAAGACTCAAATTAGGGAACTGCTCTCCTACTGGTCAAGAGAAGAATATAGAAAGTATACAGCTCTCCCTTGGAAAATGGAAAACAGCTGATGTGCTACTCTTCTTATTACAGCTGAGAAATCTTAGCAAGCTTGTCTGTAATTGAGCACAAGGGGCACATCCTGCCTGTGTGCTGGATGAAAAGGTGATTTCTTTTGGGCAGAAACTGGGATGACCAGGTATGAAGGAAAGGAGGTGTCTGCTGCAAAAAGTTTGCTGACCTTGAACCATCTATGCACTCAGGGTAGGGCACACCTGCTGTATATTAGAAATCTTCTGTGAAGATATACATTGACTTTTCTTTCTTTTTTTAGGGGACTGTAACTTGTCTGCGGGACAGTTTCTGACAAGGAGGAAACTGATAGCTTTTACCATGTGTTCGTACAACTTTAAAGAAAACTAGGTTTCTAAGCAAGGCTTGTTTTTAAGTAGATTTGGTGCAAACCATGTACAATGATTAATCATATGTTAAATGCCAGTTAAAACTTTAGTATCCAAGAACAATTTCCATAGCCGACGGGCACGGCTCACTGCTGGCTGGGAGGTGGGCTTCAACATGCAAGAAGTTCCAGGGAAGTGCAAAAGGACAGGTGGAAATGTAACTCGTGATAACTGAAGGCTAGTTATGCTCAGCAAGCAAGTGATGGTGTTCAGAGTTGCAGAAAGAACTTAGAGAAGAAAGAAATATGTATCTGCTCAGAGAATTGATCCGAGATAAAGCTTCAAGATTAGTTTTGAAACTTGAACAAATCTTCTGCTTGTGTTTGATACCGTGTTTACTGCATGTTTTATCCACTGACGAGGAAATCCATTGCTAAAGAGAAACTGTCTGTGGTTGTAGACAAGCTTTCATTTTTTATGGCCTTTCCCCACATGAATAAACAGAGGTATGAGCGCGCAATAAACATAGCTGAGTCGTTCCATCAGGAAGTCATTCTGCCCACTGTGGTTCCTCAGCCATTTGCAAGAGCAACTAGAGTAACAAAATGTAGTAGTGACAGAAGAGCTTTTTTGTCACTGTTGCATTTTGGTTTTAATTCCCAGGAAAGCAGGCTAAGCTGATATGCAGGAATAATTGTGTTACCTTAGTTCCTAATATTTCTGACAGCAGTTACAACAGAATAAACAAATAGGTGAGGGAGAAAATGTGTACAGAAGATGGGGAGAGGAGAGGCCCATATAGTATCTTCTTTTTAAACGATTCCTTTTGTAAGTTTGAAAAGCACTTAAGCTTTCAGGTACACTGTGCTGCTGTTCTGGATCCTTTGGGGGAGTGGAAAGAAGTGTAGTTTGATGCTCACTTCATGTGCTGTTCTGTTTTTCTGGCTATTGCTCTTACCTCCTTGCAAGTCTGGTCTTGGACATGCAGCATGCAAACAGTACTCTCCCCAGTTCGATCACACTGCACTGATCTAAAAAAAAAAGGTGCTTTTATGGCACATAATGTCTAAAAGCCCATGATTTAGCAGTTCTGTGGAGTTTAAGGCCCAGAATCCAGGAACCTAACTGAAAGTCAGGTATTTCTTTTTGCATAAAAATATATGCAACCTACTTTTTAAAATAAGTACTGTTATAAATATTACTTTAATATCTTAGTCTCAAAAGTGGTACGGGGCAAACATTGCACACTTATGTTTAACTTTCTTTTTGAGGAAATATGATTTGTGGCAAAAGTGCATGGCCCTGCTGTGTCAGCTTAGGTGTTATGACTCAGATCAGAAATAAAGTTCCAGTTTTTCAGCAGCTCTTCTATACAACAGATCTCATTACAGTTTCTTTTCTTTATAGGTATAAACTGGGTCTTTTTCTTCTTTCTGCCTTTGTTTAGTATAGATATTAGTTGCCCATTTTGTAAGTGTATTCTGAACCTATGTTCTTTCATGTACAGAGATCCTTAGCAGAAAGAAAATGTGTAAGATGAGAAGGCATAGAAAGAAGCGGTTTATCAGCACTGCATTGAAGTTTTAAGTGGATCCATTTTAGACAGATTGTCAATATCAAGATACCAAAATATGAACATTTTTGCTTAGAGAGGTAGCTGTCCATGCACATTTGTCAACTGTTATGTTCTGTTTTCTATAGGAAAAAGAATCATTCATCATGTTACAATCACTGTCCAATGAAAAGCTGATCAAGAGGCATAACGATTAATTCTTATCTGTCCATAGATGCCAACTCTAAAGATGCATGTAGTTTGTATGAAAATAATAAAAATATTCAAATAGTTGAATACAAGAGTCTTTAGAACACCCTCATGTAATTTTGAGGTAATTTACCCTGAAATGGGTATATGAAGGAGCTCGAGTTTAGAATTGCTACATGCTGGGGAAAATAACCTTGGAACTGCAGAAACTGCAAATGGCTCTTGAATGTGGTCTCTTAACTGGAAAGGGAAATAGAAGAGAGAGATCTCTCTCCTGATATTTTAATGTAGTTTCTAGGTTTATGTCAAGAGCAGCTCTGAGAAACTTTCATGATGTAAAAATGCTGGAATTCCTAATGCAGAAAGAAGAGCTGCTTTCGTATTTATATCCTGACCAAAAAAACCCCAAACCACCACCCCCCACCTCTCCCACCACCACCTCTCCCCTCCATTTTATAAATTGAGTTAGATTATCTTCAGGAAAAAATGTTGAAATTATTAATATCAGTAAATTCATTGTGTGATAACAACACTGATAGAGATTAGCAGGTTTGTAAGGGTAAGGCAGAACTAGTAGAACCTATACCGATTACATGTTTAAGATGCTGATTGAGAAGAACTTTCACCCTAACTGATGGGATAGTCCTATTCTTCTCCTCAGTAGGATTTCCCTCTCTCCATTTGGAGCTGTGACTGGGCCTTTGACAAATGCTCAATTTGGAGTACTCAGGCTTAAAATGGAGACTTTTAAAAGTCTTTAATTGGGGCTAAGCACTAGTTCCTCATGCAGTTCATTGTTTTGAACAAGGAAGCAGGACTAAAGAGTTAACTGCTTCCAATTGTAAATACATCAGTGGCAGGCACGTTACAAAGCTCTATACAATCCTGTAGAGTAAATGGTGGACAGCTCATCACAATTAGGCATGGTCATAATGAAGAGCCAGAAGAGAGAAAAGAGGGCATGGGGAAAAACAGACCTTTTACAAATGTTTTATATGAAGAGAAATTATAGCTAAAAGGGATAGTTAATTAGTTTAAAGAATAGGTGGTAATGCCTTCTCTTTACAGAAAAAGAAAACTTTGAAAGCATGGAAAACGGGTGAGTTTCTAGCTGCTGATCGGGAAAAGGAGAAAACAATTCAAAGCAATACTGTACGTGGGTGTTTCAAAAGAGACTGTGGTGGGAAGTGTGTGATCTGAGTAATTTACTCTTAGCAGAGACAGTAGGCACTGTTGTGTTTAACAGAGGCCCTACGTGTAGCCTTGTTTTCACTGGAATGCATCTGCATTATTACAGGTACTTATCAGAGACATAGATGCTTATAGTTTGCTTCCCAGCTTTGCATACCACTTAGGAAGGCAAGAACCCATCTGGCTTGTGCTGAGAAGATTGCACGGAGTAACAAGGTTACAGTAAGGTTTGCTCTCTAGCCTTTTTGCAGTGTGCTGGCTAAGCAGTCACCTGTAAAAACAATGTGCATTCTGAAATATGTTATTTGAGGAAGAAATAAAGAATAGCAATAATCTGTATCAGATTATTGAACAGCAGCACCTGTAATCTGTATTGTGGTGCCTGTGAGATACAGCCTGTGGGACACTACCTGGAGGTGAAACTTTTGTAGCACCAATGAAGTTTGCAAGTATCTCTTCCTACCACAACTTCCATTGGGTATAACTTGGATAAGATGGATCTGTCTGTCGTTAATAGAAACACATACGCTCCACATAGACTCTCTGTTGCTTGGGTATGTGTATAATGCAGTCATTTCCCACCAAAGTCAGTTGAGTTTTACGCTGCTAGAATGAGCTTACTACTTCTACAGCTGGCTTGGGTATTTCTGTGTTATGCCACACCTGTTTCTGAGAATTGCAGAGTTAGATGCAACCTTTGTTTTGTAGTCTGGGATTTTGGAACTACAGTTGTCACTCCCTGTGACAACTATGGAATCAATGTTGTTGGTTAGCACTGACTGTCACATGGCATAAAATAGATTATGTCATGCTAGTGAATGGGATAAGAATATTATTTCTCAACTGTTGCTGCGTATGGTATTATGTGTACCATGTTTGTGCTCACAAAGAGGAAACATACCTGATTCTCCATTGGTAAGCGTGTGACTGTTAATGTGTGACTGTTATGGGACTGCTTCAATCTCTTTCGTCCCAGGGAAAGAAAAACAGCATGTAGGAAGTAAGGAGGAGACTGGTATTGCATTTGAGTCTCCTAGCTCACCTGAGTACTATTAGTACCCCTGAAACCTTGCTTTTACAAGTTGCCTACAGCTACCATCTCCCTCAGTCTCCAAGGGTAAATAATATTCAACTACATATCCCAGGAGTTGTGATACTGCCTCAACAACCCATAGTTTCTGTTGTGGTTTTTGTGGTTAAAGCTGGGATACGCAAGACAGTTTTAAAAAGGACTTGTTATTAGTCTAGCTTTACTGCTATTAAAATCAGTGGTAAGACTTGTGTGGGAAAAAAGTTTGGCCTGGTTTTGGCACTTCCAAAAATCTTTCCTGCAAAATATTTTATTCTTTTCATTCATTGTACATATTTGCTTGTCCTGGCTTCATAGACAATGCTGTAGCAAAAAGATTGTCTTTCAGCATTGTTCTCTGCAGAGCCAAAATCAACATTTCTGCAACTCCCCATTTCTTTAAATCCCTCTGATAAGGTCTGCTTTAGCATTTGAATATGTGCAAATAAAACGGATTCGTGCCCCCAATTACATTTGTCTTATACATGAACAAACAGTAGGATTAGAAATTTAAAGGATAAAACCTGTGTCAGTGGCTTTATCAGGAGTTTTGTGACTATAAGCCCTTTATAAATTATACTTTATTGGTACAAATGAATGTAGAAGGGAAATGAGAACCACAGAAGGCAGGTATACAGCTGATCGCTCAGGAAGGCAAATGCAGGAGTGTAAAATTTTACGTAGTATACAAATTAGATTCTTCAGGTCTTTCCAAACACTTCTAAAATTGTATTGTATAGGAGAAAAAGATATATTCATATAATATAATTTAAAAATTAAGCAAAGCAACTTTTGCTGGGGTCTTGTGTTTGTTTAGATTTAATATAGGGCTGATGTAGGCTGTGGGGTATCAAATGGGAGAATGGAGCTGCTAGAAGGATAACAGGCACGCAATGTTATTTGGAAAGAGGCTTGTGTCCCTAAAATAATATTATGCAGATAAAACATTGGAAGAAAGGCCTGTGTGAAAATTGGAAAGAATGAATAGGGTTTTGTACCACATTAATACACATAAAATCCTAGGGTAAAATAGGAAGTTGGAAGAAAATGTATTTTTCCACTCAGCCTTCTAAAAGTAAATTATTATTGCTTTCATATCTATGGTTATGTAGAGACTACAGTTTCAATAATTTATTCAGCTTCTCTGCAGAAAGCTATCCTCAAGCTGTAAAAAATCTCTTTAACTCCGGTCTTTAGGTGGGTAGTGCTTCCATACCAGATCAGTCCACTTCTGTCATTTTACAGAAATACCCATCTCAGAACGGGAAGACTCTGAACTTCAACATAACAGAAGGAAAGCTCTTTCATACACTACCCAGAAGCTTGGACAGAGAACTAAACATCTTTAGAAGATTGTTTCTGTGAGATTTTTTTTTTTTAAACCGTATGGTTAAGCAGGGAGACAAAGTTGGAGGTGATCCAAACCCAAGAATATGTAACATAAATTACCAAGGCATACGAAGAACATATTTGAAAGACAGAGTGAGAGATGGGAGCAAATAATGAGAAAATCTAAAATTTTTAAAGGTCATAGTGAGAAGGAAAGGTAGCAATTTAAGGAGGACAGTCCTACAATACTTTGCCATTCAAGCAAGCCCTTCCATCAGTCTGTGAAGTATACATGATGTATTTTGGGAAGACCCCCAGTCAGTCCTCTGGTAGAATCCCAATGCAAAGATGGCAGAGATGAACAGATCAGGACAAGACTGCAAGGTCTGTGGATAACAAAGTCTCTGCTGAATTGCACCTCAGCTATGGGCAATTGCAATGCAGAAATCTCTCAGTTACAAAAGGTTTGGTTCTTCTGGAGGGTTATTTGGTAAGACTGAACACAGCAGCCAGACCGCCTTGCCTCTGTTGTGATGGTTAGCATGTTCACATTGCTTATTGTATCAGGCTGTGACTGTAAACCAAGCTTTTTCATGGGCTGCCATTTACATAAACAGTAATATTCATGTTAAGTTTTGGTGTCTGAAAATGCTAGCCTTGCTTGCTCGCATTTAAATGCTTGCTTTTAGCTAGAAAGTGTTCTCTGTGACCAGATATTTCTGTCACATCAAAATGTACCAAAATTTCTTTAACTGTAAGATTTATTCATAATTGAAAGTTTGTTATTTTATCTAGAATTTAAATGTAGTTACATATGCCAACTTAATGCCACAAAATAGCCTAAGAATATTCTTAAGCAGTATGTCAGCTAAATTTTATTGCAGGTCCATTAGTATTACCATTAAGCAGCTGACTAAAGGTCATAATGAATACTTACTATTTTATATCACCCAGGAGGTACTAAGCACAGCTGGAGTCTATTTCACTACTTGAACACATATAATACTTGACAAATTGTCGATCAGTGGATATGCCCATCTTATCAAAGTACTTTGTCTGCCCAAGTATGTAGAAATTCTTCTAGTGTGCATTGCATAATAGACTGTGGGATTTTTTTTTTTTAAAGAAAGTTCTTACTAAATGGCTAGTTCTATTTTAGGTACTGCCTATAATTTTGTGGTTGCACTGATATTTCAGAAACCCAGGCAGGTCTTGCATGATTCTTGCTGACCAGTTTAACAAGTGGGAAAACAACTATTGAGATTTCTGGTGATCAAGTTGATGAAAAATTATTCTGGAGATTTTTTTATATCAATGCTTTGTTGATATTGTTTTTCATACTTTTCTAACCATGTAATTCCTCCTCCTGATGTCAAGTTCTGCTGGAACAGCAAGAAGATTATGCCCTTATTGTATTTTTTAACAGCTGTTGCAAATAGCCTTTAACCTTTCACAAATCAGTTCTGTGCATTTAGAATGGATTGCTGTTTACGACAGTTTGTGAAAAAATTACCAAAATAGACGGCTTACTTTATACAATGACTTGAACTTACTTAACTCTCCTTTTTTTTGAGAAGATAAATATGATTGCAGAGTTGTGCAAGCAGGATGGACTTAGGATCCATTCAGCTGTTATTATTCATCTAGTGGGTTCTCTGTAGTTCAACATAATTTGCAATAGGAAAGCCCTGACTTTAAAGTAAAAGTCCTTGGTCTTTTCAAGTACTAGTTTCTGCTGTTTCCAGTGGATTTTATGAGTACACACAGCTACACAGGACAAAGGGACACCTTCTCATGAAAAAATATTCCACAATCCTCTTGGTCCTATTTCCTTTCACTATAGAAAGTCTAGGAAACTTCAGACTACATTCAATTTTAACATTCATTTCAGCAGCAATGACACTGTAAACCTACTCATTTCCTACAGGGCTTTTGCAATATGTATTTTAGCACAGACATTCAGCAATGATTGACTTTTGATCTAAAATGAACCAAAAAATATTTTATTATCAAAAATCGTGCATGTGTCTGTGAGTGAAGGAGAAAGATTAAACCTCAGCTGTGTTTTTCTTGAGTGTCTTTTGACATTAAATTGTTCAAAAGAGAATAATTTACACTCAAATACAGTCATATTAACAAGCAAAAATAGGATCATCATCTAGAAGTTTATGTGGTAAGGCCCATAGGTGAGTGAATTTCTTTCCTTTTTCTTTTCTTCCTAAACATAAATTTTCTTCTTTTTCTTTTCAGTTGCATCTCTTTCGTGCATTAGCACTAGGCAATCTCTTACTATTAGTAGCAAACTGCAAGGCAAGAAAGAGTTAAATTTTTATGGAAGAATACCTCCTTGGCCTTATCAGTCTAAGTAATTAGGTAATTCAGCAGCCACTTTTCAATGGGATGTGGTGTTTGAATGTTCTACTCTCTACACCTCATTCTGGCTGAAGCTGGGAATGTAACTGAGGTCACAGAAGAAAAGGGATGCCTCAGAGGTGTCCAAAATAACACAGTTAATGCCAAAGTATGTGCTCGTCAGGTGGTCGACATCTCTGGTGGTGCATAGCAGAGCTACAAGTTGAAATGTTACCTTTCCATAAAAGGGGAAAATAGATGTGTCTTACACTTAAATCTTACTTCCTTGTCAGGATACTCTAAACTGGAATATCTTAATCTGGGGAGAATGGTGAAGCTACATTGAGATGCAATGGAAATTGAAAAAAGCAGGCAGAAAAATGGGAATAAAAATTGAGAATTATTTTAAGAAAAAGCCAGAAGTTCTGTTCTCTATCAGAGAGAAATAGAAGCCACACTTGTAATAAATGAATGTTATGCTATATATACATTTATGTATCAATTGATATCTCTATAAAGTTCATACAAACTAGAAATAATGAAGTATGAAAATTGAAAAGGGAAGCTAAGACATGAGGGATCCTGCTGACAGGATCAAGGACAATGGATTTGGTAGCATATTTAGGGAAAAAAAATCCCCAAACTACCCACAAAACCTACGAAATGTATAGATTGTTTACTAGAAGAAACCTTCCAAATTCTTAATACTGCAGAAAAAAACCTGGATATGATTAAATAAATACTTATGCTCCACTTGGAAAGAAACACAGTATTGTGTCCAAATACTGTATCAATGCAATTAACAACTTTAAAACCATTGAGTAGCTTAGTTAGAGAAGGTCCTTTAAAATCAAACTTTTTTTTTTTTTTTTAATTCAAGCAGGCTTAGGTGACCTCAGTGCAAGAGTCCTAAAGGACTTTGAGATGATTTCCTGGACAACCTGTTTATTTTTATTAAAGCATGTTATTTTGTGCGTATTTTAAAGCACAAGTGGTAATTTTGTGCTAGTGTTCAGAACCACAAGCAGAATGGTTTTGATTTGTATAGATTAAGTCAGATTGCTATTGATTGCAGGTAAACTAATGGAAAAGCTGATAGTGAATTCAGTAGACAAAGAATTAGTGGAAGCCTAGTTAATGGCTGTCAACATAGTTTTATGAAAAAAAAAGACCTCGTCAAAGAAGCTTTCAGTTTTCTCATGTGAACACAAGTCTAATGAAGGTACTGTGTAGCAGATTATTTAGGCTTCAAAAAACTTTTGATGCCATGTTGGAATTAAGAGGAACACTAGCACTTCATGCTGTCACTGCAGTATCCAAAAAACAAACTGAAAATGCCAAATAGCAGTTTTCAGTGAAAAGTCCTTACTACGTGGGATGTTTTCAATCGCATTCTGCTAGGACTCATTCTGTGTTTGATGTCATCTTCAGTGACTGGACACCAAGCCACAACAACTTGACCAATTTTGGACAAAGATTGGTGGCAAATTATGAGGGAGGGCGTCCTCAGGCTTTTATCACTTCATATCACATAGACTCTACCTTCTTGGACTAAAATACATTTTGACACACCCAAGTATAAGGTTGTACAAAGGAGAGAGGCGTCAACAGAAATGGCAACTGTGTCCTGTGAAACAGTTGTCTTAAAAGATTTTTGAGGTCATAGTGGGAGGAGTGCTGAACTGGAGCTCCTAGGGAAATGCTGTGCTCAGAAAGGCCCTTGGGATCCCTGGTTGTTTAAATAGTAATAGTGGGATGGGAAGTGATTTTTACCTCCTACAACTGAGTAACTGTTTCCCAATCAATAATTTGCTAACTGTTCTCCTACAGACGCTTCGTATTATCTGTGGAGGCATCCTGTCTTTGTCCTTGTCTTTCACGCTTCTTTAGCTCAGTGTTACAGGCAGAATGTTATGAAGCAGAAAAACTAAGGTACACAAGCAATTTCTTAGGAAAAAAATAAGTACAGAAGCATTCTCCTGAGATGGTCTGTGGTGAAGTCCATAAAGGAAGAATCTCATGTCCCGAAGCTGTTACTGGTTTCACACAGCTTTTCTGCGTGACTTTGAACCGTTTTTAACATCCTGGAAGTACAGTGGTGGTGAGGGAGAGGGAGAGGAGGTTCTGATGTCTACTCTTGTGGTGAATTTCTTCTGGGACATTGCAGAAATCATACTCTGTGCATTGTTTTCCCATTTGTAGAGTAAGGCCAATGCCTCTTCCCAGTCCTGGAGGCAGTCTGAAGGTGAACATGTTAATGACAGCGTAAGAATACTGCAGTGGTGAGCACCTTGGGGAAATCTTTTGAGTAAACAAGACAACAGTGTTATGTAGGGGTGTATAAATCAATCTGCTAAGAGGAACCTCTTCCTTACAAACGCTGCAGACAAATACCAGCCAGTCTACCTGAAACCTGACTGCAAGTTTGTTTTAATGATGTTTTTAAATGCTTAAGACTTAATTTTTAATGTGTTGGCATTTGTGTATTCATAGAAGTGCTTTAGTTCCGTTTAAGCATTGGATATCCATTTACATTCAATAATGTATCAGTCCTTTATTAAATATATACTCCAAGGTCCTAACGTACTGGCTCCAAGTAGCAATTCTACATTCATTTATACTTTATCCCTTCTAAAACATTTAGTTCTGTGTAAAACGTTTGATATTAAAGTCCCTTGCTATCTGTAAGTACTGTAGTAGCCATGTGCATGGCTAGAGAAGACAAAGATTAGCTATTTATTAATATGTTAATTAGTGTTTTAAAACTCAACAAGTCTTTTTAAATGGCATAGATGTGAAGACATCTTCATACAAAAATGTTTTTGAACTAAATATAGTTTACTGAAAGACAGTAAACCTACGTATGTTGGAAAACCAGAATAATGCTCAAACTGGTCAAAATAAGGTATATATTTGTTTTAAAAGATTTTTTTTTTTTTTTTTTACTTGTAAAAATTCTGATGTTTTTTTCCTGCTTTTAGGTAGCCAGAATCTTCTTATTAACATTTTTCCCAAATTCTTTGCAAGGTGTAGTAGCTAAGTTATTCAATAGCTAACTGACAATAATTAGCTTATTATGATGATTAATGCTTATTCAGGACATTTAATTTGCATGCTATAAGCACGGTGAGACAGCTAATTTGAAGTTATGCCAAATGCAGTATTTAGGTTTTATATACAACGTTTGTTTGGCTTTCCAAATGTAAAATTGACAAGAATAATCATAGCTGTGGATGTTAGGTCAGCAAGTTTTCATTTCTCCTTTTAATAACAATGATATGTTACTTAATGAACCAATTAGCAAGGTAAACTTTACTTGCATTAAAAAATGCGTAAGGCTAAGGAAGAATTTCTAAATTGTAGTTAATGGAATGTCAACCAAGATGCATATTCTGTCATTTTTGCCCAGGTGAAAACCATCTGTCCTAGACAGATAGCATTTCTCCAACTTTTCACAAGGAAGAAGGATACAAGGTCATTTTTATGCACCTTGTGATCAGGATTGACTTTTTTTTTTTTGATTTATGAAAGTCAATTAAACTACTAGGCCTGAGCCATAGGTTCAAATAAATAGACAGTGAAAGAATAAAATTCTTTAATCATGGCTATGACAAGCCTTCACTTTTTTTTCCTCAGGAAAAGCCTACATATTCATATGGTTCTCGCATCTTGTTCAGCATATTTGGAGGGGCAAAATTTCTTTGCTGCTTCTGATTGCCCAGGTTCTTTGACTCAGATAGCAGAGCACATGTTAAAATGTGATTCTCCTCACCAAAAACTTCAGTGTCCCTGGATTTGAAACTGAAGTGTCTCTGAGTGTGCTCTGGAAGAATAAACCAATAGGGGAAACATGTAGGGGCTTGTAGGGGAAAGAAAATGTCTGCAGTTGTGTCTGGAAAGCAATCTGATGCCTTTGGAAGATAAGGGAAACACGGGTTTCTTTACTGTAACTTGACATTTTCTTTAAAGTTTTTCTTAGGTTTCAGCCTTTGAGACAGAATACATTGCAAAAATCTTCCATGGAGATCATAGAAAAGTAGACAACACATCTAAATCCATGTAACAGTCAAACCTGTAGTCTTATCATCTCTGCCTAATAAACACTTCTGGTTGTTTTCTACAAAAGGTATTTCTGGCTGTTCTCTCCAGCTAAGCAAATGGCAGTGGCTGGACTGTGGGTCACTGATGGGAAACAGAAGAATCTATCTTTTGTGAAGTGCCCTAAATTTTTTTTTACCATCTATCAACCTCAAATTTGAAATACTTGGGATACGTTGCAGGATATTTGTTCTAGTTCATGCCATTGTTTCCTCAAACTGCTGAGAAAGCAAAGTGTCTGGATGCTTTCTGACTCTGAGGAATAAGAGGAGGAAGAGGCAATTGTTCTCCTAGAGGTGATGACAAAACCCAAAGTCTCTGTCACTTGCCCAGGGTCCTTTTAACCTTTTGTTATTTGGAGGAAGGTGGCAGTCTGTATTAATCTATATAAAAATAGTGGACCTATTTCTGTCCTATTTGATCTCCCCTACCCTGAAATGATCACAGGCTAGTAGTGCTGGTTATAGCCTGCATTTATCCCAGCACTCCCACTTTCTTGCTGAAGCACAGTCATAGCATTTACCACTCTCTTGCAAGGAGCCAATTAGTGTGTCCTGGATCCAGTTAAAGTAGAATAGAGTGGCTATGCCTGCACTAGTAAACTAAGCAAGGCCAGGCATGGACTCGAATACAGCACTACAAGCATTCATAGGGCATCACTGATGCCACATTTATGGCATGTTTTTTGTCCATGCCAACTAGCCTTCTCTTTGATGATGCCCAGTTGTGGGTCAGGGGTTTGCCTAGGCCAGAGACTGTTTCTAATAAGCGGGATGAATGAGGGCTGCCCCCGTGGTGGAGGTGGGAAGAGTGTGGCCCGCAGACGGGAGCTGTGCCACACCACTTAGGCCTTTGTCCCTTTTTGTTTGCAATTACATCCATAGACAAATGAGAAACTGTTCACTCTCTTTCTCATTAAGAACACAGGGAATCACTGGTTATCCACCACCTACTTAGATCCTCTTTATTTTATTTTTCTATTAGCGTCTCCCAATACTTCATTACCACCTTTGTAACTTAGAGTGCGGGGACCAATTTAAAATCCATTGAAAGAGCCTTCAGCTTTCTGCAGTGGATCCTGGATCTGGGCCAGGGTGTATAAACTGCTAGTGGCAAGTTTACAACAGTGTGCCCATTGTGGGTGCCACTGCTGGGCCTTACCGAGGTGGCTGAAGATTTTAACAAAAGTGATTTTGCAGATCACTGCAGAACCCTGTGACAAGCTGTGTGTTCTCAGTGGGAACTGTTCCCAATTTTTAAAAACAATTATAGTTCCCTATCCATGTCTGCTGGACTATCGTATACTTCCAACACAGGGAAGCATGAGAGAGGATTTTTTTGGCTTTGCTGAAGCTCCCTCTGTCTTTGTAGTCTAGCTAATCTAATCAGAGATTAATTTGCCTCTTATTTATTAACTCAGTATTCAAACACACACAATGTAGCTGTTTTGTGAGCTTACTTCTGAAATAGATTATAGCAAGGTTAAAAATAATTAACATCCTGGCATTGCATATATATCCACTTAGTACTACAGTAGTCATGCATTAAAAACACTTCTGATCTGGTATTACCAGGGAAAATTAACTGTAAACTGAAAGGAAAAGTGGCAGATCACACTTCAGTCTCAATCCTGGTCTTTCAGTCTTGGATTTATTCAGATCTCCTGGCTAAGGAATTTAAGTACATTGGTCAGTAATTCTGTTCTTACTCGTTCACAGGCAAAAATCATAGTTTTCTTAGTTTGATAAAAACTGTTCTGATGGAAATGCAAATCTTCAGGAAAAGCACTGACACGGTTTAAGTAGTCCATTGCATATTTCTGATCATTCAAACGGGGCCAAAAACTACCCTAGTTGAGGCAAAGCTCTCAGTAAAACAAAAACAATGAAACATGCTCCTGTGAGAGAAGTTGTCTAAGAAAAGTCAGTATTATATGAAGTTCTGCCTATGCCGGTAGTTGGACAGCAATAAGGTTGCATTACTAATGGATAAATCAAAGTGCAACAAATTCATTTTTTAAAAATTAAAAGAGTTCATGTTTGAAACGTTGAAACTCAGAGAGTAGGGTTCACAGTAGGCTTTTCCAACAAAGGATTTCTTTTCTTTTGTTACAGATGTGATCATTTCCAGTTGGGTTACATTGTTGTTGAAAACTTAGCTTAAACTTGCCCTTGTGAAACTTAGAAGTGTCTGATGTAGTTATGCAGCCTTGAATTCACCGTGCATAAGCTAAGAATCTAGTAGTGTGAAAGCTGCAGTGATGATTTGCCAGTAATCAGTGGCTTGTGGCTTACAAAACATTTTTTTAGTATTTCAGTTGTGATTTGGTACATTCTGCTCTCCTCTTTTTAAATACCAGGTAAAGGTCCCTTGTTGTTTGTGTATCACTGATACAATTCTTTTGCAACAGAAAAACAAAAGAAGGCACGAGTGCTTTGAATAGAGGGTGCCTGATTGATAAGCTAGTTGCAGCCAAACCTGCTCTGGCTAATTGTCTTTCAAATGCCCTCATTAATCAAACGGAGGAGTAACTCTGACAGGAGGGCTGTCACTGTTTTCATGATTTCCTACCACTCACCTCACAGCGTGAGACCTGGCTGCGTACCCAAATCATGGCCTTTAAAGCAGTTTTAATGCCTGCTTGCTGCAGAGCACACCTGGCTTTGGTGGGATGGGGGCCTGCCCAACTCTGAGGCATGATCTACCCCAGGAGACCAATTTAGCAGTTATTTAATGATTCATAGCTTGATGTCTGGAAATGAGTGCTCCACACGATAACATACATAAACAAATTTAATTAGTTTTTGCCTTTTTTGCATAAGTAGCCACCAGTGTATTAAAGCTGCAAACAAACCAGGTAGGCTGCCTGGAAAGTCATTGAAGCTGGTTAACAGCTGATCTTTGAAAAAGACTATGGCTATACCTTTCATCTCCTGATAGTCACGGATGTCTGCCTGGTCAGGTCCTGAAGTTGCCAGGTTAGCTTATTAAGAAAGAGGGAAGCAGCTATCACAATTATCTTCTACCTAGATGTTAGAGTTACATATCTACTGGAAAAACCGTCAGTCTCTTGTCTGCTTCCATTCTAAAGCTACAGAATATAGCATTTTCTTGGAATTGTTTTAAAAAGACGTGCTTCATATATTTCCTGTTTGCAGTCTATTCCAAGTATTATTCAGTAAACATCAATCTAAGTTATTGTTCAGATATAGGGAATTTATATTTTTGCATTTTTATTGAACATACATGAAAACATTGTAAAATTATTTCTAGCTGTGCATGCTAAAAAATAGGGTGAAATATTTACTGCTTAAGAAAAGCAAATTGAAAGCTTAAGGGACAGAAAATTTTTTGGGTGTTTTTACCTTCTTTTGCAACATTGCATAATTAACACTGGTGATGTATGAAGTGTATGGTGGTTTTGTTTCTCTGCTGTTAAGTGTTTCATATACTCCATGGAGCAGAATTCTAGACTTGGTAGTGCAGAGTAATATATTGTCATTCTCCTAAGCAATATAAGTGAATATATTTTGCATGAAAAAATGTTGTATTTTGCATATATTCATATTAACTGAAATTCTGACTTTAATAACATTTCATAGGGCTGAAAATTAATCAGTGAAACACAGAAAAATTTTATACTGGAGGGATCTTATGAACTCTGTAAAGTGGAAGAATATGGCTGGTTTCGTTGTCTTAATTTGGCAACAGCTTCCATCCACCAAGTGTAATATTTACTCCTATGAGAGGTGTCTTTTTCTTTAATAGGGCAGTTTGGTAACTTAATTTTTTGCAGATCTTGGTTTTAGATTGCAAACTGCCTAAAACAGACACCTTGCTTTCCTGGGCTTGCACACGAAAATCAGAGCATGGAACATGTCAGTTCAGTTATCCTGAAGTCATCACTTTATAAACATGCTTGATCTCAGACTTGAGCAAGGGAGAACAAGCCTTGATTTAAGATGATATTTTACTTTCCACAAGTGAAATTCTGTCTCCACAAGTGAAATTCTGTCTCCAGCATGTTCAGTGGAAACTTTGTTACTGATCTCAGTGGGGCTAAATTTTATTTCACATCTTTACTTTTGTTGAGGTATTGCCGACATGAAAGCAGTTTGGACTGGGAGAGGAGGTGGGGACTGGGGACAAATTGCTTTTGACCTTTTTCTTTTAGAAATTTAACAGAGACCATTAGCTCATTTGTGCCCGTACCTCCCAACACCCATCAGAAGTAGTATTTTCTCTGAGTCGCTATTAATTTTATATCAAGGCATTTTATTTTACTATGAGAGCCAGGGTTTCAAGTGGTGTGATTTATAGGACATGCATACCTGGGCAGATACTGCCTCCTCTTTTCTCTCCTCAGTAACCCAAAATGAAGAGCTTTATGGGGATATAGTAAAAACTAGGTACCTGCTTCTAAAATTTGCTGACTTTTACCAAACCAGTGGCATGTAGGTAAACATTTCCAAATGCCCATGATTAATTTTGTGGACTCATTCAATGCCTTTAAGTTGTGCTCTATGGACACTCATAAGGATTTCTAATTAGTGTTACCATGCCCCCTATAAATCTACTTTCTTAGGACTTTATATCTTGGTAATAAAAACTTGTCCTGCTGTGAAAGGTCTCAGCATAATGGCAGAATTATTATTTTTTTTACTGCATTTGAAAAGCAATTCTTGCATCTTGCCCTCATCCTCCAGACACATGGTCTTTATTTTTTTGCTGTGTATAGTAGAAACACAACACATTTGTGGGTTTTTTAAACTGAAATTTGTAGGCCATTAGCTACTATTGTATAGAGAGTGTGAAGGGGAATCAAACCTAAAATCATCTATAAAAATAAAGCTATGAACAAAATAGTTGCTGTTTTTCCTAAGAAAAATATTTGGTGGTCCATTAGCGCTCAGAAAATATAAGACTTTTTCCAAGAGAGAGAACAGAGATGAGGGTTTTGGGAACATGTAGGAATGACACACCTTCAGGCAAAGGAGCAATTTTGTCAAGTTTGGTTGTTAATTTTATTTAGGCAATCTTAATAAGTATACACTTTCTTTTGACTACAGTTTATTGTAGGCTGTACAGTTACAACCCAGTAACTGTTATCTGGCTGCTTGTGCTGGCCCCTGGCAGGGCCTTTGCTGGGGAAAAGCTGTCTGCTTCTGCCTGTCTTCTTGTTGGCTCTTTCAGACTTGGGTTCCCAAAATCAGGAGGGCTCTTTAAGATACAGTGAGGAATCAAACTTTGTGTTTAAGTGTTTTGTCAAGAGCTATGAGAGCTCACACCGTTTTAAGACTTAAGGTATGGGTTTTTCAGACCTTGGTCTGATGTGGACAGGAACCCTTTCAGGCTTGGTCATCTGAAGTTTTGTTTATGTTGAATTTGGCTGATAGCTCTATTAAGGAGCACAGGAATCCTTATTATGCAGGATCAGCTAAATAAGTGATACAGTGCCTAATGACTTGAGGCTGGCCAGAGCCTGATGCTCAGAGTTAGTGCAGGTACCACCTTGGCAATCAGAGGTTGCTATATCTGCTCCTCAGGGAGGTTTCTGACTGCTTTGAAGGCTGCGCTGTGGAACGTTGCTTGATGGCTCTGCCTTCATGTAACAGGTGATGTTTTTACTGCCCAGGTAAATGAAGAGTTCATTTTGTTCTGTCTGGTCTCCTAACTTCAGGATGTAGTGGTAGTGATTGCCCAAGATAACTATGCAGCTAGCTAAATAAAACATTTGCTTGGGAAATAAATTGTTAGTGATTAATGTTTTAGATCTGTCTGTAGAGTATTTGCTGTATTTTTTGTTGAGAAAAGCAACATGCTTTTCCCATTTGAGATCAACCATGAACTTTCAGCTAAGCTTGTGCTTAAATTGTAGAATCATAGAATGGTTTATGTTGGAAAGGGACCTTGAAGATCATCTAGTTCCAAGCTCCCTGTCATAGACAGGGACACCTCCCGCTAGACCAGGTTGCTCAAAGCCCCATCCAGTCTGGCCTTAAACACCTCCAGGGATGGAGTTTCCACAACTTCTCTGGGCAACCTCTTCCAGTGCCTCACCACCCTCATAGTGAAAAATTTCTTCCTAATATTTAATCTAAATCTACCCTCTTCCAGTTTGAAGCCATTCCCCCTTGTCCTATGACTACATGCCCTTGTAAAAAGTCCCTCTCCAGCTTTCTTGTAGCCCCCCTTCAGATACTGGAAGGCTGCTACAAGGTCTCCCTAGAGTCTTATCTTCTCCAGGCTGAACAACCCCAGCTCTCTCAGCCTGTCCTCATAGGAAAGGTTGTCCAGCCCTCTGATCACCTTCATGGCCTCCGCTGGACCCTCTCCAAGAGGTCCATGTTTTTCCTATGTTCGGGGCTCCAGAGTAGTACTCCAGGTGGAGTCTCACCAAGGTAGAGGGGCAGAATCACCTCCCTTGACCTGCTGGCCACACTTTTTTTGATGCAGCCCAGGATACGGTTGGCTCTCTGGGCTGGGAGTGTGCATTGCTGGCTCATGTTGAGCTTCTCATTCACAACGCACCCCCCCCCCCCCCCCCCNCCAAGTCCTTCTCCTCAGGGCTGCTCTCAATCAATTCTCCACCTAGCTCGTATTTATGTTTCCTTTTTGGGACTGTTATTATGAATCGTGGCAAAAAATTGCAGAGTGCTTCCCTAAAAGTACTGTTAAGTGTACCATCTGATTGCAGGTAGTTAAGCACAACAGCATTTAAAATGTGCTAAAATTCAGGATGTGAATAGGGGTTGGTAGATGACAGCTGCAATTTCAGTTAGACGTGTAGAGCTAGCATTACTCACAGCTTTGCGCATGCTGGGGTTTGGATTCTGCCTTTGCGTGAGCAGGAGAGGAGAATCTGCCACAGGGTAACTGCAAGAAGATCAGTAATCAGATACCTAATAACTTGACTGACTGCTGTAGGCACGTTTTTGAGCAAATAGATTGCACTGTAGCAACACAGTACAGAGTGATATTGTAGGTTAGGCAGACTGAAATAAATGGGTAGAGTTGAATGAAGCTGATTATTTTTTTTTATTGTTTTAGCTGGTCATGTGCCAAAACTTATTTTCTTTTATTTAGTGATAATTCTTGTGATATATTAAAAATGAACAAGATTATAAAGGAGCTCTTGTTAGTAGTAAATAGAGTATTTCATCTTAGTTTTCCTTTGTATTTCTTGTATATAATTTTAACTACTATTCTAATAGTTATTTTATTGACTACAACTTTTTTTAAAAACAAGGAAAAAAACCTCCAAAACATACATAAGCAAGGTGGTAATATAATACTTAAAGAACATTTTATGTTTATGTATTACAGAAACGATGGTACAATCTCAGATCTGGTGAGAGAGAGAGATGGGAATACAGCGGTGGTAAAAGACATATACGGTAAGAATTTGTCATTGAAAGAAAAACATATAGGACTGTCATTTAAGTTAAATGCTCGTGGATTGTGGATTAGATTCTATCTGAGGGCTCATTTAGCCTTAAGGTATAGTTTATATCCATGAGTACAGTGCTAATGGTGAGTATTGCTCTCATGGATCATCTGTCCAAAAATAATAATTGAAAGGACCTTTCTGAATTTGTAACTTTAGCTTATGCCATGGGAAAAATGCATAGCTGGAAGACGTCTGTTATGAAAGGGAGATGCATGGAACAATTTGTCTCTCTTTCAATGGTGTTCTGTACTTACTTTGTATGTTGCTATGAAGTTATGAAAGTTTAAAACTAAAAATTGAAATTTCACATCAGATTGTTGGGCAGAAAAATATAATTACTGATGAAAGATGCTTGTTGCATTTTGTTTTATAATAACAAAAGTGTTTGTGCTGAAAGTGCTTCACTGGTGGATTCAGAAAGTTATCTTGTAGAAGTCAGCTCTGAATAGGACAGAACAAACCAAAGCATTATTACTGCAGCTGAGTCAAATTCATATTTTCCTTTTATTTTATTTTTATTGTGTCAACTTATTGGCTTGAAACTATGACTGACTAAAACAAAGGCAGTGTTTTTATGAGGGATATGATTGTGAAAGGCAACTGAAATATAATCTGGGAGTTTGGTGTGAAAATTTCAGCTTCAAATAACAGATAATTAAGACTACTAATTTATCAGAGATGCTGGGTTTGAGCTTTGAAAATTGTGGGTGAAATTCAGATGTCTTCCCCAAGATATCAGAAATGTAGATATCAAAGTCTGGGGAAGTCACCCTAGATTCAGTTTACAGTCAATTGAGGAAAAATGGGCACATTCAGAGAGTGATTCATCTCAGCCTAAAATAGGCAGGTCAGACGAATTGCCCCCTGGAGATGCCTGTTTCTCTCCATTGACTGTAGAAAAGCCTACAGTGACAAACTCAGAATTAAATGTCTAACCTTTTGATGTCTAAAGCCAGGTTAGATGAATCTCACCATGTGTTAATAAGGACAGGCTCTGCCAGCTGTACTAGTGTTGAATAACAGGTCCCTCAGGGGTACTCTAGTGGGGTTCTTTCAGGAGGGAATTGAGAAGGTCTGACTGAGAAATTCTAGGGGTCCCCAGGCAGAATGATCCCAATGATGATTTTAGGTTTTTGTTGCTTTTTTAGATTCATTGGCAGTAGGTGGTTTTATTTTAATTGGAAAAAGAAAACCCTGATGCGTTTTCCCTGTGGAATCTTAAAAATGAAGGTTTATTTTATTCTGTTGAGTGTTAAATGTTGCTGTTGGACTTTTTCAAAAGCAGATGACTGTCCATTATATGTTGCCCAAATTTCCTTTCCCCGTTTGTTGTGTTTCAGAGTGTAGATAGATAGTGGCTGTCCTGTTAGTCCGATAAGCATAGCAGAAGTGAGAGGGAGAAGAAGGAGTTTTTTTAAAGGCTGGCGAAGTATGCTGATTGGAGAACATCTGTGAAATCGAACACCTGGCTATATTTGTAACAGAAATCCTCACTGTATTTCAGAAAACATTTCTATTTTTAAAAAAAAATTGAAATTGAGAAGGATAGGAGAATGAATAGTGGTGCTGTTTTATATAACGCTTGTTATTAACAGAGTTAATCCAGGAAGGACATAATGTTATGAAAAAAGAGAAAAGTTGTGGTTGTGCGTAGTTTACAAATTAGAAAACCAAGAATGATCAGAAGACCTTTGCTTAAAAAAGAAACGGCCTGAGCATTCATCTGTACTGTGATAGATTATTTTCAACCTTTTAGGTCACAGGATACTTTTCATGCTGGACTACTGTAAATACAAACCAATTTGAACATAACAGGAGCAAGAGGGCTTTTTGCTTCTGCCAGAAATCCCCAGATACGGGAGGACAGAAAAAGTCCCAGTAGTATCTACGACTTCTTTTATATTTTCTGTTGTTCAGAGAACCTGCCAAGCATATAATAATTAGAACTTTGTGCTTGAGGTCATACTGGTTCAGTGAATTTATACCTGAGCTGATGTTTTCAGTTACAGACTCTTCTGAATTTTTTGACAGTCATAGATGGGGCGAAGTGGCTCAATGGGTTCAACATACTTGTAACCCTCCTTCATCCGTGGGGTTTTTTTTATTATTATTTGTTCGTGTTTTGACAAATTCTAAAAATAGAACATAGATTGTCCCAGTATCTTGAATGTACCAGAGGATTTAAAGAAAAAAAAAAAAAATCCAGGCAGACATATAGGAAGAAAGCGTAAACTTTTACAACTCTGGAAAATACGAATTTGCACCTTCTCTTGCTCATGTGACCACAAACTAAGTCCCTTCTTATTTAAACATTGCCCAATATTACCTACCATGCCAAAACCTCTTTTATGAAGAAATATGTGTATAAGTTTAGCTGCTTGTAATTTACCAAGAAAAAAAGAGGAAAATGCATAGAAGGCAGGCTTCATGCTTTGAACTGGATTTGTGCGCTGACATCAGCAATAAAGATAGGATGTCTAAACAGACAACATTGATAAACCTTTGTATAATTTAAATTTAACTAAGCATGTTGAATAATACTCTGTATCCCTCTTTGAATAATTCAGAAATGAGGTAGTTTTGAGCATATGCTGGGAGCTGTGTGCATGTTGCTAATTGATCTTGTGTGTACAAGTTGACAAAGGAAGTCCTGGACTTCAGTGAGGAAGTCTTGCATTAGTAAAAATGCTCAGCAGAATCCTCTCCATACAGTGGGCTGCTTCACCTACATTTACTTTTCAATTAGCACTGTGTTAAGTCCTCAAAATAATCTTTGAAGACTGTTCCTCACTCCTATCATTTCTCTTCATTGAAAATGAATGGCCACAAAGAGAACTAGAGTAGAATTCAGCCTCTTCTGTGTAAGAGCCCTAAGAACAGATAAAAGCTTGACTCTAACAGACGTATGTGATAATATTGCTGTTATAAGGCACCTTTTGATTGAATAGGCAAACAGCTGAAATAGCCTGACTCTCTAATTTGTTATTTAATCTATTTCTTACCATGCACACCCTTCTTAATTAATGAGGAAAATCCCTCATCAGAAAGATGAACAAAACTGAATAAAACTGAGTATGTTAACATTGTGAAAGGGAAAACTTCCCTGTACTTCTGTGGTCATTACTATTTGTGATCTGGAGGCAGGTAAGACTGTTGAAATAGGAACATTACTTTTAACATAAGTGAAAACTGGGGGAGTGGGATAATTCTTTCAAGAGCAGAGAAAAGCTTTTTTCCTTAACTAAAAATCATGGATTTTCTTCTCTATATTGGGATGGCTGGCAAGTAATTTTATATACCTATTTTTGACTGGGTTCACTTGGAGTGTAACTTATTTAGTTGCAAAATGTTTATATGGAAACATATAGTGGAACCTTTCTAGCTACTCTGAATTTCAATATAGTCTCGATGGCCTTCTTCCAGGACTGCTATGATCAGAAAAGGTCTATATTCTGAGTTTTACTGAGCATCTTCCTGAATTCAATTCCAGAATAATCACAGCGCTACTATGCTTTGAAAATAAATATTTGCATGGGGTTTAAGAAGTGTTTCAGGGACTGATATCTGGTGAAATTTCTCAGGCTATTGGCAGGACAGTTTGAGTAACTCTCTTAATGCAACGGTATGGTCATTTTTGCCCTCACAGGAATTATGACATGATTAGCCTGTTAAGAAGGCTGTGACAACACTAGGAAAAGTATTTCTTTGTTGTGGACCCTTCAAGAGTTAGAATATTCATCATTTTGCGAAAATACTCATTGTTGTTGGATTCACCAGAAAGTCTGGTCTTTTTTTGGTGTTACCCAATGTATGTTTGATGGCATTTTTTAATTCTTCTGTGTGTATTGAGTGACTGCATGTGATTATTTTCCCATAAATTCCTTTTAAAATTATTTCCTTCTTTAAGTGGATTTATCTCTATCAGTTCATAGCAAAGAATAATGTCTTATGTTTAGAAATAAGAGTATTCTGGGTGTAGAAATTGAATGCTTAGACTTGAGAAGGTTACCCTGGAACTGGCTGCTGGCCTAATGACCTTGTTCTGGTTGAATTCAAATTCCGTCGTTAGTAACAGACAGCGAATCGAGCAAACACAATAGAAATTTTCTTGAAGAAACAAGACAAGAAATGAACTGGAAGGACATATAGCTGCTCATGTTAGTCATTCTAGTGAAGGTGGTATTTAAATGATGACAGTCTTCCTTCTAAGTCTTATGATTTTTTCTAAGAGTACATTTACATTAGCTGTTTTACTTCAGGTGAAAAGTGCACTTTGGTTCTCACTTGCCCTGCTTTGGGTAGTAGTAAGGAAGTCCTGGAAGTGAAAGGTCCAACACATCCATGTGGGTATCAGGGCCTCAGAACGTGTTGCAGTCTACAGGTTTGCTCCTGGTGGGCTGCTTTTCTGTCTAACATAGGTGAAGGTTGGAAAGCCAGGGGTGAATTTATAAGGACTAATAAAAGTCACCGCATGGGTACTAACTATCATACCTGATTCTCTCTGCTTAGTAAATAACCTCTTTGAAAGACAGACATCTTTGTCAGTACACTTAGTTCTCTGTACCCAAAATACTCTTCAAAACTCACATTGCCAGCTGCGATGGATTGACTTTCTCTGTATAGTATTCCCTTTTGTGCCTCATAAAAGGAATGCAATATAAAGTGAGCTTCTAGTATTAACTTACCAAACGTGTTTTGTTTTGCTTCAAACACCACCTACCTTGGTTTTACTTTCTTTATTTCCTTATCTCCATCTTATTGGATTTGTCTTTCATTAACATGTGTCTAAAATATATTTCTAAGTGAGCTTTGAAAAAAAACACCAACAACATATCATGGGAAAAACTTTGAATGCAAGGTTGATTTATTGCAATGTTTTTCATTGCCTAATTTCTGTGTAAGGTTGCTGCTGCAGGTACTGCAAAATTTTGCTGTGCATTGCCATGATGTTAAATGAAGACCTCAATAGCTGAATATAATTGAATATAAGCTGAATATAACTGCCCATAATGAGACTAATGGAAACAGGCAAACACTGGTGATACAAAACAGAAACAAAATTTTGGCTGAATAGAGCAGTAATTCCTTTAAGATTAGATGTTTTAAGCATTTAATGACCTCTAACTGCTGTCTACCTGACAAATATAATCTAGTGCTGGCTAGAGCTCTTGACCACCTTTGCTGTTTGTAATAAGGGAGGATCAATTCCTTCATCCATAGGCACAGTGTGAGTTGTGGAATACGTCAGTGTCATTCAGGAAGCCCTTGCGATAAAGACTTTGACTAATAACTGGGATGGTGGGTGTAGAGAATCTTAGCACTAAAATGTATCTATGGCCTTTTCTGCAAAGCAGAAATATTTGCTTACATTACATGATTGTTAGGAATATTTCCAGTCTGTTGGACTTTTCTGAGAATAATGGTGAGAGGTGAGCAGAATCAGTTTGTTCTACAGGAAAATGGTCAGTTTCTTTTTCTTGTCCAGCAATGCCAAAGGGTGAGAAGTTAGGTGCTTCTTAGTGGAGTGGTCTTCATCAAACAGAAGTCAGCGTAAGCCTAAGTTATCAGTCCTTTAACACAGAAACTTTTTGTAAGACCACACTGTGTATTTCAAAATGTTTACGTATGTATTCATATAGTCATGAGTATATGCATATACACGTATATATAACATTTTACCTTGGACTGGAGAAAATGAGCCCATAGCCATGTATAGTACAAACAGGACAGATTTTAAGAGCAAAACTTCGTAAGATTGCAGTATCTTTTTAAAGTCAGAACTGCCACAGGCAGAAATGTCTCTCTTTGCTTTAGCTGAGGCCTTTGCAGTCCATCATAGAATCATAGAATCATACACTGTTGGGCCTTGGAAATAGTCTGTCTGAACCAGTTATTTATCTACTAATGTGTTAGGATAGCTGAAAAGTTGTGTTGGTGATATTTTTTTAAGTGGAGCTGATTCGTGATAGGAAATGAGATGCCAGTCACCTATGTCATTCAGTTCTTTATAACACTTCTTTCTTGCCTGCATTGATCAGCAATTAAGATACCAGTATTAGAATTCATGGCTAAGTCTGCTGAGACCAAGCGAGTCATGCTGGCCATTCCCCTATTTTGAGTGTGTACAGACTAAGTTTGTTTAGAAGATTTTCTTCCCAACCAGCTCTAGAAGTTCTTTGGAAAAGGAAATACAATAATAGACTCTAAAATGATCATAAGGATTGAAAGCACACAGACCAGACTCTCACAAAAATACCAAATTTGAAGGCTTGATAAATAATATTTTAGGCCTATTGAAGCCATCAATAATTTTATATTTTCAGAACTGAAAAACTAGTACTTCATTCAGATTTGGGTTTGAAAATTCAGTTTGGACGTAAAATGGATTATTTTTTTTTTCTTGAATCATAGAATGGTTTAGGTTGGAAGGGACCTTGAAGATCATCTAGTTCCAACCCCCCTGCCATAGGCAGGGACACCTCCCACTAGACCAGGTTGCTCAAAGCCCCATCCAGCCTGGCCTTAAACACCTCCAGGGATGGAGCTTCCACAACTTCTCTGGGCAACCTGTTCCAGTGCCTCACCACCCTCATAGTGAAACATTTCCTGATACCTAATCTAAATCTACCCTCTTCCAGTTTGAAGCCATTCCCCCTTGTCCTATGACTACATGCCTTTGTAAAAAGTCCCTCTCCAGCTTTCTTGTAGGCTCCCTTTAGGTACTGGAAGGACGCTATAATAGAACAGAATCTAAGAATATCTCAAGATAAGCTAAGAATAGAATCATAGAATATCTCAATTTGGAAGGGACCCATAAAGATCATTGAGCCTAACTCCCTTCTTCTCTCAGGACTACCTAAAACTAAACAATACGACTAAGACCATTGTCCAGATTTAGCTGTAGTTCTAAATGACTGCATGCTCTAAGTTGTCAGTGAAATGCTAAGCATCACACTTTGTTCCAAGTGAAATTCTTGCATGTGTTTGTGTGTAGCCTGCGGTTTAACATGCTGTCCAGAGATGGAAGCTGCTTGCTTTGACAAGGTCAGGTTGGAAAGGTGGCCACATTCCCTGAATAAGAAACCCAGAAGGCCCAGGGCATGCAGTTTCATTAGACAGTGCAGGACTCCCTTCTCACAGAAAAGGATGGAGAATGAATGCTATAGAATTTAAAATAACTATTTCAGTTCTTCTGTAGCCTGGAAAATGTTACTCTTGGGCAGTATTCTGTTAATGACCACTATCGGGCCAGATGTTCAGCACATGTAAATTAGTGTATTTCCATTGACTTCAGTGGAACCAGGCCAGCTTACGCCACCTGAGAATCTGCCCCCTCAGCTTGCTTTCTAAACCAGTAGTGATTTTTAGATACGGAGATGCAGTATTATCTGTCATGGTTCCAGTTTCCAGCAGAGGGGAAAAAGAAAATTAATGTTTTTATTTACCTCATCAAGGTAAGAACAGATTAAACTGTGATAAAGAATCAAAGTAATTAAAATAATCAAATTTAATAATGCTAAATGTAGCAGACTTGTTTTGTTTTGCAGTGGGTATTTTCTTTGTCAAAACAAAACTTCATAATTTCTAGATGGCCAGGTAGTTCTCAAAGATTCTGATATCACTTAGGCCAGTGGAGTGGAATAAAGTGAACATACTAAAGTGAAAAAGATCCCAAACTTTTGTGGCTTGTTGTTGAGGTGTTTTTTTTAAACTAAGACAGACTCATGCAGGGGCTCTAAGAAATGGGACCAGCTCTGTGAACTGGGTGCATTCCTTCTGCCTTTCTATTCTGCTCCCATTCAGCACTTATAATGGTAATGAAGCCTAATTACAAATGCATGTGACTGCCTGTTGTAATCTGTCAGTGTGTTTCTGAAAAACCTTGTGCCAGTTCAGTATTGGTCATTAGATAATAAGGATTGATAAAACGTAAGGGGCAAAATGTTAAAAATGCTACTATCGATTAGAACGCACCTTAATAATGAAACCATGGGCCTGGGGACGAAAGCCATGGATCATTTTGACAATTCGGCCTTAGATTGTGGATGAGACAGAGTGGGGACAATTAATCCCTCAGAGCCACAAATCACAAATAAAGTAGTTGCAGCTCATTACAACCTGACCTTGCTAAACGGCCTTGAAAACATAAGTGACCTTCTAGTATTTGAAAAGATTACAAAGCTCTATTGAGAAATATCTTTTTTTTTTTTTTTTTATGTTTGGGAACCACGGGACTTAATTTTAACAGAACTATCTTGATGAAAGAAGCTTTTAACTTCACCATGTTTCATGAAGCATATTGCTAGCATCTCATGGAACTGATGGCAATACTATAGGGGAATGTTCCGGAAAGATGTTAAAAGTCAAAAGTCTTGCTCTGTGCAATTAATCAGTGGAAGATTGTGCTACAATAGCTTTGAAGAGACAATAGTTTCAATGAACTATCTAGTAATTCCAGTTAGAGCTTTTATAAATGATCTGGCATTATTGGAGCATTGCATAATTACAGGAAAACATACTCCTTTGTGCATTGCAGCCAAGTCCAATCCCAAAACTTGGGAATATGTTTAGCAAAGTATTTAATGAACTCTCCTCATGTTCCCACCATAAGTGGGAATGAGGAGAAGGCATGTATTTTGCATTTCTGTCCATTCACATGCACCGCAGATGTTCTTTGGCTGAGTCATGGCTTGAATGGCTTGTCATGGGCTAGTGCATATGGAAATCACAAAGTATTAAGCTAGCTTATTGCCTGACTAATCAAAGATCCCATGATAAATAGCTAGATTCACATCCCGAAATATTTTGTTTAGAGCTGTACTCAAAAAACTGAGTTTCTAATGAAATAGTCTACCTTAATTTCGTCCTTAACATTGAGTCAGGCTCAGCTCTTACATCTTCTTCCCACTGACTATGGTAGATGGAGACATTCCTTCAGCTCATTCCCGAGAAGAGGTAATGGCCACAATCCCTGATGTTGTCTTAACTGTGCAATTTGTTTGCAGTGCTAACTGATTTTGTTGTGCTTTGAACTAGGCCCATGTGTGACTCTTTGCTTATTACTCTTCCTTTCAATGTATCTGAACGCCTTTGTTACACGTGAAATTAAGCCTCTCCCTGAGTACTGCATCCCCTCCACTAGAAAAATGCAGTTTCCCTTAAGACCCCACTTCACTGTAAATACAAGAGACTTGTAGCTTTCCATGACGATCAACGGCTTTTGCCTATTCTGGACAAGAGATAGGGTCCGCTGTAGCGCTGAGGGCTGCTCATTAAGAATGCTCTACCTGCACACCTCATAGTTGTTGTAAGAGAGATGCAACTAGCATGACTTCAGTGATGGCTGTGTGGCTGCGGGGTATGGAGAGAACAGCTCCCATTTCTTTGGTGTTTAGGCAAAAGCATCAAGTATCTTATGGTACTGTGGAACCACTACAATAGATCACAGATCTACTGAAGCATGCTGAGTCTAAGAAATGGCACTGGATAGATTTTTTTTTTTTCTGCAAAAGCGGAGTTTTCAAGATAGGCCTAAAATGCAGCCCCATGTACAGGATGTAGCAAAAAACCTCTACCGAATGTATCATGAGCACAAATTAGTAAATGGTTTCAGTACACTCTCTGTGTAGGGATCAAGGTGAAGGCATCTCCATGCTGCTGCTAGAAGAACTGTGAGAACCCACTCTCACAGGAGCTGGATTTGGGTACAGCTTCCAGAACTGAACTTCAGCCATGGTAGACCTCTTTCCTTGAGGCTGGGCTTGGATGACAGTGCTTTCTGCATTAGGAGTGACAGAGAGAAGGCTGTGTGGTCTCACCCTATGTAATACATTGATATCAGCTCTCTGCCTCTCTTACCAGTCTGGAAGACAGGTGAAAATAATGGTTTCCTCTGAAGTTCAATTTGCTAATTTCACAGTGACAGCCAGGGAAAAACTCAGCCTATCCCCTAGATGTAGCAGAGTTACTGGTTCTGGTCAGAAAGCATTGAGGCATTTTCAACAGCTCAATGGCTGAGCAGTCCTACTTTTTAACACTTCATCTCCTGATCTTCCAGTGAGCAATTCCAACTGCTTTCCAGAGACTTCTCCTGAAGAGCTTCAGCTGTAGTAAAGTTCTCGTAACAGTGATAGTCATGGTCATGCATTTGTAGGTATGCACAGCAGGGCACGACACAGCTCAATTACTGGAAGTAGGATTGGGAATCAACAGGAGTAAAATGATTCCTTGTAAGATAAAATTATTGAAACATTTATTAATGGTACAGCAAGATGCTGCAGGTAATCCTGTATAGAAGTGTGTGACCAGGACAAGTAGAGGTATTACTTTGACACTTCAAATTTTTCTTTTTGAGTGGGGATTTAAACAGAGTTTCTGTTGTCATCAAAGGTGATTTGAGAATCAAAACAAGCTTCCTTTACCTTTCTTACTTAGTAGCTCCACTTAGTGGCTAACCGGATAAAACACCGTTTCCTTTAGCGTCTGTGTTACCTGGTGCTATTGTGCGCATTGCTCTTTCCCTCAACCCTCCTGTCTTCTGCAGACACATGGCGCTGCTGAATACTGCAGTACCGTCAAAGACTGAGAAGTGCACTAACTGCAGAGCGGAAAAAAATCCCTGCTGATTCTCTGCTGAACTGAGTTATCCTTGTATCAAACCTTATGTCTATGAATGTATCTGTATCAAGTTCTTGTGTAGTTCTAGTTTCCTTTGCAAATTCGCAGGTCGTATGGAGCACCGAATCATAGCAGCTCAGCACGCAGACTTCCACCTTCATGGACAATGCTCTTTCTGCTTGCATTCAGTCCGGCCTCCTCTGCAGGCTTTCCGCTGTTTGAATCCTCATTGTGCTTCATTCGATTTCTGGCTTCCAGGGATGAATTTGTCTCCCTGTATACCGCATTTACTGGGGAATCTGATTTTTAGGCATGCTTGAAGAATACTGAGGGGGCCAAATTCTTCAGAGGAGCAGAGATTTTCTGGTTTCAGTAAGGTGACATGTTAATTTGTTCATATGAAAGCCTGAAGTACTACTTCAAAGCGAAAAGTAGAAATCATTGAAGTAGCTGAGGAATTTTGGTGTTTCCAACATGTGGAAGGGGTAGAGAAATGATTTTGACATGCATAGAAGTGGACATAGATATCACATCCTAAGTATTTACTTAATTTCTCCAAGCAGGCAAACTCCTAATAGCTTTCCTTAAGAAAAGGTTGTTTTGGAGAATGGAGTTAGTGTTGTAGGTGTACATTACACATTTGTATGTATACTCTGCCTATGCACTAAGCATAGCTGTATATAGCTTGCTTTCTAATACAGGAAACGTTCAGAATACGGGCTGTGAATATATAAAATATTTGGTCATTATGGAGGCTCTCTAATTACTCTGTAAGTTACTGTAATGAAAATGAATGACCTTTTCCTTTGTATTTAAGCACTTGGCTCTCTTGTAGTGTGATGAAATAGCAAGGTAAGAAGAAGAAGTGGCTGCCAGGTCCAGTTGTGTAACCATGCTAGTTGCTGTCTGGATCATAGTGTCTCAGAGGAGCAGAGGGCTCACTGGAGGTAGCTTCCCTGGCCAGCTATGGGACCTTGCTGGGTAGGTGAGAGGGAGAATGAATAGATACACTGGGAAAGGGCAAGTACAATTCTAGTAGGCAGATCCTAGGATTGAAGCGGGGCCTGTTTCTGGGGCACGCATTTGACATACAGAAAATTTCCATTATTTAGCTGCAGCTTTTTTGTCTGTCTTATTTGGCGAAGATCACATCATTGTGCTTAGCTGCTTTTCTCAATGCATAAGGTCTGTTTCTGCACAGAAGCTTCACTGCTTCATTTCGTTTAGCTCCTTGTATGAATCAGCATTGTTAATTCTGCTTTCCAATCACTGTAGCATGCTCCAGCACTTGTGCAAGTGGAGTCTTGATTTAGCACAGGTCTTTCACCATAAATAGTGGCCTGAATGCTCTTGAGAATTCACGTCTTATTTTCTGCAGGTTTTCCTCTTCACTTAGCACTGTCCCACCAATGGCCATCCCATCTGAGCAGCTGATATCTTGGCTTCTTGTGGCCCAGGCAGCTGCTGCAGCTGTGTCCGCCTCTCTCAGAGACTGAATAGCTGGTACTTGCTGTATGCATTTGCCTGTCGCTACGGCAGCTGTCATTTTTATACTCGGAAGCAGGGCTGTGTGGGGTCTCTCTAGTGGGTTTCTTGAGCATCTCAGATACATGCCTAAATACCAGCAATCAGCTGGCTGCAGAGTAAACACTTGCATAATCTAGGTCTTTGTATCTACAGAAGTAACCTGGTTTCCCTTCATTTCTGATAACTGAAATTAGTTCATATTTGTGACATGAGTTCCCAAGTATCCATGTCCAATGTTCTTCGCTACTTAGAAGTCCAATAACGTTTTTCACAGTGCAAGCCAAAGGTGGTGCTTGGGCTCCCTTTGAGTTGGTATATTGGTGCATTGACCTGCATATTGGATTGATGTGATGAACCACATGGATCTCAGGCCAGGTCTAAGTCATATCTAATATAAGTTCTTGGTACCTAGCTTAGGTACTTTGTAAATCTATAAATGTATTTACAAGTTTCCCCCACCCTGTTTATATGTGCAATAAAAGAAGCTAATGGGATAACCGTTAATATTGTCATAAGTGACCTATTTCAAAACGTTACTTAGAGTTTATTTCAGCACTGTCTGTGCTGAAATTTTCTATGCTGGATGCCTGCATCAGCCCACTTCTGTCTGTTTGAAATTTGTTTTTAAAAAAAAAGTTCCTATTCTTTACAGAAAAAAGTAAGGCATGCTACACTTTGTGTGTTCTTGTATATGTTTGATAAAGTCCATCACACTGTTCTTTAGCCTCAATCTAAAAATTTTGTGGGATCATTATCTTTTGCTATTCTAGTGAAAATCCATTAGGTAAAAGACTGAAAAATCTGTTTTTTCACTTGATCGGTAGACATTTGGTAGTAGCTGAATTCCCTGAAGTTATTGTCCGTACAGCACATGCCAAGCACAGTATTGCAGGGGTTGAGCAAAATCTTGTTGGGGATTACTTTTCCTAGATTTATAGGCTACTGTGGTATCAAGTGATGGAAGTTCAAGTGTATGCCTACCTGGTGCAGTGCAAGTGCGGCTGGGGATGAGGCAAGGAATTCAGCTCTCTGCTCTGAGTGCAGTGCAGGCCAGCAAGGCCGAAAGCAAAGAGGTGCTCTTGGGGTTTCAGGGTTCTCTTTACTGTTGCTCAGACAGAGGAGGAGGAAAATAAATGCAGAGCTGAGGAGCTGTAAAAGGACTTGGCTAGGACTGATACCTAAAAGTGAGCAAGGAAGGACTCATGCAGAAATAAGGATAGGAAATGCTGCCATTGGCATAAGAGATGACAGGAAAATTGGAGGAGTGTGGATATGGGTTGGGGTAGGAGACAGAAAGAAAAGAGGTAGGATTGGGAACCTGAAGGTAATGTGTAGGAGAGAGACGGGAACTGACAAATAGGGGTAAGAAGAGGAGTAAATGCTGCTAGGGTTAATCTGAACAAGCCATGAAGTACAGTGTTAAATAGAAGGCCAGGATGGGAAACTTGGACTGGAGGAGTTTAGGGTTGCATTTGCAAAAATGTTGGCATAAGGCAAGGACTGGGGGTGGGAAAGAACATGAGAGAAAAATATTTGCAATGGAAAGTCGTAGATGGTGACCAAAGGCCATTTGTCTCTAGACCTGAGAGGGAAAGCCAAGATACGTAGCACCCCGCGTTCCTGTGCTGCAGCAGGTCCCTGGGAAACCTGGGTCTCTCAGCCCTCCCTTCAGCCTGCTTTGTGTGCAAGTTACCTTTGCTTTTACCACTCACATGGCCAAAGCTTCTGCTATGGACCATGAAGCACCAGTGCTGTTTTTTCAGTATCAGTGCCATTCCATACAATAGATTTTTTTTTTTCAGGCTTTCTTTTTCTCTCCCCTTGTGTATTTTTTTTAACAACCTATGATATTATAGATAAAAGGGCACAAAACCACGAACGTCGCAATAAAACCAAGCACTAAAAGAAAAAAAGAATAATGCTGTCCATGAAGCCTTAATTGGGCCCCCTTGTGTGTATACATTTTGATACTGTCTCTAATTACATGGTCACACACTGCTTTTTCCCATGGACCCCTGCATTGTTCTGTGCACTAAGTAGAAGGTGTTTGCTGAATGAGTACGGCTTTAAGTTGTTTTATTCTCACTGTGGCTTGGGTAGTCCCAGGCTTGCCTTACTGTATATTGCCAAGACCAAGACTGAGCACAGAATTACTAATTTCCTTGAGAGTTTTTCATTACTACCTGTTTTGCAAACGATAACATTTATTTTCAAAATGTACTTGCTCTGACATGAGTGGTAGGGCTCTCCTACTCCTGCACGTGGAAAAGGGGGATGCAAGGTGGTTGAGTCTGAGATAGCAGGGGGCTGATGTTTTCCTGGCTCTCCACAGTGTAAGTCGTGCTATGTGTTCAAACCAGGCTGCCCACTGACTCTGGTTTGCGGCTGATGGGTGCAATCTTCTGTGATACGGACCTCTTGCTCGGGTACTCTTTCTCAGGACACAGGAAGTGAAGATAGTGCAAATAATGAATGCTAAGAAAAGGTAAGCGCAAATGACTTGCCTGAGGTTTTGTAGGAACCAGTGGTGAAGACTAGCTGTAATCTGCAAGGGCAGAGCTAAAGAGAGTTAACCCTGCAACAGTACATTCCCTGGCCTGGTCCCTTGCCTTATTTATCTCTCATTTCCTGGTCTCTGCAATGAACGAATTAAGATTGTGTAGGCAGGCAGTCTCCTTCGCTGCTCAGGACAAATTCAAGGTATTGGTTTGGGATGAATGGTGACAGGATCATCTGGGGAACAGGTCATCATACAGTCAAACAGTGTATCATCTTGGACATGCACAGGGTGGGCTGAATTAAGATTGTGCAGAGGATCTTAATTACGACATCTTAAAACTTGTGAGTGCTTTGCTTTGCAACCTTAATGTACTTCTAATGTAGTTTGCGTGTACATGTTTTTAATATATATTGTTTTTTCACTTATGAAAAGATGCTAACAGGCTGCACTCTTCAAATACTTTTATAAAAATTCTGAGTTTAGCTTTCTGAACAGGTTTTTGAAATCAATACAGAGAGCCGCTAACAGGAGGTAAACTACAAACCACAAACACTTTCAATAGGATAGCTCTTTTTATATAACATTTGATATCATTTTCACAGCATGATCTCTACTTTCATACTGTGATAGCTTTTACCTGGAGTTTAGATGATTCATTTTTGTAGTGGATACTTAACTTTTATATGAGGAAAATGCAAGAGAAGCCAGCACAGCATTAAATGAACTATAGTTGCAGCATTAAATGAACTACAGTACAGTAATAATGTAGAACACTCAGATCCTTGCCATCACAGAAGGTTGGATTCATGAATGCTCTATCGATCCATAAGTGAGGAGATATGGAGGCCTGGAATTTTTCTCACAGCTTTTTGGCATATCTAATTCAATTTTTAAAAGCAGATTGGGCACTCAGAGCTTGTTTAGTAATTGTTAGAAATCCTTATAGGATTCTACTTGAAAATCGATTATGTTTCTTGTTGGTGTGGATCTTGGAGAGTCACATGACTACATCAGTGCATTTTCCTCATCTTGTCTTTCTCTGAAGTTTTTTAAATGACTTTAGAAATCCTAGCTTTACACTGACTTCTACAGTAACTACTGAGAGGGAAGAACATTTTTTTTTAAACTTTCATGTTAATGGTGATTATTCTTTCAAAGAGATCCAGATTTTTGTGTGTTTTACAGGGAGTGCATGGAATTAAGTCTGTTATTTCCCCTTTTCTGGAAAATGATTACTGTGGTTGAGTTTTTTTGGGCTACTCTGCCAAGCTTCTGTTTTCACATGCTTGTAACTTCTTATGAACCATTTTACAATGAAGTTTTCTGTGTATGATTCCCAACCAGGTTTTGTGTCTACTTATTTCTGAATAATGCAAAAAATGAAAAAAAACCCTAAAAAACATTGTTTTGATCCTGCTGAAAAACAGTTTAAAGCTAGAAATTGAATAGTTTGTCTTATTTCCTCTGTTCAGTCCATCATCAACCTCCTTCCTTTCATCAGGTTTCCATAACTCTCTCATTTCACTTTTCTTCCCCAAGAAACACACGTGTAAAAACATACACGTGAAATAGCTGAACAGTCATATGCTATTAGAAATATGTCAAACTGGAGGCTAGTCACCAGAAATCATCTCCTCAGAATTTCTGGAGAGAAAGAACAAACTGATTTATAGTGTAGGTTGCATAAGGTTGAGCTGGACTAATTTTTTTAAGTTCTGGTTAAGATTTTTGTCTCTAATGTAGTTCTTTCTTTAGAAACAAATAACAAAGGAAACTTTTCCTCCTTAGTACAAACCAAACAGCCCTTGCTCATTTCAAAACAAACAAAAAATGTCTTAGCTCCTACTGTTTTTATAAAGTGAGGATCGACCTGATTCTATCAAACAGTATCTTGCAGGGCGTGCATTGCGCTTGGTCAAGTTAAAGGTGTCTACATTTGTCATAATTAAATATTGTAAAGCCATTTTGAATGAGACAATTGTTTAAGCACTACAAACTTTGCTAAAAGGTGCTGAAAGTCCTGCCCTGGTGTTTCATGCACATTTGAAAGCAGCTATCCTTGATGATTATCTCCTGTACTTTTCTGTACTGAGCATCATACTGTGTTGAATCGATATTTCTTCTGCTCCCTGAGGTTCTTAATTCGCGTGTTCAGAAAACTTCATGTTTTGTATGCCTTGAGATACACCCTACAAAACATCAAATACACACAGAAACGCACATTAAAGGGCCCCTGCTTGCACCCCATCTGTAGGAGCTTATCACCAAGAATGACTGAGTGAAGTTTGCTTTACAACTCAAACCTTTGTGCATAGGCACTCTCCTCCCAGCCTAGCTCTGTCTCAGGACTCTTCTGTTTCTCCTGGAACTCAGGAGGCAGGTTTTACCTACAATATGCTTTACAGTGCATGCATGACTGCAGTGCATGACTTCTTTCCACTCTGCTGTTTAAGAATTGCATATCTGAACTCATTTCTAGGAGGTTAAATTATTCCTAACCTTAAGTAGAATAATGTTATTTCCAGAGCCTCCTAACATCATTTTTATTTCTAATGGTGTAGGGATCCTAGTCAAGGTCATAGCCTGGGCATGCTAGCTGCTGTACAAACATATTATGACAGTTGCTCTACAGAGAAGGAGCCATAACTCCTAAGAAGATGGCTGACTGTGCTTTAGGGTTTCTGTTCCTTAATGTAAAGGTTTTAATGCAAATGCTGGGATTGGTGAAGCAGAGCTGATTTATATATGCTGAGGACTCTCCTCAAGAATTCTGTTAAATCTAAGACTCTCAAATTTAGTTTTAGTTGTTTAAAGCAACAAAACATCTTCAGGATCTTGCAGGTAATTTACAATTTCTGTAAAGTTTCTTGAAGGGAAATTGAATCCATTTCCATGAACTTATTTTTTTCTTGAGCTGTACAAATTCAACAAGAACCTTCTACATAGATGGAGCCTGCTGTATGTTTAAAACATTCACAGAATCACGGAATCATGGAATTTTCAGAGTTGGAAGGGACCTCTAGAGATCATCTAGTCCAACTCCCCTGCCAAAGCAGGATTGCCTAGAGCACATTACTCAGGACTGCATCCAGGCGAGTCTTGAAAATCTCCAGAGAAGGGGACTCCACAACCTCCCTGGGCAGCCTGTGCCAGTGCTCTGCCACCCTAACTGTAAAGAAGTTTTTCCGTATATTTGAATGGAACCTCCTATGTTCCAACTTGTGCCCATTGCCCCTCATCCTGTCATTGGGATTATAAGGATTATTATTAATTGCCTTAATTATAAGGCATTGGGTGGGTAGGAGGAAGGCAAACTTCTAGAATAAGCAAATCCTGGGTTTTCTGAAAACCTTTTGGGAAATGAAGGCAGAAACACATTTCTGCTTCAGGAAGTTACTATGTGCGGCAGACATTCTAGTCATTTACCTTTCCCTTCACAGAATCTCCTTTCCAGTCTAGCTTTCAGTGCCCTGCTATTGCATCTCAAAAGCGTATCCAAACTGAGTAGCACTCAGGACAAGTATCTCTCCCTCCTCTCCTCATCATTCCCTCATTCTGGAGGACCTCTGCTCTGTGAGGGGCTGTTCATTGTTCTGAATGGGAAATGCTCTGGGGGACAGCAGTGTATGAAGCAAAAGCTGCTATAAGTTACTGTGCTTGGAAACAAAACCGTAACTCTTCTCTGGGAGCTTTGTGCACAGCAGCAGAAGCATGGGCTCATAGCAGGCATCTCCCAATGCAAGCAGAAGTCAGGAAGGAGCCTTGGCAGGGAAGAGGCATAGATGTTTGGGAGTTGGTCCTTAGAAGCTTTGTCCATGGTGGGAGCTGCCTGCCACTGTGTCCTGTGTCCTCTGCTCCAGGCTGCTTTTTCTCAGTGGGCAGTACAGCAGAGCAGCTTCGCAGTAAAGCTGCGGTCAGGTCTGGAGGTTGGAGATCTCCCTCTGTGATGTTTTTGCATGAGGTAACGAATCTAGTAAGAATCAAAGGTGGCCAGAGGGGAATCCCAAAGCTTTCAAATCCTGGAATCCCTGCAGTGAGACTTCAATCACCAGTCTTAACTTCGAACAAACAGGCCAAAGACACTCCCTGTGAAAACCTTTTCATTTAATTAGAGTTTCTCATGTGATTAAAACTGCCTTTGACATGGTTTATTAACAGTTTAAATTCCAAATTAACATCTTACCAGTGTAAATTTGGACATTGGTCTCTGACCCTTCCTTTTTTTGTTAGGAAATGTTTCAAGGGAGTCCACATCTGGCTAAGCAAGAGAAAATGCAGGATGAACTAAGCAACTGTGTCTTTCAGGATAACTGCTCAGACCTTAAGGGTTAAGATCTGTCTTTTGTTGCATGCAAGGATTCTGCAAGTGATAAAATTATGTGTTATCAATGGAAGGGTAGTTTGCCCTATTTTTTTCTTTTCCCTAGTATGAACACTGGAACATACAGAGACTATTGTTAATTGAATAAGAATGGTGTCTACGCTTATAAGACCCTTGTTGTCAGGATTTTAATTGTCTATTCTTAAGCTCTATTTTTTTTAGGGCAGTAGTAACAATCACAACAGGATCACAGGTGAAGTTACTGAAAAGCCAGATAGTTTAAGTCTTAAGGTCAGTGGTGAGCCCTAGTGCAAGATTTCAGGCCAAGTCAGAATCTACATATTCTTAAAGTCCCAGGCATCCTGGTGAGATGCTGTAAAGAGGGCCAGGCACAAAATCAAAGTCAGATTCATTTCCTTTCATCTTCAAAAGAAGCATGATATCAACTTCACCTTGAGCTCAAATTTGTCCTCTGGTCTGATAAAATCATTATTTGCCAATAAAATATGGGACAGTTCTCCTACCTGCTCTCCCACCCCCTGCTGTGCACAGTGGCACTCTGTCTTCAGTTACAGCTCATGTGGAGTTGTACCTTGGTGTGAAAGCAGCTTTTGATTGCAACCAGAAGCTGCCACGATACCCGAGATGATACCTCTGATTAACTATCTCATAGCTGTGGCTGTAGAGGGCTTGACATCACAAATTAAGGGCAGTGTTTCACTCCATCTTGATTCTGCTACCAATTGCTGACTGCATCCAAGAATTAAACTTTAATTTTACATATAGGAGTCATTAATAGGAAGAATAATTAGGCTTCTGTCATCAAGTGAGTCTTAATAAAAGTACACCAAGAACTGATGGTCCGGCTGATTTTCAGTCAGAATTAGAGAAATGATTGTTATGGGTGTTCACCCCTCCACTTCTCATTTTTTCAAGTGCAGCCCCTCATCTCATCACAAGGAAAATCTTCCCTCGGGCAGAACAGCTGACAGTGACTCTTTAATCTGCTGATTCTGATCCCAACAGCATTTGGGGGGGTGGGAGGTGAAGGAGGACACCAAGTGTGTTTGAGCATTAACAAACTGAGTTGCAGTATTTACCAGGATTTAAAATTATTGCCTTTCAAAAGATTTAAGTATGAGCAGGTGTTTATGTAAATGATGATTCTTTAATTTGCCTGATAGTGTTGGTTTTTTCCCTTCCTCCTATTATTCATTTCAGTATTTTTCTTGTGGCATCCAGCTGTGATCCAGATTTACAAATCAGACCATTGTTTTTAGTCAAGTTCATCAAAAGGTAACATTGTATCTAATAAAGTCCAATAATGACATTTGTAATTTTCTGTATGTAAAACGCTTGAAAGAGCTCTGCATGCACAAGGTAAAATAAGTGACCAAGGAAGGCAGTGATAAAGATGGCCCGATCAGCTCAATTTGTTCAATGAAATAAGCAGCATGACATGTTGGAAAATACAGAAGACTTAACTACTAGAAACTACTGCTTAAAGAAACTGCCTTTCATAGTTTTTTTTAATACTTGTAGTGAGCCTCTATATCAAGATTTTGTGACTAAGCATGTGTGCTTTACGTTACACAGCAAACTGAATGTGTCCCTATATCCCTGATAACATCATCCATCATATCATATGAACAGTATGTTCCCAAAGTAGAGTAATAGGTCCAAAACAGCATATACAATCATAGAATCGTCTAGGTTGGAAAGGACCTTTAAGATCATCAAGTCCAACCATCAACGTAACACTGCCAAAACCACCACTAAATCATATCCCTAAGCACCATGTCTATGCGTCTTATTTGTAACTGGTGGTGTTATCATAACAGAGGTCACTGGGCTGTCATCTTGTGTTCATTTACCTGAATAGCAAGAATTTCTTTGGTCTGGCCAAGCTCACCTTGGAGTCACAGAAACTGCAGCCAAGGAGAACATGTGACAAGTACAGGTCCAGAGTGTCTTTTTGTAAACCTCCAGTTGTGAGGCGGATCGAGGGCTTTGAGCATTGCTGCTTGTCTTCTTTGTCCTGAGATGGCCCCAAGCACTCGTTGTTCAGGCAGTAGATGATCTCTGGATGTCTGTGAAATTTGACCATACCTTCTTCCTGATTTTTGTCCTTGTTCTGCAAAATAAGTGGCACAGAACAAGCTCTGTAGGTCTCTAATATCACAAGACTTTCATAAAAGAGTTACTCCTTGCTACCTGTATAAATGCTAGTCAGGGACAGTCAGGGTGCATGTTTTTGGTTTAAATCTGATTTGACTTTCTACACCACATAGCAACTGATGTGTGGGAGCAAGGTGAGCAGGCAAGGTAGGACCTGTTCTGCTGTTCCAGGAGTCAGTCAGTGGGATATTAACATTATATCCCAGGTCTAACAGTTACGCTGAACTGACCAGCTACTAATTTCATAATCTTCCCTAGTCAACAAGGTTAACTTTTTGGCAAGGATTTTTATTTTAATACCCAGTTTTGAGAAAGTAACGTGAACATTAATAGCAACTGATCATCGTGCTAATGAGCCAAACTGCTTTTCACTCATTTTTACCAGGAATATTTTGAAACTAGTTTTCAGAAAAACCCAAACTGCTGCTGCCCAGAGAGACAGGGAATACAACAGAGGATATGACCTTTCTGAATGTTTTCTTATCAGGCAGCATAAGTACTGTATGTCCCACTAAGCTGCTTCAATAGAACCTTGTCAAGTTATCACTTTACTCGACATGTTGCTGATAATGAATACATAAAAGCTTTAGATATTGAGGACTCAGAGGAAATAAATAAGATTTACTGAAAAACTGCTCAACATATATCCCAGGGCCACATTTTTTTTTCCACGTGGATTTTGTGCTGCCTTTGGTCCCTTAGATAAATGGGATGATGCAAGAGTTTCAGCTTCTTGAAATGTAAAGTGCAGATGTGGGTAGATATATGAAGAAAGTAAATGGTCATCTATCTCCATTGTGGAAAACTCAATCACATTGTAATCATATCAGTCTTACTCTCCAAAACTGACTGATATTTTGCTTTTCTGCACATGCTCCTCTAGTTCTGATTGGTATCTGCGGTATATTCTCTTGTCTCATATTCTTACGAGAGCTGAGCGTCGGGGAAGAGTTCCTATTAATCTTTGTAATTTTGCCCTAACGTAGAACAATTTTTGCAACTTTGAGGAATTAAAGGAAAAACAACAAAACAAAACCCACCTGACAGAATGTCGTGCTTTGGGTTCTATTTTACCTCAAACCAGGACACACAACTAGGATCAACAGCATCAATCCCTTGTATCACTGTGGTTGAGGGCAGCCTTCAGAACTTAGTATCAAACAACACTTGGTGAGAGGCTGCCCAGGGTTTCTTAACTATACCCTCCCTGGCAGGAGGGAACATGGCAGAATGGGAAACTTCAGGATCTGAGCAAGAGGAATTGGGTGACTTACCCCCTCACTCCTTTTCTGAAATGATTTGTTGGTAGTCACATAGCTTTGGAACGGTTTTGGTTAATTGGTCTTATGTCTTATCGGGTCTGGAAAGCTGTGGTGTCTCTCATTTGTCCTGAAGACAGTCCTACTGGCTGAGGTTTCACTTTTGCTTTATTAGCAGTCTCCCAGTATACCTGGGCAATAAGAGTTGACAGTGTTGAGAAGATTTGTTGCAAAGAAGCTTCTGAATTTTGGATGCAGTTTTTGATAGCTATCAAGGATTTATTCAACAAGCACCGTTTGCGTGCCTTTGACTGCAGATGGTAACGTAATACTTTCTGAATCTGATCTCCACAATTTCTGACTTGGAATAGCTGTAAAATTCATGACAGCTTCTTAAATAAATACCTAATAAAGTATTTTTAGTAATCTCTGCTTCAAAAATACGCATTCTCTTCCCTAATTCCTAATTTTTTATGTTTAGATTAAATGGATTCACTCCTTTAGTGAAGATGACTTTGACACTTACTTCAAGTTTACTCATTTAATAGACTACTGTATGCTTAAAGCAGAAAAGAAGAAACTAGTATTTTCCCATTTTAAAATGACTCCGTGCACCTGTAAATTCCTAACCTAAGAAAAGGCACCTGTAGAAATTATTTATTTCCTTCTAGCACCCTGAGAACCTTCTTTCTCAAGAAGGCTGTGCTTTCATTCTGGGCTCCTGTTGTATGTAAAGAGACAATCTTATGTCTGGTATCTTTGCTGGTCGAGGCTTTTTCTTGTGTTTAAAGTCACCTCTTGTATTTGACCGATCAGGAGGAAGTGGGAAGTGCTATTACGGCGCAGTGGCTCGCAGTGGCTGTAAGCAATGATATCTAACAATGCCCTAAGGAGCTAGTTAAAAAGTGCCTCGCACACTCAGGAAAGCACTTTAATGTAACTGCATTAGAAAGCTGTCAGTTGCTTGTTGGGCAAAACAGACTTTTTTGTGCTGTAAGGATTATTGAAGCATTTGTTACACAGTAATTTGGAAATCATAATAAAACATTTCTAATTTTATTTCCCCCAGCAAACAACTAATGGATCTAGTGCATAGCCAGCCCAGACAGCATGCTATAGAGCCGTGAAATCTTGTTCATTCTCCTAATTGGGAGGGCAGGGGATAGAAGCTGTAGCTATTTTTTTTTAAGTGTCCTTTCCAGAAATAGAATTTTCACAGGCAGAGGTAGGAAATAACTTGGTATCTTTTCAAGTTTTCCACTGCCTTAAACTCTTGGTATGTTTGTGCAAATACATTTTAGTGGTGTTCGAATGACATGTTAAATGCTGATGAACTGTCCGAACTCTAGTAGGCAACTTAAATGTTCTCAGTATTCCCCCGTAACAGGAACCTTGGCAAAATGGTGACAGATGAATAGAGGTTAGCTTTTACAAAATTGTAAGAGGGTGACGGGCAAAAGGTGCTTTGTAGAGGACATCCTTCAGCGCTCTCTACAGGCCAACGTCTTACATGGTCAAAAAGAAATGAATGATACTTAAAAATTAAAAGGAAAAAAAAAATTTTTTTTAACTGTTTCTTTAGACTGGCTAACTGGTCTCTGTAGTGCATTATGATTTCCTTCATGAATTCTCCTTGGAATTGGAGAAGTAGAAATCTGATCCAAAAATTGTGCGCAAGCCTTTAGTAGCTATTATAGAGCTAATTGTTCGATATGCTTAGGTCCAGATATCTGAAGATGCATCTTGATAGTCTTCAGTTAAACTTTAAACACAGATCTATAATTAAAAAAAACGTAGCCTCACATCAAGAAAGGAGAAGAAAACAAGAAAGTAATGAAGTGTGGTGATTTGCTGAATTTCAACCTTAAGTCATGGTTAAACCTCATCACATACCACTGAAAATGTCAACTGTTATTGTTGTGTGAATAAGTTGTGTGAATTTTTGTGGAATTGGCATTCCCGTGCATCCAAAATGTCACAGGCCTGAGGATATAGCAATGACATAAGTGCATCAGGGAATTCATAAATCTGTTGAATGGGTTTGCAATTGGAAATCCAGAACATTCAGGTGCCTCTGAGCAGAGGCTGGTACACTCTGTTCATTAGTCACTATCCTCAAAACTTTCAGGTAAAGTTCCCCTTTAAAAAAATTCTCACAAAACAAAAAAGCACCCTATCTTGGGAAGGTCATTTAAAAATAGTGATACACAAATCGTTTTTTTTGTCACCTCAAATTCGTATATTCCAAGCAATACTTGCATGCAAACTTGCTTTCTTGAATTCTGAGATCAAGATGAAAATTGTCTTACGTTGTCCATCAATCACACTTACTGGAACAGCTTTTCATGAGCTAGAGCTTATATTGTTCAAACCTGGATATTAGATGAGCTGTAGTAGAGTTTGAGTCATAGACCTTGAGCATGAAAAACTCTGGACAGCATTCATTTTAGCTAAAGGGGACATGAAGTCTTAGCTTCAAAGGGACAAGCATCAATACCTATGTTTAAATCTCTAAAAAGCAGTCTTTGGCACAGAGGACAGAATTAAAATTTGAGACTTGGAAAACCTTCAATTCCTGACTGATACACAATGGCTACTGTAGGAGAACCTGTTTTTATTTTAAATTAAGAGCTTTTTAGAAAATTTGTTATTCTGATTTCAGTCCATCTTTTTCAGTATGGAATCCCAAGTAAGTTAGACTTGAAAAGCTTGGAAATACTCTCTTTCACAAATTGCTTATATTTCATGTCAAATATCATGATGAAACATAGTGTTGAATGTGTTATTGTTCTCGTATTTTCAATATATGCTGTTAAACACTGGCTGTTCAGCTAACCATACGACACACAATGCAACATGTGACAGAATACAGGGAAATGAAGAATGAGATGGAAGTCTGGACAGAAAAGATCAAATACCTGATTTTATTTTTGAATAGCAGCACACATGAGAGATTTCTTTAAGAGAGCATTGCGGCAGAGAGGAGGAGGAGGAGAGGAAGACAGAAGGCTGTGGAAGAAAGTGGAATCAACTTTCTGAAAACTGGAGCCTTTCTTTACAAAGAAGGTCTTTTAGATACAAATAACGTGCAGGCTTATAAAAGAGAGAAGTGGGTTTAGAATTAGGAACTCAGAATACCAGTGAGCGTGCAACAATGAATCTTAGCAAAGAAAAATACCTATTGCTGTAGGAGCTCCAGTTGTGCCTTGAAAGTACAATGGAGAAAGGACAGAAGTGAAAAGACAAGTCTATTCTTCTTTCCATTTAGGAAAGGACTGGCCTCTTCTGACAACTGTCATCTCAGTTTGCGCAGTGTAGCCCTTCATGAGACCTGGAAGGATGCTTGATGGTAAACTGTCTTCAAGAAAGAACAGTTCATTACAAAAAGCTTTAGAATTTGGGCCTCCTTAACAGCCTTTCAGATAAAAGGGACAGACCAGTCTTTCTTACATGATTTAAGCAAGAGTGTGATCATTGAATAGATCTGCAGGATGGCAACAAGGACAGAGATTTATATAAGAGCTTTAAGAACAGAGGTTTATAATTAATTAGTCAGTAGTGAATCGGTGGAGCATCGGGAAGGAGAAGTAAAGGAGAGACCCACAGTGCTGCTTGCAGGTTAGTCTGAAGTGAAAGCTCTTGGGGTGTGGGCCAGACTGACAGAGTTCTGCTAAAAGGAAAGAAAAAGCATTAACCTGTGTTCATGCCTGGATTTAATTCCACAAGACACTGCAGGACCTAAAGCAAACCAATTGGGACCTAAGGTACATCAAGTAACATTTAACCAGTTGTATGTTCTTTTTATGACTTCTGTTTGTGAGGGAGATAAATGCATGTCTTAGGCAATAAAACATTTCCCCTGATTATAGCAAATGGTGTTTCTTTTCCCTCGCGGGATGTAATAGGAATATCAATGTTTTATATCTCATATTAAAAAAGCCCAAGTTTGATAAAAAATGAAACACATTTAGTAGTCTTGTTATCCCAGGTAAGGTAAAGTACCATTATAAAAAGTCATAGGCACAGAACTGTAAGTACAGTGGATTCACTTACTGTGAATCCAACCAAACTTCTGTATACTACATCCAAAATCCAGACGAGCTTGGAAAGAAAGGCTCGTGGCCAGGCTTTTGTAAAGACCACTAAATCTCTAAGCAAAGCCAGGTAATACCTTTTATCAAAGGTAACAACCATCTCAATAAATGCAGCAAATGGAATTTTAAATTGGGACAGACTTATGTAAGGGGTGGTGGGGAAGAAAGCAGCTGAGAGTGACAAAACAGAAGAGAATCAGCTCAGAAAAATAATCCTGGGAAGTGTGTCCAATTTTTCTAACATTTCTAATCACTAGTTTCTCCACAGTTGTGTGGGTATCTGTGAAAGTAGAATTTGTTCTCAACAGAGTTTGAATAGTGTGTTAAGCAGATGTTTTATTTCAGGAACGTAAATATGTAAAATAGATATGCCACAATATTTTCTTTTATATGGAATAATAAAATCAAAATAAAGGGTGATACAAGCTTGCCTTTCTCTTCTGTATAGTGAGCTGCAGTTTTGCATTTAGTTGTATAGTTGTATGGCTTCTGGGGGACAACTTTTCTAAGCCTGCAAAATTTCCAGGAACCTCAGGTCTTTTCCCTTTCTGTGTTGTGACAAAACCAAACTCTCCCAACGTATGCTCCCTGCCTGTCTGCAGAGACACTTGTGCTAGCGCAGCCAAAAACCCTCACTGGCTTGGGAGTTTGCCTTAGAGGAAGAAGTCTCTCCCTCAGGTGGTTTGGAGCAGGGTCCTCAACTCTGGAGTGCCCACCTGCAAGGTGAATGCCCTCATCACCAGCCTGCTGTGCTGGCGGTTCTGGACAAGGCCATCCACTGGCAAACTCTTGTGTTAGACAGCAACAACGGGAGAGCGTGTGTGTGAGATGGGCAACTGCAACCTGCTGGGGACCGCGCCTGTGGGAACCTAAGGTGCCCTGTTTCCTTCCGCAATGAGTATTTAATTGTGTCTCTGCAGTAGGATAATGCCAACAGGAGGAACTGAGAGACCATCGAGAGTGTTCTTTTTGTTTCAGGCGAAGGGCTTGAATTTAAACATTTCATCTTAGGTTTTAACAAATGAATATTTTCAGAAAAAGAAAAAAGGCTACCCATGAAGAGTTGGCAGTGGGTGCCCTTAAAGATAGCTCTCAGAGTTTTCTTTCTAATACCCTAGAAATATCATATCTCATTGCAGTAAATAAGAAATTTTCTCTATGCTTCTAGAGGAGCACGTGCTATGTTTGACAAGTTCTGCATATTCCTGAATTTTCCAATTTTGCTACCAGACTAGCTCCTACTACTTCTCAAAACACTGGTTTCCAAATACCTGATTATAAGCAGAGGTTTCATGTATATCAAGGCAGTGTTTTCATGGTTCCATACTTCTGAATGGAGGTGTTTACTGCTGTTTGAACTGGGGTTTCACTGCAAAACTAGGCAGAATAGTTTTCACAGTTAATTCTTTTGAAACAAGATTTATTGTAGTGGGGTTGGTTTGGTGTTTTGTTTTTTGGTTTTTTGGTTTTTTTTTTTTGGTAGAGTGGCTTCTATAGCAGCCAAGACCTATCTGGCATGGAATTTTTTTTTAAAAGTAGCATATTAGTGCAGTGTTGAAAGAGAGCATGGCATAGTTTGGCTAGGGACTGTCTGGGATGCAAAGAGCTGAAAGCTGGGCTGACGGTAGCCAGCTCAGGTTTGGCGTTTCATGATGCTGGTGTCCTGCAGTCCTGCCTTGAGTGGAGTCCAGCACGCTGTAACAGAGATCCCAACCTGCCGATGCTTTCTCTGCATTGCTTTTACAGTATAAAATACAATATCGTTAAAAAAAAAAAAGGATGTAATCTGTATTTTATGGAATATATATGAAGTTCAAGGAACAGATTTCAGGCATTGTACATTGTCACAATTTATTTTATTTCATTTCATGTTTTATGTACACACTGAATTTGTTATATTGTGGTTTTACATTTGTGCTAGTTTACATTAGCTGTAAATGTGACCTCAGAGTGTTTATATATAATGTACTGAACCTTCTTAAGTTGACAATTACTAGGATGTTTCTTGTGCTGCACTGCAATTGAGAATCACAGATCCTACAAGATAAATTTGAGTGGAATTTTGTTTATCTAGATGTTGCAAAACAGCAAACCAGTTAGTTTAGCTTATCTCTTGTCATGTTTTCTGCTATGCCAGTTGGAAATTTTTCATTGGTAAAAACTTGTTTATTTTCAAAAACAGTCTGTCTTCCATTTTTGTGAAAGTGAGTAATTGTTTCCCGAAGATTAATCCCACAAATGTTTATATTCAGTAAAGTCACATCTAACCTCTAGTTTCATGGGCTTTTGCCAGTAAAAAATTGAAAAACTTACAGAACTTGAAAATCTTGCAGAAGAAGCCACAAGAATAAGTTTTAATATCAAAAGATGATACAGTTATGCAGAAGTATGAAGCCTCTGTTTTTTTAGTAACGTTATTAGATGCTTTAAGTTTTGCTCAGCTCCCTCCCCTTCAAATGCTAGAACTGAGCTAAACTAAACATCATAATATTTTTTAAAATATTGTGCTTTAACATACATCATATTTTTCAGATGACCTAACCTCCTTTAGAAGTACTAGTCCCTGAAAATGTGACTGTGATAGCCTGCATTCTCAGAGAACACACATTAAATTGGGAGGGTAAATGTATTTTACTAACCACAGCTTGCACTGCTGCTAAATTAAAGACCTTTTTTTTTGCATTTTAAATTATAACCACGTGTGTTAGCATTTTTGCACGTTTAAATATTCGTGAAAGTTGGGGTGACAAAAACCAGCCCTTTTAGCCATATTAATTTCTTACACTGAGTTTGAAAATCCTTCGTAAAATATTTACAGAATAAAAGGGATGTAATAGTGTTATATGGTTACCAAATCTCCAAAATTCCCCAGGATTGCTTAAACTCTGAAACTCTGCGTTCACGCTGTGTATGTAGTATATATAAATGCCAAAACAATGCAGAAGACTACATGTGACATCGTAGCAATGCCACAGCTATGGCAATAAAGTCACATCAAAGACTTGGAGCTTTGTGGTACCTTTGCAGTCACATCAGAGTCACAACAGATAATAGTCAATCTGTAGTCGCAGCGCACCACAGACACTCCACATTCATAATGTACTGCAGTCACCTATTAGGACGATCATAGACATACTAGAGTATCATTACTTAACCTCTAGTAAAATTTTAGTTGCATCATGTAGTATACATGTCAGTCCCATGTATTAGAAGATTTTACTCAAATTTCCTTGGTTTTGTTCCTCTGTAAAGAGAGTCCAAACACCAGGTAGGAATATCTTTTTATATAAATCTGTTGCATTACATGTTGCTTCTGGTTTTATTTACAGAAGAGACATTTCTATTTCAAGAAGTTTACAGAATACTACAGTGATTTTTTTCCTCCTTGTATCCATTTAGATATTTTTTTTTTGTGTAAAAGAAAAAAAAACTCACTGCAAAATGTTATCAGAAATTACATATCTTATTATAATCATTGGTGTTGAAGGCCTGAGGTATAATATTTACATTTTGCAATTTTATTCAGAAATGAGAACTACCAGTGTTGTATCTAAACATTTTGCATATTTATTAAAAATTAAAATATACCATTGCTTTTTTTTAATGATCTTTTAAAACATTTATCATTGGAAAATGCCCACCAGAATGTAGTTCAGTGTTTTAATGGCAGTGTAAGTTTCATTGACTACAAGTTCTGGAATATCAGTATAACTAATATTTGAACCACACTCATGCAATGTAATTTAAGATTGCATCATCCATTTCTTCTCCAGTGTGTGAAAAGATGAAATAGCTCTACACAAGATGTGTACAATGAACTCTGCCATGTAGTGTGTTATCTGTTACAGGATATGTGCTGTCTATTGACTAAGCAGCAACTGTGTTTTTTCTGTCTGTTTTAGGATTTCTTTTTGCTTTGTGATGATTTTATTTGAATTTGTGGCTGAAATTTCAGGAATTCAAACGTTTGTTCAGAAATCAGGATAAAACCCTTTTTTTTTGTGTTTTTCAGTGTAAGTAGTGTGCAGCAACTTGTGCATGTGGAGCAAAGCATACAGATCCAGAGCTAGAAGTGCATTGAAATATGGTACTAAGGAGTTGATAAAAAGAGATGAAAAGAATGCTTTTTCTGTGTTTTAATTTATGTTGAAAGTTTGACACTCGTAAGCTAAAGCTGCAGTTGTGCAATACATGATAACATATGACCCATCAGAGTTCCAGCAAGTATCCTTGGGACACCTGTGTTAAGCATCAGCATCAGCTCTGCCTTATCCTCTCTGAGAACAGGCAACATTCTTTTGCCAATGGCTTTTTTTTTTTTTTTTACTGCATAAAAACTCGATTTCCCTGGCAAAGTCACATACAGTTGAAAAAAACAATGATAGCTTTTGTATAAGGTTTTGAAATCTTCCTAAAAATGTAAACCAGAACTGCATGTCTGTTACAGCTCTACAGGACAGGATAAAAAATTCCTAGAGAAAGGTCATCCTTCTTTACTAAATTACACAGATCTTGGAAGATGTTTTGTAGAAGCCAGTTGTATTGTGCGGAACCCAATTTGTGGTGTCACTCTTTAAATCCTGTAGGATTTTCCATGAAGTTTGTTGTTCAGTGCAAAGAGCCTGGTTGTTGTTCACCCCGAGCGTGAGGGTTGCTCTCGCCCCACGCTCTGTTCCCCCGTTAATGACTGGGTTTTCACGTCTCTTGCATCTGTCCCAAGGGAGGAGCTCGTGGGAACGAGGGGGCAGGTCATTCTCAGCGACAGGCTCCTGGCTCGGGATCTCTCTCCTGCCAGAAATCTGTCTGAGCCTGAATCTGGCAAAGTTTAGGAAGCAGTGTTAAATGCACCTCTTTGTTCAAGGCTTCCACTAACGGCAAGCACAGGAATTTCACTTGGCAATCGGTATCCTGGCTACCCTTTTCAGGGTACTTCTATAGCTGCTTCAATAGCTAGGAGGGGCACGGAGCAGTTTTTTGTGGTGATTTAGATTAGAGGTACATTATGTAAAATGCAGGTACTGTGACAGTTTTCCTTGATGATTTAAATATATGTGTATATATACGATATCGGTTGACTGGTTTCTAATTTTAATTCAAAAAGAGAGCCTTTAGTTCATATAATTTTAGAAAAGTATTAAGCCTCAAAAATATGCAGAGGAATAAGATCTGTGTGTAGGAACAGTTTACAGACTTTTTATCATGGTGCATTTTCCTTTATTACTTTGGATAAGTGCTACAACTCCAAAGTAAGGAGAGAGTAAACATTTTTGAAAACAAAAGTTATTGTTTAGCCTTAGGAACAGATGTGAGAATTGGGCATTTCATGTCGATTCTCCTTTATTTTCCTTCATAGAATACGCTCTGGATTTAGTTGCTGTCTTCCGTATTCAAAATGTGTAAAAGTTTTTGCACAGGACAGATTTTCCTATGGGTAAAAGCACAGTAGCATTTTGATACTGAACAATAGCTGTGAAGGCGCCAGAGCCCGCCTTGGGCATTAGCTAATTCCATTGCCAGAAGGACTGCTGGTTTAGCCCTGTTCAGAAATGAGCTGATGCCTATCTCAGCAGGCAGAAGAGCATTGCCTGTAGGAAATTCACTACAGTGCATGAGCGCATGGGGGTCTAGACATTAAAACAGGCTTGTGTGGAGGAGCGTTGGCATGTGTCTTTTCCAAATTCTGATTCAATTTGTCAATTATATTACTATTTACTTGTATTTCACAACTGCTGGGCACTGTTATCCGCGCACATAGACAGTGCTTTCATCTAAAAAGCTGCTGCGGTAGTTAATGCAAGATTTCCTTTTGCGTATTGTTGTTGCTTGCTTACTCTGTTGTCACTTAGGTGTGTTAAAATGTATTTATGCTTAAGCAGCATTTGCTCTATTGCTCTGCATGTGTGTTTGTCGGGATAAGGCCCTCTGACTAAACAACATCAGAATTGAGGATAATACCTTCGTTTGTATCTATGGCTAGATACAAGTCCCACCGTTCCCCATCCCCCAGCATGTCTGTCCAATAAGAACTGGATAATTCCTTACAGCTCTTGTGGCAGAACAAGATCCTGAAGAGAGATGTGGAAAAAGAGAGGAAGAAGGAGGAGGGACAAGTAGAGTGACTTAAATATTGCTACTGTTGGCCAAGAGAAAATGCCACAGGTAGTGCTGTAAGACAGAGGCCAGACAAATATAAGAAGCATTTAAAATTTTCATGATGCTGAAGAGGAGCTGCTTGAACTTTGCTATAGGGGTAAAGGAAAAGGCAAGTAGGAAGGAATGTGTCTGGGTGGCAGGGAGTTGACATGTCTGAAGTGACAAGCGAGTGGCTGAGTTAGTGGTTGGAGCACTGAGGGTGGGTGGAACCAACCTGACTTAAACTGGAGAACTTTTGCATATGTGTCAAGTCCTCAGAAGGACTGCAGCACAATTGTTCAGAATCAAGTATCTTTAGATGTCTTTAATCTTGAAACATTCACCCATCAAGACACAAATGATGAAATCCCAATTGCTCACTGTACTTACATCTATTTTTAAAGAACATTTTCTCCCATGTCCGATTGCTTTTTCAGCAGCTTTTTGTGAATACTACCTTACCCATACAGAATATAGTGCAGTCTCTGCCAAGATTTTTAGACCGTGGACACGTGTTTGCTACTTTGGGATCATATCTTCCTGTGTGAGTGTGATCTTTAATTCTCCAGTCACCAGGAGGTAGGAGTCAGATTGGGTGACTTGTGACTCTAGGAGGCAAAAGCTTTGAAAGAGCCTGGTGTGAACTGCAGAACACTTGGCTGGGATGGCATTGTCCCCTCCACAAGATGGCTAACCAAAATGCCAGTCTGGTCCTTGTTGGGGAAAGAGGGTGGGGGGGGAGAGAGAGAGAGAGAGACATGAAGTCTATTGTCAATGTGTTTACCTACTATTCATAGCAAAATGTTATGACAGTGATGTTCCTAAATAGCAATACTTCTATTTCACTCATTTCAAAGATCTTGGAGCATTTCTTCTTTTTAATTCATCAGTACCTATTTTTAGGTTGCCTTTTTTACTAATTCTTACACTGACTAACAACGCTAACAAAGCTTTTTACATAAAGCAGGCTGTCTTACAAATTGATTTTTTTTTCTTCTGAATTATACATTTTAATTAGTAATAAGTGTTATGAATGAAGATAATTGAAACATTTCATCACTACATACTTAATCCTTAGATTTGAGATGGACCCTGGGGAAAGAGTTTGCATCTAGACCTAATGGCATAAATGCATCCTTGCTTTAATTTGTCAGGAAACAATTTTGTAATTTCTGTTTTAGGGAGTCATCAGTTATACACACGTTTAGAAACCTTTTAATTTGACCAAAGTTTGTATGTACGACAATACAATTGTCTTGTTGCATATGTTCTCATCCTGTTAAATTTCATATCATTTCTCTAGGATCTCAGTCTAAAGGATTTTTCTCTTATCATCCTTTGGGCTTAATTTTGCTTTTGAAAATCAAGCTCTGTGCTCTTTTTGTTTCATACCCTGTCATTTAGAATCAGACAACAATAATTCTGGAATCGGAATGTGCTTTCTGTTATCTGGCTGATTTTGATGGATTGTCATGCGTCGGTTTGACTTTGCAGGGGTTGAATATAGCATTAAAATGTTTTGAGCAGTTAACTGAACAAACATGCCATGGAAACTAGAGAGAAAGGTCACTGGCAGAGTGTTTGGCGAACAAAGCTTCACAGGGTTGTTTTTGTGTGGTTTGTTTTTTTTTTTAACTTGAGAAAAGATTTGAAATAGTGTATTGTAACACAGTTTGCAGATCACTGAATTATGTACTGTACACATGGTTAACGATTTATGGGGCCATGAGTTATTTAATCGGGTAATGCATATACTTTGTACGACAAGCAAGCAGATGAAAACTCTGAATGGAAGAAATTGTTCATTGTCTGAATGACACGCATTATATGCTGTATTATCAGAAAATAATATGACTTTTTCCAGCCAAAAGTTGTCATTTCCAGTGGCCATTGTCTCATCTGAAAACATCAATTAAGCAAAAATGTGTAATAAATAGAGCCTTTCATTTGGGGTGTGTTAAACAAGTGCAAGGCAAAATAGAGTGATCTCAGATCTCTGGCATTAGGCTCTTGTGTTGTCATTGTTGTAAATTTTGTTGCTTTGCAGAAAGGACACAGCCTGCAACAAGGCACTTGGTTTTAATACCTGCTGGAACTGAAATGTGTTCTTGCTGTAGAAGAGATTTTAATCCTAATGAGTGGGAGGTGGTAGATAGCTGTAACGATGTGTTGCAGCATAGGATATAAAGGGTAAGGATAACCAAGGAAAAGCATTGTACTGTTCACAAGAGAGATGGCTTTTTCATGGTGTTGGCACAGCACTTAGCACACTGGGGCTCTTATTCTGGATTGAGATTTGTTGCTTACATAAAAATGACAGGAAAAGAAAAGGAAGAAAGAGAGTGACAAGCACGGTGAGGTAGGAAAATAAAGGAACCGATTAGAGGGGAACAGAGGTAAGGTGCAGATGGGGGAAGCAAAGCAAGTCTCAGGAAAGAGATGTGATGTGAGGAAGAACTTTGATCTTGGTGGGGAAAAGCCTTAATCTTCAAAACTGTGTGGGATAGAACGTAGGAAGATCAGCTCTGGCTCTGCTACAAAAGGCCTCGTTTTTTGACGTGAGAGTGGAGGACGTGAAGGATCAGGGTCTTGTCCCACTTATTACATCTCAGTGTCCATCCCAGCTGTGGGATGATCAGATCAGACAGGATGACAAGATGTCCTTTAAGAATAAAAGCAGAGGCACTGTGTCAAAGGTGTCCGCAAAGGAAATAAAGCACTATCACAGGCTTGGACCCTTCTGTGTACCCTAGAAGAGTACTCTTGTGGACCCTTGAGGGCTGATCACACTCAAGAGCTATAGATACAACTAGGCACTCAGCCTCCTGTAAACTGAGACAGTCTGAATGACATGTTCTAGATGTGAGTAGTGTAGCCAGAGCATCACCGAGCATTTGTGCTCATCTAGAAGGCTAGAAAGCGGCATTGAAGTGACTGACTGTCACATATAGCATTGATGATATGCCTCTTCTTCAGATATGTATTCTTTTCCTCTACTCAAAGCCTGAGGACAGTGCACAGTTTTCTCCAGTGTTGCTGCTCAAAGCAGCCTGGGGAGCACTGTGCCCTGCTGGGTGAGCAGAAGATGTGATCGAGCAATGCAGACAAGCGTGGAGCCTTCTCCATGCCGCAGTGTCTCCCTGTGCTCAGTGGAGCTGCCTGTGCCCTGCTGTGCTCCCTGTACCTTTCTGTAAGCAGCTCTGGCTCCCGAGGATCCTTTCAGGTCAGATTTTTCTCTGAGAGCTGGAACGCCTTCTGGGAAGCCAGGGAAGTGCCCAACCTGTTAGAATGGCATTGCTGCATGTGTACTTCTGGAACGGCTACACTCTCTTTATATTCTACATAGTGTTTGGATTTATTTTCTTTAAACTCCTGAGAAAGCATCCAGCTTTGAATTTTTCCCTGTATATAAAGATGCACAAGTCTTCATTCATATTTCCAGCATCTGACTTCAACAAAAATCCCTAAGGTTTTCTAGTTTCAAATTGTACTTTTGTGAATAATGGTGACTCAAATATTCCAAAGCAATTTTAAGTTCTCCAAATCCCTCAAAATACTGCAGCTAGGTCCATGCAACTAGCTTCAGAAAGCCACGTGAAAATGCAAATGTTTGCTTTCTCAACCAGAACTGAAAAATACCAAGCATTTCTAAAGGAGAAACAGAACAGTATGTTCTACTTGCCTTATGTATTTTATAAAAAATGCATATATAAAAAAAATGAATATAAATTCTTTTAGGAGCAATTGTTTCATAAAAGAAACATGAGTTTGCTTTGGCAAAGATGCCTATGATTTATGGTTCATTCTGTAAACTTGGCCAAACAATTTCCTTCTCCTTTATGATTGGAGAGCAGAGCTGTCGGGGGCAGGGAGTTACAGGATGGCATCTGTTCTTAGAGCAACAGGATTATGTTTATTCATGATTAGTTTATGCAGAAAATGCATCAAAGAGTTTATTTGAATTTTTGATAAATTCCCCTTGTAGAAAAGAAATATTTTTCTTAATTGGACCTTGTAGGAAAAATCCTGGTAATGGCAAATGCAAATGAGAAATAATCTGAATTTAAAGTGTTGGTTTTTTTTCAGAACCACTGGTGCTCAAAGTAGGGTGAGGCCACTCCCTTTGCACTTTTTAATAAAATTGTGGGCTTTTCTTCTCCCTTTTAATTCCATATGCATATTCCATGGTAGTACGGTAGTGGTTTAATGTGTGGCTTCATCATTTATCTTTACTGAAAGGAGGAGATAAGTTTATCAGTATAGTGCTCAGTAGCCGTCTTTCCCTATGTGCTTTTTAGTGTTGAATGAGGTTTTAGAAAGTGCCACCAACCATGCCAGTTTTCCATATTTTTGACTCTATGTAAATTTTTGCAGAGAGGTAGGGAGAGCACATGAAAGATTGACACTGGTATCTCCTGAAATGTTTCCTGTTTTTTTTAAGCAGCTTGATTTTTCCTTATAGCATTGCCAAAAACCTAACAGATGATGTTTTCAGGATCAGAGACAGGAGATTGAAATGTTGCTAATGTCTGTAGCACTTAAGTCATAGAATTCTGTAAAGAAATGTGCCATGATTGATCTGATTAATCTTTTAGATGGGTGGCAAGAGAGAAAGAAACTTCTTCACCATACTAAATTTTTATATTTATATAACGGCTTTTTAGACACTGAGCTTAGGCGTCCTTGTAATAGTCTGATGTGGGTGACTTGTACTCGGCAATTTCAGTTGAATTGAGTACTCTTCCTTTCTGCTGCAAAGTTTTCTACATCAGTCTGGCTGTAATAGAAATGTTGTTTTTTACAATTCTCTCCCATGAGCAAAGTCCTGTGGGATCCTTTGGGAAAGGTAAAGCAGTGCGGCAGACAGTCATGGTGTTACTGCACAGAAGCTGTCCACTTGCTGCAAGGAGCTTCTCAGCCTTTACTCGAATTGAGAGTTTGTTGCCAAAAAGCTTCAGGTTGTATCTCATCATTCTCAAGATGAGCTACCAACCTGAGACCCCACTGTGAGACCCCACCTGGAGTACTGCATCCAGCTCTGGAGTCCCCAACATAAGAAGGACATGGACCTGCTGGAGCATGTCCAGAGGAGAGCCACGAGGATGATCCGAGGGCTGGAGCACCTCTCCTATGAGGAGAGGCTGAAAGAGTTGGGGCTGTTCAGCCTGGAGAAGAGAAGGCTCCGGGGAGATCTTATTGCGGCCTTCCAGTCCCTAAAGGGGGCCTACAGGAGAGCTGGGGAAGGACTTTTTACTAGGGCATGTAGTGATAGGACGAGGGGGAATGGCTTTAAACTGGAAGAGGGCAGGTTTAGATTGAACATTAGGAAGAAGTTTTTCACTTTGAGGGTGGTAAGGCACTGGAACAGGTTGCCCAGAGAGGTTGTTGAGGCCCCATCCCTGGAGGTGTTCAAGGCCAGGCTGGACGTGGCCTTGGGCAGCCTGGTCTAGTGGGAGGTGTCCCTGCCTATGGCAGGGGGGGTTGGAACTCGATGATCTTCAAGGTCCTTTCCAACCTAAACCATTCTATGATTCTGTGATTCTAAGATTAATTGTAATTGTGGACGAACATGGACACTGTGGCTGAGCTGGGGAAGCTTTCATTTAACTGGCAGTTACCCCTCCTGTCGTGATCTGCAGCAGACTTGCTGATCAGCCTTCATTCAGTCTAATGAAGTGAGAAGACCTGGTGCTTCTGCTGAAGGATTCCAGTCCTTCCTCAGCTTCTCACTACTGTACGGAGGCAGGAAAGCAGATACATTTCATGTTGGTGCCACCAGCTGCAACACAATTGTTAGAGAAATTCTAGTCTGTTTTTTCAACTCAGATGAACAGTTACCTGGCGGGTATCTCATGCCGAAGTGGGTCTTTCCAGCCCTATCTTTCAGCTTCAAAAGGTTCAGTACTTGATAAGTAGAGCTAAAGATATTTTCCTTTTCATATAAATTCTTGTAAGTTCTCAGTCTCTCTGGGCAAATATCAGAGGACAATATTAAAGTGTATATGCAGATACATATGCACACAATTCGTTATTTCTTTAGCAAGACGATGAAGCTTCAGCAAGGATGTCAAAAAGGCAATATTATGCATTGCAATCAAGGAGCAGAACTGGTCAGACACTACAATAATATAGTTTTATTTTGGGAGTAAACAGACTTTAAAAAAAGTTTCTGCCATTCTCTAGTCCAAGAACAATAAATGAATTTGTTACCAAAATTTAGAAAATTTAAAATATTTGATCAAGTCTATTTGTTTTTCTGTCATTGGGAATCAGCTAAGTGAGCACCCAGAACAACATACATGAATAATAGGTTTCCATATGGTTTGAATTCCAACTTTATATGTTATTTGTCCAGTGCCTAGAATGCCATGCAGAACTTAAAGAACACAGTACAATTAATTATATCTTGTTGGAATAAATAATTTCCTAAATATACACTCTGTCATGGTGGCCACTGATAAGGAATTTAATTTGAAACTCAGCTCTTGGCTTCTGAAAAATCAGCTTTAACTAAATTGTCGCAGTCATTACATGTTGTAAAGCCTCTATATTTCACACTTCATTTTCTATCCAAATGGATGACAGCCTACTTCAAAGGGAAAGAAGTAAACCTGTGGTCAGAGTGTTCACCTGAACAGCATGCTCTCCCTAGATCCCACATCTGGCAGTTGCACACATTTTGAATTCCTGCAGGTTTACAATTTAATTGGTCAAAAATCAAAGGATGTCCAGTCAAACTGTACCCCCTTATAACAGGGTCAGAGATTGGGGGATAGTGTTTGATGCTCCACCTTTCCTGACATTTCACTGTTGCACAAAAATGGGAAAGATGTTTCAGTGAGCTTCCCAGGCCAGAAATGTTAACCCCAAGGGTTCAAAACTTGTGAACATGAAGTTTATATGGAAAAGAGACAGTTTTAGAGCCCTACTTGTGTGCCTACTAGAAGCTATAGTACAAGAAGTGAAAATAAGATGCTAATTTGTACCTTGTCACAGTCTGTAATATCAACCCAAGTACTCAGATTCTCATTCAGCCCCTGTAAATGGTCTCAGAGTGTCCGGTACAACTTTTCATGGACTAAAAGATGGTAAACATACAAATGTTTCACACTCCAGTGGCAGGATCTACACAGCCCTCAACATTGCCTTTTCCATGTCCCGTCCAGGAGGACTGATTATGTTCCTTGTTACACACACCTCCATGGCCACTGGTCCCTGGGTACTTCCTTTGATTTTTTGTGGGGGGTATGTTGAGATTGTTGATGGAAATACATAAAGATGGAAGGTAGGAAGTGTTTGAAAGAAGACTGAAAATAGAGTTGGTATGAATCTGAATGGAAAATTAAGGTTCGTTGCTGCAATGAGGTTTACTACCTAATTACTTTGGACAGTTTGCTCTAAGTCACATCTTTTAAAACAGAAGCATCTTTCGGGTATATCCTGTTCATGGATCCCAGCACAAAGTGCAGGTGCTGTGGCTGAGGAGAGGGGCTCTGCACTCTCTTCTCCTGTCTCTCCTCTTTTTCCATGCTTACTGCCTTGGGCAGTGGGAGGCCACAGCCTGGTCTAAAGTGAGCAGAAGGTAATCATCGAATAATGCTGAGGTTCAGAGGAGCACTGGACTCTGCCCCACCTTTTTGCTGCCTTTACTGGTCCTGTCTACTGAAAGGGAATGCAGCAGGAGATTTTTGCCAGTGGTGACATTGTAATTGAGGCTGTGCTGTCTGGGGCCACGGTGTCAGGGTTACGGTGTGTGTGATTTGTAAACAGTGAATTGGCAGGAGAAATGAAAACTGTGAAACTTTGCAGTGGTTGGCTGCGTACCAATGTTTCACCAAATGTCCCATTTTGACGAGTGGTGTTGGGCTGTCTTCATTTCAGTTCATGCAGCATTTGTGTCAACGCACATAGTGTGTAGCTCATAGGAAGGGCGATGCTGTATTGCTGTGGAAAATGTGTATAATGGCTATATAAACTGAATTTGTATGGGGACCCAAAAACTCTATTCATTTTTACATTTATTATTATTTTTTCTTTCCCTGAACCAAACTCACATTGTTTGGGGCTGTGTCACAACTGATAGCAGCGTTCTTTGGGGACCTCAGTGTCATGTGCAAGTAATAAGGACATTGTCACTGTTTATCTCATCATTGATAGTTCAATACCTTTCAACTTGGCTGGGCAGGTAAGGTGCAGGAATTTTTAAACTGTGTGTTTCCATCACAGAACTGATTTGGGCTGGTTATGGTAACACTCTTCATATATAAATTCCTGCTTTTAAAATCACTTTTGTTCACATAGGAACCGTTTCCTTTCCTTTTAGAAGAAAAAAAAAAAAGATTCATCTAGATAATCAGAAAAGTATGGTAGAAAATTAGGACAAGAGGAAATGGCCTCAAGTTACGCCAGGGGAGGTTTAGATTGGCTATTAGGAAAAATTTCTTCACAGAAGGGGTTATCAAACATTGGAACAGGCTGACCAGGGAAGTGGTGGAATCACCATCCCTGGATGTATTTAAAAGACGGGTAGATGTGGTACTTAAGGACATGGTTTAGTATTAGTTTTGGCAGTGTTAAGTAGATGGTTGGACTCGATGATCTTAAAGGTCCCTTCCAACTTAGACGATTCTATGATTCTAAAATATAAATACTTAAAGCTGTTAATCATTGGTCATACTAAAAGCAGTAACATACATTTTTTGGAGTATGTGCCACAGGAATCAGCCATCCAAGACAGACTGGATAAGTGGAGCTGGCCTCTGGTGCTTTGCATTCTCTGAAGCAGACTGCAAATGCAGGAGTTGAGACACGTGCTCTTTGCAGCTGTACATGCCGGTGCCTGAGACACAGAAAAGAAGGAGAGTGTGCCTATAAGAGAAGTGGGGGGCAGTTGTATGTATGGCCTGGAGGAAGCAGAGGAGCAGAGCTCTTTTAGAGCTCTTGAACTGCTGAGCAGGATGCAACATGTTCTTGTATCTGTGATATTCAGGGAGCCAGATCTGTCATAAATTTTATTTAAAAAAGCAAGTTTGCGTTGAACAATGTCTGTTAGCATGAGCTTCTCTTCCTAACAGCAACTAGTAAGGCCTTAAATACCATTTGATTGAATCAAGAGGAATAGCATATGATTAAAGACAAATAGGTCTAGAAAGTCCAACTTGCAGGTTATGGGGCTGAGACAAGGCACATCATAAGAGGTTCTTAGGAAAATAAGCTTAGCATGCGAGCTTTGCAAGATTTCATTCAAATCAAACATAGAGTTCTTTTAAATATCACTCATTTATAGAAAATACACGTTGAAGAATTCTTATTTTCTACTCAGATTTGTAGTCCCTTCTCCTTTACTCTTTGTTCAGACCATGCAAAATCTGAGATGTTACAGATTACAGATACTGGAAATTCCGTTATTTATATTTCAAGTTCATACCCAACACTTGGACCTTTTCAAGTTATAGCTGTGCTAGTTGGTATAGCTTTCAAAAATCTAACCAACCATGGGGTGGTAAGTGCATTATATGAAGTTACCCTCTCATGTGCACCCCCCCTTTCTACTAGTTACCCGTTTCACAAACAGGTATTTAAACATGGCTTGGCACAATATCATTATTCTGCAGCAGGTGTCGATTGGGAGTTTTTTATATTTCAGGATCCCTTGACCTTTCTTCTGGGCACACGTACAGTGTGTTAATGATGAACAATGTCCACACATCAGCACTAATTCAAACTTGAGCTCTTCCAGAGTTTGAAATATGCATGGATAAAGTCTGTGCAGATGGTCCTGAATTTTAATATATAAAAGTCACAGTAAAACAAAGTTAACTTCCTAAATTCTGCAATAAATCACAAAAAGCTGAATATGATCCTCTGGATATCTTAATTAGATGAATTTCTTTCACTTAATCAGACATTCAAAGTCAAAGGGACAAAAGACACTGCCTTTCTTAGACACTAAGGCCTGAATAATGTCTCAGTGGTCAGAAGAGTTGATCAAATTACTTTCTGTCACTCATGTTTATATTTGATTGTATTCTTTTTCTGAATCATAACTTGAACATCATTGTTTTAATTATTTTTTTTTTTAATCGGTCATAAACAAGGGTATTCCCAACAGCTTTATTTCTGGGCTTCTTGCTGCCATGCAAGGATTTGGCATCATGTACATCTATGCACAAATACTTAAGGAACGGTTAGTTGGCAAGCTGAACTTCAAAGATGGGAAATAGCAGAATCAAGATTATCCGCATAACCCACTTTCATAGGCATCTCTGATAGGAAGCACCAGTAGCAGTAAGAAGGGCAGAGGTGGGGACATGGGGTGTCCTCTGGGCTCAGAGAGGTGCACTGCACCCGCTGTGTGTTCAGAGCTCAGGCCCATGGGTGTCTGAGCTCACGGCAGAGTACATGGAGGCATTCAGACATGAGCAACCAGACTCTCAAGGACTCCAATTTAGAACATGCAGATGGCAATTTTAAGAAACTTCACATATGGCTAAATTAAGACGATTTTTTAATGGGAAAATTAATAAATGTCTGTCCGCTTCAGGGTTATCTCTATGCTGAATTCTCATGTTTCTTCTCCAAATCTTCAAAACGTTCCATTTTGTTTTAAAAAAGTGGTTTGTGCTGGCAATGTCTCCAGATTTTTCTAACCTTATTGAAAACAGCTGTGACATTTTTGCTGAAGTGGGATGTCTTTGGTTTTGTGTGGGTTTTTTGAGCCTTTTTTTAAAATTAAGCCAGAGGTAGAGCTGGAGCACGGAAACATCAGTTGCAGCTATAAACTAAGTTTTTAGAGAACAGGGGAGGGAGAGAGAGACAGAGCAAGGATTTACAATGGGGAAGTGTTAGGCAGCATTGACTCTAGGTGTCACTGTGAGCTGTGCCTATAATTCTGCAGCTCCATTTCCGCTTTTATTCAGTGACCCCCACTTTGCAGCCTTCTTCCTCCTCTGTTTCCCCCCATCTCTTTATCTCTCTCTGACTCTCTCTCTAACACACACACGTGCATGCAGAGAAGCGTATGACAAATAATAGCTGGAAGCAAGGAAATTACTGTGACCATTAGAGAACATAGTATTGATATAAGTTAATAGATACTTAATAAAAATGCTGGTTAACTAAATAGTTATGATGTGTGATATCTTGCTTATATGAAGCTCTGGAAAACAAATTATTAAAAAAAAATTAGCTAAGCTTTCTTTTGTCCATTTATATATGGCTACGGGTAAGAGCAGAAGGCAAAAATCAGCAGACAAGATACTCTTCCAGTCTGGCTGGTCTGGATTAGCAGTGGCAGGGCTACGTCATTTTAGGGATTGCGGGCTTGACTGCAGGCATGAGGAGTTATGGCAAACTTTGAAACTGTACCCACCTGAATAGATACCTGTGAAAGCAGCCTCCATCTCTTAATGTTTTGTCTTCACTAATATTAAGTTAACTTCTCAACTTATAATTTAGAATGGTTTCCTATAAGATCCTCTTAGAGAATGCTAACTAATGACATACAGCAACAGCATTAAACACTTCAGTGCTTCAGGGTACCAAACTACAATGCATCCTGCGAAGTAGCACTTAAAGGCTGTATGAATGTATTCTGTCACCTTGCAATCTTTTACAGCATAGCCCAGGGAATGTGCAGGGAGATAACATGCAGCAGAATAGAACAAAGTCTGCTGGAGTCACACTCTCCTTAACGTGATGAATTATCAAGATGCCGTACATTTGCTGGTTAGGTCCCAAACACATGAACTTTTGTAAATGAACAAATTTAAATGCCTTCTTATCACACATAGGTAGAATGCTGTTTTCGTGGTGTTACTAAGAGTCTGATGTTACTTTTAAGTGACTTTGTGCAGCCATCAGTACGTTGGCCCTAATTAGTAAAAGTAGTAAGATCCTTAGATTTAAATCATAAATAGAAAAATAGGTCACCTAATATTTTAGTTCACCCCCCTGCCAACCCTAAATTATTCCTTGCTGTGTATATTCTAACTTTCTTCCTGTATGACTTTAAATTTCCTAAGCAGCAGCTTCCATGACCTCATGCTTTTTTCTTTTAAGTTTGCTTTTTTTACTGGAATTTAGTAGGATTCTTCTGAGGGACAAGGGCAATTTTTAAAGCCGCTTTGTAGAACTCCATTTCCTTTTTGATTTGGGCTCCTCTGACAGTGCTGAATCTCGAATTTTTGTGGCGTCCTGTGGGAAAGGTAAAGCAGTCTGCAAAGTAAAAATTCTCCTGGCAAACCTTGCTTGTTGCTAGATGCAACTTGTAAACCATCTCTCCTTGGTTTTCATCCTTGCCTGATGGATGCATCATGTACTGTACGTTCAATATGGTGATGACTCCGAGATGCACCCTGTCACTAATCTAGTCACTCATGGATGCTGTGATTATCCACTGTCTCTGTCAAATTACTCTTGGACAATGTCATCAGTGTAGTCTCACCTCTGAATGGAACAGCCCTTTTTTCTATTTTTTTTTTTAATCGGGATTAAGCAGTCAGATCTGATGACACTTCACACAAGTATAGTTGTTTGAAAACATACTGTCCTTTCAATCACAGTAAGTGACAGTGTGCACAGTGTGCACTCCACCGATGCCACGGCTGCCTTTGATGCCTGCTCTGACATGCTTTAAGATAAATAGTTCAGAGAAAAATTCTTTTACAGTAGCAAACCACTTTTGCCAAATGGTTAGGTCTATAAAGTTCTTTTTTCACCCCCTTTTTTTCTTTTAAAAGGAAAATATAACACGGATTAAATTGGGGAAGAGTTGAGTAGCTGTTTCCTAGGATGAATGTTTTTTTACTGGGGACAGGCTTAAATTTCTGTATATTTAGAGCAAAGGAGTGGGTGTGAGGAAATATGTCTAAGCTCCCTGCTCCCATCTCTATGCCCAGTTTCTCTCTCATGGATATTATAGAGTCTTGAGTGGGAGTTTGGGATTTTTCAGTATGTGGGAGACAGCTACTGGCAAAAGAAACCTGTGGAGCTGAGTAAACCACATGATTGCATCTCTCTAATTTCTTCTCTCACGCTGTCCTTTAGGTGATGAGACAGGAGAGATGAGCCTTATGGACTGTGCAACAGGGAGAAATGGCAGCACTCAGCTGTGGTGGGGCCTTGTAGGGGGTTTTCTTTGACCATGGAGCTCTCTGACAGCTGAGGCACTCCAGGGGCTGGGTGCCGCAGGCTCTGGTTGGGGTGCCCCAGCTGCAGGAGGCAGGCAGGGAGCGGGAGTAGAGCACCAGGAAGCAGTGGGGATCACCCAGGTTATGGTGCAGACTGGTCAGGAGGGACATGAGAGAGGGACCAGCGGTGTGTGTCTCGTCGTGTGTGAGGAAGGACTTCTCTGGGGAGCCACAGCACACAAGGCACGGTATGGGGATCTAGAGGAGAAACAACGGTTTAAACCAACTTTTCATCATCACAGATTCATACATGGTCCCAAGTCACAGCAGTTTCTCACACACTGCCTGTGTCGTGTAGCAAGAAGGCCTGAGGTCACTCCTGCTCCACCACTGCTCTGCGCGGTCATTGTACCAGAGATTGTGGGGAGACCAGAGCGCAGCCTGTGCTGACCTGGGGCAGGTGCCAGAGGCTGGGGCAGTGTTTGCTCTGCCCGGACTGAATACTCACTGCCAGGCTGGGGGACAGAGGAAAGATAAAGAGCTGCAAGTCCTAAAGTTCCAGGAAAGAGCTATCATGTGTTGTAGGAGGGATGTAAAGGTGTAGAAGATACTTCTCTGCAGGTCTGGTGAAGCGTTGCATGGCTTTTGTAGCACATATTTGCTCGTGCAGCAGAGTTTAGGGATGAGGAATGTTTCCAGCAGGGGAAATGGAGAGGAAGAATCTTACTGGAAAATGTTCTTAATCATAGCAGAAATTTTCAGTAAGTGTTTTTTTTCTATTTTTTTTTTCTGTAACATTTTCTGGTGTTGAGTGCAAGTAATGCAGCATTTAAATTCTCTTCGTCTCAGATGATTCACTGAAGGTCAGGTCTCTTGAAGTAATATTTTCTTTCTTATCTGCACCTAATCAATCATGTCATATATAAAAAGTCCAAGCAGTTGTATCTGTGCTTTAGTACAATGTAATAATATTAGACCAATCAAAATAAACTAATCACATATTGGAAATTATTTTAAAGTGATACTGAAGAAAAAAATACACACAAGCTACCAAATCACAGATAAAATAGTGCTCATCGGTCATTACAATGGAGATAGTTGCAGGGTTTTTTCTTCTTCTAGGATATTTAACTGGCTGGCTTCTAATATTTCTTTTAATGTTTGCTTTTGCCTGGCAGGAATGTGATAAAATTATGCAAAGCTATGATTCACATAGAACAAACACAGATTGCAAACTATATAATGTTATCCCGGCCTGCTGTTTATAAAGCAATGAATATGCCTGCTAACTCTGTATGCTGATGATTTTTTGCAGCCAGGTTTATATCTGGATGAATGACCTTTACTTTTTCTAATTATTATTTTACACAAGCAAATAATTTACCTTTATAATCATAAGCAATCATCAAGAAAGACCCTTGGCAGGTGCTGGCATATTGTACTGTTCATATCATTCAGTAAATAACCTTTTTCTGCTTCAGGTATGGTTTCTAGGCCTCAGATGTTGCTCTGCACAGAAATAATGTGAATTAAAACTTAACTCAAGGCAAATTATCACAATTGTTTATATATGAGTTTGCATAAAATCACAGGCTGTCCTAGTTGTCGATACCGGCCTGTTGGGTAAATGGCCTAATGGTTCTGGCGCAGCCTCTACTCAGGAGTCACTGAAGAAATCAGACTCTTCTCACCAGAGCAAACAGTTGTCAGCCTTGCGCAGAGTCTTAGGACTTTGAGAAAAATCTGATAGTTTCTCAGTCAATGTGCCCAGAGGGGCATCGTAACCAAGTGGTCAGTTTGCTCAGCCATAGCCAGTTAAGCAGAAGCATGTGAAAAGGCTTGCTCAGTTTCTTCACTATTTGAGTCTTCCTGAGTGTCTGAAGGGTCAGACTCTGTTTTAAAGCCCTTACAATAGAATGGCAGTGACTGAATTGCTGACAGCATAGCATTCAACCTTGCTCAAGAAGTGTAGCGTTAGGCTAGAGACAACATGGGGTAGTTCAGAGACACCTGAGCTGTTTCAGCAATAACACGGAACTTTCATGCTTCAGCTCTTTCTGATACAGCTGCTTGTTTCACAAACAGGTGTCTAAAACTGCTGTGAAAGTCACTTCAGCTGCAGACAGCAAAAGTCTACTGACTTTTCATGTAATAGTATAGTTTCAAGTAATAAGGTGCACGTTACTGTCACTTGGGAATTGCAACTTGGGAGCCCCTGATCTTTGGAAATGAGAAGGGACCCATGCTTTGGGGGAGCTGGGTAAGAAACCTGCTGGAGGGTGCCCTTTGTTTCATTGTGTTTTCCCTTTCTGACCAGTTGCGGAGTTGCTAAAAATGCTAGCAGAGGGGCTAATTCTGCCGTCTGTGTTGAAGGATTTTTACCATTTCTTTTCCGTCTCAAGAACAAATTAATTGTTTTTCCAAGTGAATACATAGAGGTGCCACAAACCCCATTCTTTCTGCAGAATCTGCTGCTGGTCTGCATTTCTGCATAAGAGTGAATATAATAGCCATGTGACATGTTGACAAGAGTAATTATACCCAGAGGGGTTGGTAATTTATGTTGGGTAGCAGGTGGTATCATTTCCTGGTTAGTCTGTACCCTAACTTGTTATTATCTATGGCCATCAGCAGATAGAGTGACACCTACAGAGGAGACCTCGGAGCTCGCGGCAGGAGCCAGAGTTGTTCCATTTGACTGTAGATCGAAGGAATTCCTACCGTCTTTCATACTGTGTGTAACATAACCTTTGATAACATAGTAGGCAAGGCAAGGCAAGGCATGACTCATCTCCTAGACTTTCCCCTCTTGTACATGACTTTTTAACAGGTTATGCTTGACAGAGAATGTGTTGCTACTTACTTTTGACCACCATCATTATGCCACTGACTCAGTCATATATAGCATGCCATCTAAACTACTGTCCCTAAGGAAATACTTTTTACCACAATATTTCTTTGGTTTGGCAAGTAACTTCATTGCTTGTTTCTGAGATGAGCACCCCATTGTTCTGGGAGCTGTACACACACATAATTAGGGACAGAGTCTTGCTCTGACAAGCTTTTGCCCTTAAAAGAAGAGAAAGAGAGGAAAATGTTGCTTCCATTTTGCAAATGGAAAATGGATGTGATGAAGATGTGAGGTTAAAGTAAATTACCAAAGAAGGTCATGCAAGGGATCTGTGACAGAGCAAAGAGTTGATCAAGGTCTTGGAAGAGCCAAATACAGTAACCTTAAAGACACACTCATCCACATTTCCCCATAATTTTTTTTTGTTTACCAATCCTGTTCTGTTGCTTTAGTTTCTTTAGAATCCCCCTGAGCTTTTATATTCTAGCTCAAGTAATTCATCACTCTCCTAAAACCATAGTACAGTCTCCTTAGACTTGTGAATCTCTCTAGACTCCTGAGCATGTGAAAATCTAGATCCATAGTCGTCTTTGATCTTTGGGTTTTGTCAGCTCCTCCCACTTCCAGTTTTAGCTTTCTCACCTTATTTTTTCCAATTCTTCAATCCTACCATAATCTTTGAGATTCTTACTTTTTCCTCCTTCCTTACCTTACCAGCTCTGGTAATACTCTTTCTCATAACTGGTGTCATAAACTTGTTTTAGCTCCTCTCAGATCTCATCTACCTTCTCTTTCCTCTATGTTCTTCTGTTCATTTTTAAACATAATTTTCTGATCTACCTCAAAATGTAGCCACTCTTTATGTCATTCACTTATTTTTTCAAGTGAGAAGCTCAGTATCTGAGGTCCTGCAGGTTTCTTCTGTCTTCTTTACTTATCTAGAATCAAACAGCAGTGTTTTCTTGGTTACAGGTCCAGGTCCTGAATTGAAAGTATTTACAGCAGCTTCCTTTCTGCTTCTGTGTGGTTTCTGTGCTGAATATATCTGCTGTGTATGGATATTCAAGATAGTCCAAACAAGTGTACCCTCTTGGTGCTAGAGCTCTGCCTAGCACCACATATACACGGCTATAGTGCTTAAATTATTTTGCAGGTGAGACTGTGGATTCCTTAGGTAATTGTAAAAATTTTGCCCTACACTTGGATTCTTGACATTTACCTTTTATAGCTGTTACGATCCTTGAGGTTATCTTTCTTTTAATCCATGGGCTGAAAATATTGCTGAATGTGTTATATATGTTGTAGGGGGCCTGGGGGATGTTTTTTTTTAGGTTTTTTTTTTTTTTTAAGATTTTTTTTAGAGAAACTGTAGAAACATTGTTTAAAGATTAACGGCAAAGAGCTCACAGTGACTGTCATGGATATCTTTACTTTTTTGCCTTTGCAACTAGAAGATAACATTACCAGAGCATTCATAGTATTCCTCAGATCAAGGCATGGAATGCTTAGTGTAGTCTCATCCTTTCTGTTGATGTTAATTAATTGCTAATACATTAGTGACTGCTAGATACTTATATAGGTCCTTACACCGTGAGTGGTCTGAAAGCATTTTACAAAGAGTGGTCTAGGACAAGAAATGAGGAGCACCAATAACACACTAGGAGCACAAGAAAAGTAGTGGCCAGTGGGGAATGTATTTCTCCCATCAGGAAGACAGTCAGGATGGTGGGGTTCACACCCCACTCTTAAAAATAGTGCCTGGGTGTTAGTAATGTCCACATGTGTCCATGAGCTTTTAATGCTATAGGCCACTGAGTAGAGCCAAGTGAACGATCCATGGCTGGTGATTGCCAGGTTCACCACATGAGGGTCAGATGTGTTGTGTGGGTGCCCTATACCTCTTCAGTTCTGCTGTAGGAAATGGAATGCTCTTATGTGAGCTACCAAAGAGGAAAAGGATATAATTTGTGTTCCGGCCTTATCCTGGAGAGTGGTCTTGAATCTTCCTTTCATTTGGTACAGGTTCTTGTGGGAGTAATTGTTCTTCTAGACTGAGAGTTAAGGAGGCTTGCCTGGGCATTGGGGTGTGTTTGACAGGCACAAAAGGTCTGTGTGTGAAAACAAAATAAAGTCTACTGAGGCCCCATGTTTGAGAAGCATCACTTGCACACAGAAAGATGGGGATATAATGCAGGAAGAACTGGACCGTATTCAGGACTGGAGAACTGGAAATGGGGTTAAATTTTTATGAAGTACACAAGGTCAAATGACAAAATTTTTTCTATAGGCTCATTAATTGGCAATGCCAAAGGAAAAAGAAATGCATAGATATTTCACAGGACACACCTCTGTGAAATGGCCATGTAAAAGACAAATGTGAACTCAAGATGTTTCAGATGAAATATTTCTGTTGATGATAAGAAAGTGTGAGTGTAATTGTACAAGTCCCAGGTATATCATTCTGGACATTTGTGTTTAAAATAGAAGGTAAAGATGCAAAGAGGAACCTGATTTTGATCAGGAGAATGGAAAACCTTTCTTAGTGGAGGAAATAATGGAACCTGATTTGCTTAGGTTAGCAAAATAAAACCTATAAAGATTTTAGTGACTAAAAACAAGGAAGCAGAAAAATAAGTAGTAATAGCAGCGGCTGTGAGTAAATGTGGACCCAGATTAGAAGACCACTGAGCCTTTGGAGGAGCATATTTCTTGAATAATTTACCCAAATATTATTGTTTCCCCAAGAAGATGGTAGTGGAAAACAGTGAGCTGACTTTGAACATTATGAAGTGGTTATATGAGTTTGATGCTGCTGCTGCTACTGGAACCTAAACCCAGCGTCCCAGGAGAAGCCATTCTTTTCTGCATGCTAGTGCCATAAACGGTTTCACCATAATTTAAGGAATCCATAATATTCCAGCACTTTTTGTTTTCTAGTATCTCTTTTTGTGGACTGAATAATGATCTTGAATGTTAATGTCAATTTAAGAGTTTTCAAGCTAACGTCTCCCTTCTGAGGTTCCCCAATTTACCAGCAGTAGCTGAATAAGCCATTCAGTTTTGTCTCATATTTTGATCTAGTTTTCCCATTAGGAGTACTAAATTCTGTACCAAAGTCAGTGAAGGCAGCCTGAGTACTTACTGATAGTACAGTTCCCCACAGGGACCTCATGTACCCCATCTAGCTGAATTCAGCTCCAATTGGTTTTTCAGTTTACATTTCTTAAAATTTGATAATACCTGAGGGAATTAGTTTCCTAATTCTTATTGAATTATAATGTGAGTTGGGTGAATAATTTCCTTACACTTGTTTGAAAACCTCAGATTGTTATTCTAATATTATTCATACTACCGCATGTGTATTCGTAGCTAAAAATCTGGAATACATAAATTTCTGGAATCATATTCATTACAAGAATATTTACTTACAGAGACACTTATAAACAAAACTCATACCTGTATTAGGTAGTATAGTTTTCTAAAAAAACCTGAATATTAAGAAGTTGGACACACTGGTTTACATAACAGCTACAGATCATAAACCAGCTGAACTTCAAATGAGAGAAGACAAAAAAGTTGTGACAGAGGACACGCTTTGAAGTTTCAGTGCCTGATTCTGTAAATTGGTCAAATAAAAGTGAATGGCATTTATCATAAAGCAGGCTAATTTTCTGTCTGGGTTGTCCCCAATTAATGGTTTCTTCAACATTATGGATGAGACTAGGAAGTGTGTATGTCAAGGGAATCATATTCCCTTAGCAGAAAAGGAACAGATGCCTAACCTGTAAGTTTGCATATCCCTATTTTATTGCTGTGGGACTTGCCAGTTCTAGGGTCAAAGCAGCATGCTAACTAGTGGGAATGGAATGGAAAAGCAAGGTAAGAAAGATAAAAGAAAGAGATGAAATCAATAAGAAAGGGTTCAAAACATATGTCTGATGAGCTCTTTCTAGTAGATAACATTGTCAAAGAATAAAACTGAGCTGGAGGGTAACATGCTACCTTTTTGTCCAGTCAGTTCACTAGAAAAGACTATATTTGATTCAAAGCTCTGTAGAGACATCTGAGAGATGCCGTTTTCCGTAATGTGCAAGAAATTCTGAAGGAATTAAAATACTTTTGGTGAGCTATATTGTGCTGCATTCTTCTTATCAACAAGGGGACTGACAGAATTTGATGGTCTCTCAGTCTTTGACTTTTCTGGAGATTAAGGTATTTCACATCATTTGGTGTGAAAATAGTCCTGGTCTCTTCAAGGGAAGATAAGACAGTGGATAAATGACCACCATGTGCTAAGAAGCTTTGGGATAAAACCATATTCTCCAAATGAGAATTGCTAACAGACATTCCAGCAGGATTAGTACAGCACTATGCTTCCCACGTTTTTGGGGGTGATCAAATCTTTGTGATAGTTCATGAAGTTTACAAGTGTTCAAAAAGGCCTGTCGTAAGATGTTTGTCACTTAAATCCTGTTTTGTGATGTCTCCTCGTAGCATTTTCAGGTCAGAACAGTACAACAACTTTGTTCAGGATTTGCAAAAATGGTGGTCAGTTTTACAAACAGCAGTGGAATTCTTCCCACTGAATTTGAGGTGTTTATGGAAGCAAACTACTTGCGGTCCTCTGTCATCAGTGCAGAGCCGAAGGCACTTTGAAAGCAGAACTCACATTGCCTTTATAAGTACTGCTTTGAGAGGGATTACTTTTGGTGCTGTTTAGAAAATTTAGAATACACCTAACTTTCAGAGGCCTGGAGTCAGGCAAGAAGAATTCAACACTGCCAGCTAATTCCTCTGAGACACAGGGGATGAGGACTGGGCAGCACTCACCACACAGATCTACTTGCTGGATAGAGCTTTACTAGATCTGTCCTTTACTGAAGAAAATCTATTATTGAGACTCTGCTTAGCTCATCAATAAATCCAAATCTTCTATATCCTTGGATTTTTTTTGGCTCCTTTGTTCTGCACAGAATGTGCTTCTCAGAGGAAAAGGTAAATGGGCTTTGGGCCTGGGCTGACCCAGAATCAGAGCAGCAGTTTTTTCCTCGACTGCAGTGGGAAGTGAATTCGGGGCCTGTTTGAGAGCCTGGCTTTACATGCAGCTCAGGTTTAGATAGGGGAACCTTGTGTTAGTGCAAGTCCTCTGTGAAATTAGGTGACTCTATGTTGAAAGAGGCAATTTTTTGATTAAAAGAAAAAAAATCTGATAAAAGCATGTGTTTGTTTTTGGAGAACAGCACGACAATGTGTATCGTTTTTATCTGTCAACAGCCATCACCTTGTCAGAGTTTGGCTGCTGTTGATTTATTACAACCTATGCGAATGTATAATTGGTAGGCTGGTCCTCAGATCTGCAGAGGAGAGGCACAAATTTGGAAGCCAGATGTCCCATGGTAATGCGCTAAAAGACAGAGATAATCACCAAAGAGCTGAGGAGCCCTTCAACTCATTACTCTTACATACTCTCTTAGCCTTAAGATTTATCAGTGTTTGTAATGAAAGCATCTAAAATGAAAACAACTTATTAACTTCACTAAAGACACCATCTTCCACTCCCCACAAATAAATCTTTTATCGTAATCTGCACTGGAGGAGTCCCAGCTTTTTAGTCAGAAATAGGGCAGAATTCACTGAGGCGTACTTATTTAGCATTGCTGTCCCAATGCCCAGGATGACCTTGACAAGGAGAAAAGACTTCGGAGTTGGAAATTTCCTGACAAAATAACGTGTGCAAGAAAGTATTACACTTATTTGTGGAGAGTTCAGGGATTGTTCTTGGAGTTATTTCATCAGGGATTTCTGCTGTTTTGGTGTCAGTACTGAAGGCATGCAAACTACTCGCAAAACTATGGTCTGTCCTTAATGTTTATATGGCCAAGCCTTAAAGTCTTGGTATCAAAGACCGTTGTATCTGAAAGGCATATCCTGCCAGACAAAAGACAGAGAAGTAGTGCTGGAAGAGCTCTTCTCCAGCTGAGGTGAAGGAACATTAACATTTTAAATATTGATTTGTACTTTTAATTCACTGTTAATCACAGTCGGTTTTATAGTGTTTGAGTTTTATGAGTAGGCCGTGGCTTTTCAAAGGTGATGCTATTAACAAGGAACTTGTTCCTGGTGTTGAAGTACTGGCGGGTAGAGGGCAGATGAGTGAAAATCTTCAGGAGACTGCAGAGGACTTCTGTAGAAACTCCACTTGGACTGAAAAGTAGGGACAGGAAGGCAGAGCTATAAAGCCTGCGTGTAAATTACCATTTGTCTTTTCCCTCTAATTCAGTCCTGATCTGGAGAGAGGAGAAAGCTATATGTCATTAAACGAGTCTTAGTGGGTTCACAGACCAGGTGATGTACATCCTCTATTTGCCTCAGACAACTACATGTACATCTTTCTAATGTGATTAGGCCGTCATACAGGGCATAGAACAATTTATTATTCTGCCTGAGAGCGCCATGTTCCTCTTTAAAAAATTGTTACTCCTGGAGTCGGCAATTACTTTAAAATAAATTTACCAAAGACAAAATTGTGCCTCTTGGGTCAGTAAATGACTTCCCTGTTTTTTCTTGAAGAGACAAGGTGTTTATTAAAGACCTCCTTAGTTTACTATGTTGGGTTTTTCACTTTGAATAATTGTCCAATTAAATATAATTTGGAAGTCCATGCTAACCTACTGCTTGCATTGTGCAAGTAAGAATATCTCTGAAAGATGTGCATTAATAAATCCCACTGAGCCTTATCTCTTTTTAAAAATGGCTCCTTTTGTTTAATTTTTAGAATTTTTTAACAGGGCTCTAAGCCTTACATTTGGAAATGCTGCTGTTTTCACACAAATAATTTATACAGATCATTCTTTCAAATTCTGTAGAAAACAATTTTATCATTTATTGTAAGTTAGCTTTTTTTTTTATTTTTAACCTATTGTTCAGGTTTGGAACATATTTTACAGTCTAAAACTTTACACATTCTATTTTATTTTTTTTTTTGTCTAGGGATTTCTATTTCTACTTTGCAACGGTGAAATAATATGAAGTTAAGTGGATTTAGAATTATAGGCTCCTTATAACTAGGAAAAAANTCTTTCCTAACAGGTCAGATAGTTAGTGTGCTGGAGAACTAACAAGTATAAGTCAGCAAAAGGATAAAAGAAAAGTAAGTAAATGTAGTAATTAGATGAAATTCTAGAAATCCAAGATTGAATTAGTCAATAAGAGATATGTAGAAAGGTAAAGAAAAATTATGTTGACTGATGTAACATATTCCATAGCGATATAGTCATGCACGGCCCCAGTGGTCTGAGCATGAGACTGGCAGCAGGACCTCTCATTTTGACTCAAACAAAAAGAACATTGATGTTTCTTTATCTACGAGGATCTAAGTCACTCCAACTCTTTTTCTCCTGTGGATATAAGACTTTTATTCCTAATAGGAATATAATGAGTATTGATCAGCTAATCAATCTAATTAATGAAGATTTTTAGAACGGAGGAAATAACAAAACATATGGGAGAAATTTTATCTCACTGACTATTAAAAATGAGTAGCAATAAGTGCCATAAAATGAATCCCTAAAAATATTTTATGCTGTTGTAGTTACACTTTTAATTGTAGTTATCATTGCTCTTATTGTATTAAAAATATAATTTTGTTTTTATATAGGTAGGAACAGACATGACATTAAATTGGCATTAAGATTGAAATTAACTGACTTCTGTATGTCCTTTATATTTTGGCTGTCTTCACCCTCTAGTGAAACATAAGGAATTGGAAAGTTTATTTGCCTTTCCTAGTCTATCATTGCACAGGACACCTAATTAATATTGAGGTCAGTAATACAATCTGCTGTTCCTGAAAAGTTAAGATCCAACAACCATCCATACACAAGCATAAATCCCAGCCAAGTATTTTCCATCTGTGACATCCAAAATAAAACAGAAGTTAATCAGTACTGCCCTCTTCAATGTAACACCATCCATGGGCAGGAGGGTGCATATAACTGTATATGCATATAAATAACTGTAGAGATCTGAAGTACCTCATTCATTTCCAGCTGAGATGGGGAGCTGCTTAACTTCACTGAAAATTGACTGAAATAGAAGAGAGGTAGAAGTGGACTTTTGTTATCCAGCAGTTTGATGACTGTTTCTTGAAGAGCTTGGTTGCACCACAGAATCAGGAGGATTTGGGATATCACACCTTGCTTTTGGACAAAGAGTCAGTAATTAGAGGCTGCTGTTATCCAAGTGGGACAAAGCCATGTGCTGTTGCAATTTCAGGAAAGGGCAATAAGATAAAGAGTAGATTTTGAAAAATACCTGTTTGGGGAGGATCTAGAGGTGAGGAGAAATCGTAGAAAAGTAAAACTATCTCAAAATCAACAGTAAGGATGCTAGAGTTTTCACCATTATTTTTTAAAAAGATACAGAGAGAAAAGGGCTAGCTATACCTATTTCACCTCCTTTGCCACATGCTTACATATACAGAATCCCAATCATCTGTATTCTGCTTTGGAATGATGTATTGATTGCATTAACTGCACTTGCAGTGCAGCTAGCCACTAAGTATATTCCTCTTACTTCTGCAAGAGTTGTTCCATTTTCCAGAAATATTTTTTTATGATGATTCAGGAGAAAGCAAGCCAGACATAAACCCCCCAAAACTGTGTGGAAGGATTGGCTTAAACCATGCAGATTCCTTTTGGAAACATGAGAGAATGGCACTTTCGGAACAAAATACTTCCCCAGCTCCTTAGTTGTCTGCCTGCCTGATGTGAGCAGCAACGGCACCCCTTAAAAACACCCATATCAAACAGCACGTGCAAGGTATTCATACATCCCTGCCATGCTCTGCATCCCAAAGGTCTGGTTTCCTGCTGGGTTAAACCACGACACTGGGGAAAAAGCAGAAGCCAGAAGTTTGTTGAAATTGTGCCATTTTATGAAATAGTACTCTAGTGATAAATCAGAAAATTCAGACAATTTTTTATCAATATTTTCCAGGCAGCTCTTATTTCCTCTCTCTCATGAGCAACTTTACAGAATGCAGTGCTCAGTTCATGCCATGGTTATTCAGTTAATCACCAAAACCTGCCTTTCTTTTCTGTCTTCTACATAAGCATCTACTTCACAGGCATTTAGCCAAGTGATGATAGTCTGAGGTTTGCAAGAGTACATAAGCAAGACACCACATCTCAGTTTATGCTGAAAAAGTCCTGCATGAGCTGTTCTTACATTAATAAGCTTAACCAGATTCTCCAAGTAAGGTTAGGTGGATTCTGACTACTTCTCTGAACCAAGCAACGAGTTTCTTATTTGGAGTGGTAAGAACTTGCTGGTGTCTCGTGTCAATGACTTGCACTAAGTACTGCCTGAAGAGTGGGAACAGGTTCCTAGAATGGATTTTTGTAGGGTTGGAGGCTGGGAATGGTAATTTGCTGTTACGGGCTGTAGATCTTCGCTGTCCATCAGTGTGTGGGGTATTGCAGAGGTGTGTGGGAACTAACAATGCCTAGCAGAACTTTTATCAGTGCCAGAAAGAAAGGAATTGGAGTCTGGTTTAATGCACCACTTACTTCTCTCAAAGTACATTTTGTTTCACTGCATATCAGCTCTTCAAGACCACTGTTGTGCCAAACAGATAAGCAGTCTGTTATTGTAGACAGGACTGGTGCTTGAAATCCTGAGGTTGTGCGTGGTGACAATTGTTTGTTTTTAATGACTGGGCCAGTTGACAGCTTGTAAAATTTTTCGGTTTCCAAATTATCACAGTCTGAGCCAGTCTGGGATAGCTCAACGGACAAATGAATGGAGACAAAAGCCTTGTTGTTGCTCCCTCATGTTGCGTTTAGATCCATTTATACAAGGTACTGATAGAATGTTAGGTTTGATTATAAATCAAATGATTTTATAATAATTTTAAGTTCAAGCACAGACAGTGATTAGTAGTCAACTGATGCAGCAGTTTGCACAGCAAAAGGCTACATGGATGATAAAGGGATTGGAGCATATGATGTGAGGAAGAGCTGGCATTACCTAGCCTAGAGAAGAGAAGGCTCAAGGAAATCTTATCAATGCATATAAATACCTGATGTGAGGCTACAAAGAAGGCAAAGACAGACTCTTCTTAATAGGGCCAAATGATAGGACAAGAAACAATGTGCACAAATAGAAATACAGGAAAATCCATTTTCACATAAGAAAACTTTTTATTGTCAGGGTGGCCAAACAGTGGCACAGGTTGACGAGTCTCCATCCTTGGAGATATTCAAAACCCAGCTGGACACAGCCCTGAGTAATGAGCTCTAGTTGGCTCTGTTTTGAGCAGAGCAGGAGCAGACTAGACAATCTCCAGAGGTGGCTTCCAACCTCAACAGTTCTGTGATTCTGTTTCGTATCAAACGCCAAGCTTCTGGTGTGTGATTGGAGTCTTTACATCAGTTTCAGTGAATGTGATTCAGATCAAGCCTGAGAGGAAAAAGAAACAATATTAATGGAGATAAAAATGAGATGAGATCTAGAACTGGATCTGGGAGCAGAAGAATCAGGCGTACCAATATCAGCAAATGAATAGCTGCTAAAAAGATATGTGTTAAAAGGTTCAGAAACAGATACTGAATGAGATGCCACAGGGGAGCAGTGCTAACATTGCTGCTCACAGTGCACCTCTCTTGTAACAGAAGGGCTGCATTCTAGATCTCTACCCATTCAATTTTCTTGGCCTCCTAGGTCTCTTCAATACCAGATTCACTGCTAAACAGCACCTCTACTTTGCAGCTGATGAATTTTTCTGCTTTGCCTCATGATTTTTTAAAAAGTGGATGGCTTAAAGAAATTTCCTGGGCAACAAGTATGTCTGATAGTATGCTTTTGAAAGTTGCTAGAATTTCAGCCCAGTCTCCATTTCAAGTTCTTAAATTACAACTAACATAAAAAAGGGAGCTGAAGTTCTTATTTTATTCAAACTTACACTTTATTCAACAAAGCAGCTGAATATGTATTTACTATTTACCTCATGCTTTGCTGTAGACACTTTTTAAAATTAAGGACAACAAATTTTGACCTTGTGCTAAAGTCTCATTGCAGTTCTTAAGCATTTTTTGAGGACAAAGATTGTCTTAAACATCTCTCAGAGCTTCTAGGGGACCTACTTGGTATTTGATTTCATTTGTTTTCCTTGTTGTGAGTGGCTTTATGCATTTTCTTCGTTCCAAGGTGACATGATTTATGTTATCTGTGTACAGAAGTGTGCAAGTCAGTGGTCCATCTTCTAAAACAGTGTTGGTTTTTAAGTATGGATGGTGGGTCAGTGTTTTATATGGATTTTTACTCTTGGACTGGGGTACTTCTAAGATCTGCCTATGAAGGTGGAAGCCATTGGTCTCATTTATTTTTAGTTTATGGAAGCTTCATGAATCATGTAACATAACAGTATTAATTACTTTCACACGAAGATGCTTCCGGGACAGTTACACTTCACTGAGGCAGTGGAAACTGTGGATTACTATTCTTTAAGAAAAGGTGAAAGACTTGGATAGTATGTGAACATGATGGTAATTCAGCTTGTTGAATGGTTTAGGGAGTGAAATGAGTCAGCCAAATGCAGTACTCAGGAGACAGTCAGCACCTGTAAGTTCTCTGCCTTGCTGTGCTACCAACCTGGCACGAATAAGATTTCTTCTGGAAGCTCGTGGGCTGGAAATAAGAGACAGAGATGTCAATGGTTAAGAACTGTCAACATGATATGGCAGTGGAAATGGCTGTAGGATGGGTAAGATAAAGTCTCGCCAGTAGAGGTTAAGAAAGTGTTGAATGATCTTGTAAGTCATGGGGCAACAATACAGTTGTGCCTTTCCATGTTTAAGGATTAATTGGGTTTGGAAGAGATGCAGAGAGAGCTTAACCTTAAAGAGAAGACCATAAACCTTGTCTGGTTTAGCTCTGCAGAACAAAAGCTTGGAGGAGATAGTATTTTTTATAAAATACTGAGAGTAAAAGCTGACAGCTGGTAAGAGCAATTTAAGTTAGAGGTCAGTGCTGGCACAGGTATGAATGTGTATGAATTAAGCATGAAAAAAAAAGGCCTGTAAATAAGGAGATTTTTAATCCTCAGAACAGCCTTAGTAAGAGTGACTGGCACAAACGACCAAAGCAATTTTAAGATGGAAGTGGTAAATTTGAGAAAGGGATTCTCTGATGCCCTTTATTATGAAAGGGGGAAGGGGACTCCCTGGCCCAGGAGGTCACTTGCAGTCCTTGGTTCCCACATCCTGGGTCATTGGGTGGGCTTCCTTTGAAGTCTGTTCTTTACACTTTGTTCCAAACTGGTGGTCTCTTGCTACCATCTGTCACCTACATCAGGACTAAATTGTGTCTTACTTTGTGAGACACAGAACGTGTGATTTGAAAGTTAATGCAGTATTTGTTCAGTGTATTTGCATTTTTGTGCTTGATGCTAGTAGAAGATACAGCCCTAGATTCCTCCTCTGTGGGCTATGATTCACCTTCATTATAAATATTTCACATCAGCCTCATGTTTAATGATGCTGTTGGAAGGGGGAACATCTGGATTCTTCTACCAGGTGCTGTAGCTGGGTCTTACAAGTTGTATGCATTGCTTTTACTGTACCTATTAAAAATTAAAACAGGGAAAAATATGCCTAAATTCTTCTGAACAGCCAATCTTGAAATTACTATATTAGATTATTGTATAATTCCCACTACTGCGATATTTGAATAACACCCTACAATATTCATGTGTACTTAGAGGAACTGATGTACTGAAGAGATAACGGATGCGTTCAAGGTTACACAAGAAGTCTGAGGTGAAGAAAAGCCTGAATATGTCTCTAAGCATGTCTCACTAGTGCTTTGTCTACTGAGCTGTTAGAAAGGATGCCATCTTCCTGGAAAGGATGCTATTTCAACCTCGGTCACCAGTCATTTCTCTCTTCTTATGGAATTATCTATAATTTTGATTCTTGAGGAGATTTCTCAGTTACACACAGGTCATTCCGTTTGATATTTTTGTACATCCAGAAGACACGGCTTCCTGCCTAACTACACTTCTCCTGTTCTTCATAACTATCCCTGGTTCCTTTTTTTCAAGTACTATGCATGATATTTGTCACTGAAATATTTATGTGCACTGTTTGCAGTGTTTTGTCTTCCCTTGGTATTCCTGTGGACCTTCTGATCAGTGACTATATAGAGTATTCACAGAAAAGGAGAGCACATAGGTGATGCAGGGCTTGGTCCTAGCCTGCTGGGCGAATTCTGACTGCATCACTTACCTGCATCACTTAATTGCATATTTGTGGAATGATTATTCTGAGATATCACCCAAGCTCTATCTGTATTGATACCAGAATTACTTTGTGAAACGAGGTAACTAGAGACCAATATATAACCTGCATGTCAAGAAAGTTAGAATTTCTTCTGCATCTTCCAAGATCACATTTTATGTTGTTCAAAACTCGTTTTAAATAGCTGAAAATATAGTTACTGGTGTCTAAACATGCCATTAAAAAGCATTAAAAGTCTGCTGCTGATGATCTCATTTTCTGGAATTTTCTGTAGTTAAGCTTCTAATGACCTAGACCTTTCCCTTCACACTATAAAAGTGATGTTAATTTTATGTGGTAGAGCCTGAACACTGGGGCAGAGCACTTTGCATGGGGTGTTGAGAACTGGAGAAATTCAACTCATTACAGCTGTGATGGTGTAGCTCAGGGCATGGTAATAAGACAGTGGTGGATTTATTATGTTAGGATTAGTTTGCTGGTGCAGTCTGCTGATAGGTGTAGTTTAAATCCTTTAACGCAAAACAAAGTCTTTTAAACCCTGTTCTTTCAACAATTCATTTAACAAGAAGGAGTGCTTTGAAATTAGTCCTTGGATATCGTGTCTTCAATTTACGTCCTCAGTGCAGTTAGCACTTAATATATCCCTTTCAGAAGCAGATTGTCACTGCAAAGTGTCTGTACACAGTCTGTCTAATTCATCCACAGAGGTCCCACTGCATTTCAATTGTGTCTTTTCTATTGCTTTTAGGAGCAAAGCTTGGGGTGCTGCACATTCTTGCCACCTTTTTCCACTTCACTGAAATCATTCACTTGATTTAAAAAACCCTACACAACTAAATTGATTCAGTAAATCCCTTTTTCATGTACAGTAAGTGGTTTGGTGTAAGGCACAAAAATCTTTCTACTTTTACACTTCCTTTCATTTCATACAATTGTCCTTAGAAAAGTAAGTCTATAAATGATAAAAAAAAATACAAAGTGGAGCCAAGTTAGAAGGAAAAAGTTTTAACTAGCTTTTTTGTCAAGCATCAAACAATGCTTTCTCTGATTCTGACTTTCTCTTTCTGACCAATGTCTGTTTACAGGCACTCATCATTAACTATAAGTATTTATCAGGATTTGCAGCCATCACTGGCCTATTTGATACTTCTCTGTTTAAACAAAAACACCCTCAGAAATTGATACGGTAGCCAAAATGATATTCATAAAAAATTTAAGAAAGAGCTCTCAGCATTAAAAAAAAAATTTTTTTTGAAGGAGCTGAAAAGAAAAAGGTCTTGGAATTACAAGCAGTTAGACTTGGGTTTTTGCGTAATGACTCCTGGTATCCCACTGTGAGAAGACTTTCCCCAGCTTCTCGTCTGCATTCTTCCTCGTTCCCTGCGGGAGAATGAGTTGGATTTGTCTGCCATATTCACAGCAATCGAGGTGATCCAGGTTGAAAGAAAATCAATAAGATGTGTCCATTTATGCCTCACAAAGGAAGAAAGGTCTAAAGAACAGACATGGGACGTGATTCAAGCACTAGAGACTTAATAAGACTTCTACTTGTGTTTGAAGGGGATGGTAATTTATATTTTACTTTGAACTTTTTTTTATACTTCATAACTATTGGGATTCGGGCTGACATGGGAAGCAAGGAAAAGAAGGTTTGATGCTGTCTTAGAAGACCTAACCCATTTGGGAAGGCCATGCTCAAAAGTTCAAAAAATTTTGTTTTAGAAAAGATTAAAGAGACATCATATCATCATACTGATTTATCGCTATTGATAAAACTGGTTTAAAGTATTTTGGATTGGGGTACAATAAAAAAAAAGTCTTTCTTCGAGAACAGCTGCAAGTTTCTCATTATTGGCTGTCTTTTCTATGTGTTTGATATCATTTTGCTTAGAAATAGAGGAGCAGTCATAATAGGTACCCTGGTGCCACTTGAAGCTTTGTCAGGGCAGGTCCCCAAAAGTGGTTGTTGTTCTGCTTGATGTCTGTCATGTTAGCCACCAGGGTTCTGCTGTCCCAAGGGTGTACTCTGTCAGCCCTCAGCAAAAACGCTGTCTCGGCTTTAGCGTATGTTGTTTTTTCAAGCCAATCTTGTGGTGTACTTTTGCAAGTGAGATGTAAGCATGCTCTTATTCAGCAGGAATTAGGACCTGAGGGAGTTTCAGAAACAAAACCCAAAAAACTTAAAATAAAATAAACCAAGACAGGCTGCACGCATGGGTCTAGTTACTGCAATCATTTTGTTTTGTCATAAAAGACAAAAAAGAAAGCAACTTTTTTTACCAAAGGAGCAAATGGCCTCAAATATTATGTTTCAGCAAGGCATGAAATAAAAGCTTTCTGATCAATGAGGTAGTATGATAGCGTGGTGGAAGAGGAAATATTCTTTCTTTTTCTTCTCTTCCAAATATTTTGGCTATACTTTCCCATCAAAATGAAGGCTGACACTGAACAGGCCCCAGATGAAACATCTGAAATGGAGATGGTGTACCTGAGGAAAAGGAATTCATATTCTGAAATCTGACTGTTCCTGCTAAGTAGCTCTTTAAGAAAGTTTCAATTATAAGAGATATTTCCAAGAAGAAAATTGTACTTAGTGCTTTATGCAGGATAAAGTTAAAGGTGTAAAGAGGATAGAGACAGATTTAGAGCCCACTTTAAAGGTATGCAGAGGTTTATCGTTATTAAAACCACCATTTGTTCCAAATCAGCCCCCTTTCGCTGAATCTTTGGCAGGTTTTTGCAGTTTCATCCAACTTTGAGTCTTTTCAAAATAAATTGCAAAGTGAGTTTGAGAAGCATTCAGACTATTAATGGATTTTTTTTTTTAAGGCTTAATGGGTATCAAACAAGATTTTAGTGAACACAGCCAAGTGTGCCCATTGCATCGTTAAATGAGCAAAGCTAGCATTTAACTAAGATTGACTTACACCACTGTCCTTCACTTTCAAGAACTGTACTTAAGTGGGGTGAGATCAGAATATCAAAGCAGCCCATGTAATGTGCAGTCGCAAATTTTTTTTTTTAACATTTCCTTCATATGCGTTTCAACACACTGCTGTTGTGGAAAGACCACTATTAAAACAATTAATAAATAAAAAGCTAACAAAGCAATTGTGTAATGGTGAATGAAAACCAACGTTGCTATATTGCCTGGAAAAGAAATGTAAAAATAGATCCCAGCAAATTGGAAAGGGATTGGATGGACCAGCTGACCAGCTTGCCACACAGAAGTGAGATTTTGCGGTTTACAGGCAGCCCTTTTGCTTTAGAGGATCTGAGAAGTGTTTTAGTATCTCATTTACATAACAAAGGAGATACAAAATCAGCTTTGCATACAGGGGACTACGCAAGTCTGCAACTGAGTTGAACAGAGCGGGAGAGGCATTGAGAGCAATGACTGCTTGCCAGGCCCCTGCCGAAAGTTGCCAGCAAACACCAATAGAGGCATTTCATGGCCATTTAGGGCTGGTGAGCTGATATTCTCCAATGGCTGTTGCCTCTTTGGCTTATACCAAACAAATGTAAATAGCTGTCCTGCTTCTCCAGAAAGTCCCACCAGAGAGAACCTAGTTTTTTGGCACCTTGTCTTACACTGCCTTTCATTTCCCAGGGGATGAAGTGGATTCCCGTCACACAAAGCCACAGTGACAGTAAGTGGGAGCCTGAGGTTATTTCTGTTGACGGGTGTTTCTGTTTGGCCCTTTCCGGAGCTCTTGGCAAAAGGGCTGTAGAGTTGCTGGACCACCCTTGCTACAGTGCTGCTTTTCACCCTTCCTCCTGCAGCTGTCCTCAATTTCCACATAGCTCTTCTTTACAAAGAGTTTCCTAACGTGTAAAGAAACTGATTATTCAGGGTCTGCAAATGGTCCATTTCTGTAAGCTATTAACAGGTAGGCAAAATCTCAACAGTCCCACCTGTGAGACGTGCAGACATTTTTATTTGTGTGTGTCCTGGGGAGGAGAGGAGGACTCCTGAAGTGGCTGTGGAGGAGGTTTGCATCAGAAAGGGGAATGACACCACCATTTCAGCATTAATTCATTGGTAGAAGCTGGGCGTCTGGAAGCCCCAGTATGGTTTTATGAACAGTGTTAAATGCATCGTTATTTCTGGGTATTTCATTATTTGTTAATACTTTTGAAAGGAAAGAAACCACAGTACTCTGAAAGGACAAAGAGATCCATGCTACAGCAAGGCCATGGGCCAGGCTGGTGCTTTACTTGGAAATGGAAAAGCTCATTCCCTCATCTGTGCACAGCCACTGTAAAGAGCTGGCCAGCAGTGGTTTTGGCACTCAAGGGTGTGCTGCATTTTCTACCAAATGGTTCTCCTTCCCAAAAGCAATTTATCAGAGGGAATGGGGTAGGTTGGACAAAATCACTGTTCCAGCCCCCCGGGGCAAGCTGCCAGCCCTGGCTTTGTGCATACAGGCCTGTAAGGGGGAGTGTGTTTGCATGTGCGTGCCTGCAAGTGCAGGGTGCTTCAGCTGTCCCTAAAGAGATGTCACAAATGTCTTTAGAGCATTAGATATTTTGGTGTGATGCAGGGTTTGCCATGCTGAGGTCCCGGTCCACAGACAGAGCTCCCCACTGCTGCCACAAATGCAAAGAGAGAAAATATTCAAAAAAGCATGCACATTAAGAAAAGCAGGTTCATTCGCTGCCCATGCAGTCTCAGCTGCCACTGAAAGCTAGCTCCAGTTCCCAGGGGAAAACATTACATCTCCACGGAGTATTTACCCAGGAAGGCAATTGTAGGACTATGTGTTGATGGTGATCCCTGTTTCATTCATTCTGGGGAAAATTCTGAAGAAAAATGAAATGGTTGGGTTTCGTTGATGTGTTTCTCGATTTGGTGCAGCATTTCTGCCCCAATGTAGCAAAAACTTTACTGAATAATGATGAATGGGAGATATAAGAACAAGAAAACAAAACCCCACACTCCAGATCCCAAAAACTTGAAGTAAGTGAGCTCAGTTCTCCTTTACAGAAGAACTGTGAGAATTATTCTTCTTTATTAAAAAGAAACTCTCATTGGAATGCAAATTTTGATTTTGATTATCTGTCACGGCCTGCTTTGAAGTTTTTCAGACAAAAATAAATATCTCCATAACAGAGAGGATTATAGTAGTCTTGTTTAGAATCATCTGACTAAGAGTGACATCTAATCTCAGAATATATAAGGTTTTATTGAGGCCACAGAGACTTTGAAAGAGCTTGACTCTCTTCTGTTTTGTAAATTTTCTATAAATGGTTTAATAAGGTTTTTAGTTCAGCCCGAAAAAAAACAAGTACTAAAACATTTCCATCAACCATATTGTTGAAGAAATATAAAAGACACATAATTCAATTTAAATAAAGCTGTAGCTAGGTTATATCATCCTTATCTCAGTAAGAAGTATTTTCTTTTACAATCCTAAATAAATAAATAAATATCTGTGACTTGGCTTTGAAGGCTTCGCTTGGATAAATCAGATTTTGGCAGCTCTGTAATTCATGAAACAATACCTCTAGCTCTACCGGAATGGGAGTGGGATGTTTCAAGCTTTATGATTCTGTTCAATTCTGGAGCGTTAATGGGGCTATTTGTAAAGAAAGAAATATAATGAGTTATCACAAAACACAGCAAGAACTCTAGAAAGGGGCAGCCTACCATCCATCACCCATTCTAGCGTATTCACAAAAGAACAGGGCAAGAAATCTTGTGAGGACAGTGGGGAATTTTCCTTTTACTCTAACCTGACTTTCACAAATTGTGATGGGCCTGGAACATTATTTTCTTTACAAAATGACCCCAACCTGATCCTAAATTCAAAGTGGGAGAGTGTGTGACACAGATTTTTGTAGAGGTTTTTTTCCTGCCTTCCTCTACTTTATGCTTTGAGAAGACATTATCTTAATTAAGATTTATTTATGAAAATAAAAGTATTAGATCATTTTTAATCTGATATAGGGGCTAATTCAGGATGCTGACATTGCCATATTTCTGTGGCCCGTTCTGGTAGGGCTATAAGTAAAGTTACCTGTCGTTTCCATTCTCTTCTCCTCTATTTTGGAAGTTTATGACTAAGCCTTGAAAAGTTCTTGTGGGTTCACACTTTGACATATGAGTTGGGAACCTGAGAGCAATTTTATTTGAACATTAAGGAAAAAAAAAAAGGCAAACCCACACTGAGCTGTTTTTTGGTTGTTTGTTGTTTCTTTTTTTTGTCTGTTTTTTTAAGTTGCAGAAGCAGAAACAAAATTTTAACTCGTTGTGATGTAGCTGCAGTCTTGTCCTCTCTCATCACATTCGGAATTCCTAATGAAGCCTAAAGAAGGTTTTGAGTGAATATGGTTTTTAAGAAGGACTGAAGGTTTTGCCCCAAAGATAACGAGATAATTAATGTATTTCATAGTGTAGTTCAGAGATGGTGAAACAGCTTGGAGTAATGAAATGAAACACGCATACCAAAACAAAGGGCACAGCAGGAAATAGTCTAAAGTACGTGATAATCAATTTTCACATTATAAGCTTTTACATCTCTCCTTCCATATATCCCATTATAACAGGGCCTGTTGCTTATTAAAAAGGAAATTGAGATGTCACTATCTGTGGAAGAGCAGATCCTCAGGCAGCGTAGATCAGTCTAATGGCGCTGAAGTCAGTCACGCCAGCTGTGGATCTGACTCGGGATCCATTCAGTGTGATAGTTTCCATCTGCAATCTAGGAGTCTTGCTCCTGAAATTTTCTGTGTCTTGAAGGCTGGAAGACTAAGGGAGGTTTTTTGGAGCTTTACAGTGTAGAAACAAGGGTTATGCATACTAACAGCAGAAGCTTTAGGAAGAGCAGAGAGAGTGTCCCACCCTCTCCTGATGCTCAGGGAGTAATGCTGGAGTGGACTCCTCCAGAGGACCCTATTTACATACACTACACTCCCCTTTCATAGGACAGTTTCCTTCAGTAGTGTATTTCCAATGCCTAGGAGTATCTCGCTTCATACCATCTGGCAGATATTGGCAAAGGAAAAAAGACCTTATAGTTCTCTCAGCTTGACTGTGGGAGAAATTGTCTTTACTGTTTTTGCAGCTGAAGTGCTTTTCCATCTGAATGTGGTAAAGACTTGCCAATTTCATACAGAGTCCAGTGTACTAAGTATATGTACTAAGACCTTTATAGAAAATGAAGCTCAAAGACTTGTACTGCAGCATCTCTCCATATGAGATTCTCTGAGCTGATGTCCCTTCTCCTCCCTGCCTTAATAGTTTTTCCCGGAAGCAGAGGGAGGCATTCAAACTCTTATAGCAAGACAAAGGTGTCCTGAAAAGTTTTAACATTTAAATAAGGCACATCTGAGACTTCACCCTGTGCAGTGGTATCTGAATGGTGTACTTCTGACCTAGCTTGGTCATCCTCCCAGTATTCACATTGCCTTTGCCCTTCGTCTTCCTTAATGCAACAGGCACGGACAAACAATTGCAAAACTTCTGAGACTCCAGTGTTTCCAGGAGAGTGCCGAGGCTTTTGCTGCTAGGGGTGCAATTAGGTGGCATGCTCATTGATCTCTCATCTCACACAATTTCTACAGATCTACAGTCCTGACCAGTATATTTTTCAGTGATGAGTCCCTCGTGTTTTCCAATGACAGAATTATTTTTAAACCTGGGCTTTATGGGATTATGCTCTCTACAGTATATAGGTATATCAAGCAATACATGAGAAATGACTCACGTGCTTTGACTCCAGCGATCCCCTTAACACTAATGAAAATAGTCTCAGCTGTCATTCATCGAGTATTTGGCTCCATAGAAGTAAGGGAAATTCACACATGAAGATGAAAGGTTATGGCAAAGTATTCAACAAGCTGCATCATTTTGAGACAGCAATTTCACCATGTGCCATATGACCAAAAGCACGATAAAAAACAATGTGAAACACTTGATTTCACAGTATCATGAAGCAGGACTTGAGAGGCCAGTGCACTGTGGCCTGTAGAGTTGGTGGCAGTAAAATGCTCTGAATGAGGTTGTGTTTGGAACCATTTTCTGCAGAAGGATACAACCTGTCTTGCACAGCCATCAAGGCCTTTGGGTCTGGATGGGTAAGATGAGTTAAACTAATTCTTCCTTCCTTAGAGCAGAAACCTGAGATCTCTGCTCCCTTCTCACAAATGCCAAAAGGCTATGGTTTGAACAACTGTAAAATTATACAGGTTTTGAACCTGTCAAGTGTTGAACTCTATGTAGCTCGTGCTATCAGCCTTCATGCAACAGTATCTGCAAAGATTTTTATTTTTCCTTCAGAAAAAAAGAACATTTAGTTGCTAGTGGCCATCTCCATATTATTTACCTTCCATCCTTCCCTTCACAGCTAAGCAACGTGTGCTGGAGTATTTTTGCAGTTTTGCTACCAATGCCATGCTCAGTATAACAACCTGTGATCAAATGCAGCTCTTAAGTGAGTCACTTCGGGGACTGTCTTGTCCATAGCATCTCATTGACCATTTTGCCAATCAAGGCATAAGGCGAGAAAGTTTCGGTCTTGGTACAGCATTGGAAGGGACCCAGAGCAATGCTGGATCCTCTCCTGTGTCAGGGGAAATGGTGATGTCTCTGTTAGCCAGCAACCAACCTTTTGGAGGTAAAGTTATATAAGTCTGAAATGCTTCTAGCTGCAATGGCAGAAAAGCAAAGCCATATGCCGAGCCACCTGGTTGTGTGGAGGAGTTGCTTGTAAAGCCCCGTGGCCAATGGAAGGAGATTGTTCAGGTGGCTTTGAGGAGGAGGCAGGCAGGATTGCTTTATACATTATACATTTCTCAGGCAGAGGAAGCATATTAAGCCTAGTGAAGAAAGATTTCCAAGTCAAAGTTATATCAGTCGCTTATATACACAGCACAACCTCTCCCCCTCCTACTTGCCTTTGGGGAAGAAGTGTTTTCGTCTTTTGTGAGTTTTGAGATACTTTCAGAGCCATGGAGAGAGACCCTGTGGGGCAAGAAAGGGTTTGGATGTATTTAGAAATATTACAATATAAACATCAAATTTAGAGGCTATTCCTCTTCCTTTGATTTATGAGGACTAAAATGTAACTTTTGGCTGCAGCCAACGTTTTGAGGCAATTACATAGTACAGAGAGGAATAAGAAAGTGCCCTAGCTCTTTGCCCAAATACTAAGGAATTGAAACTGCTTAGAGATGCTCTGTAGGAGCTGAGTCCAAATTGTTTAGTTTTTTTCCTTTCAGACTTTGACTGTCAGGGTTTTGAATCTGGTCTCTGTTGTAGCCCTTATGTTGTCTCTGCAGAGATCACGGCAACACTCCCAAAGCCAACTCGAACAGCCCTTTGGGGAATATCCTGCTGTTTGGTGCTTTTCCAAACAATGCAGAGCTACTGAAATGGCTTTTTTTTTTCAGTTCCTTGTATCGTGCCTCTTTCCCCCCCCACAGTATGATAGATGATATGGACGAGTGTGTTTGAAGAGGTGTTTTAGTTAAGGTATGGGTGGCTAGCTGCACTCTGGTCTTACCTGCAAAGAATAGCCCTGATAGTTAAAGACTGGGCACTGCTCTAGTTTGTTAGGGACTAGGTGAGTCCTGAGGCATTCTGAGGTTCCTGAGGGTGACATTGTTTCTTCTCCTTCCCTGACATGCACCAGGCTCAGACATAGCTCTACATCAAGGCCTTGTCACCTACCCAAATCTCAATTCATGATCTAGACAAGCAGTGCTAAATAAGTCGCGGGGAGCATTTCATCCCGGTCAACTTTGTGTGTCCATTCCTTGCCTGCTAACTGCTCCTTAAACACTTAGAAGCAGTTCTCAGCCTCTGAATGCCAAACAGATGCTTCTTCTCCCCTGCTTTTACAACATTTGTCCCCCAGTTGTATGCCTATACATGGAGTGCATACGCAGGTAGCATCAGTGAGAGCACTGTGGGGCAATCAAAAAGAAGAATTAAGAAATGTTTTTCAGCTGTGTGCAGGCAAGAAGAGGTAGAAGAAGGAGCAATGCACGGAGCTGGTGCCTGAGATGTGGGCAGTTTGCACTGTTCAAGGGGTGATCAAATTGTTCCTCCTGCATCAGTAAGGACGGCATCTTTCTCGTAGTTTGGGGAGAAGTGGTGGTACCACTCAGCCTTCGGAGGAAGGAGGTCAGCTAGCAAAAGACTACTCTGGGTGCAGTAGGAAAGAAAATCCATCTGTCTGAGTAGCCTTAATAGGGTCCAGGGACCTGCCACTCTGTCAGATGAATTCTTGGCACAGGGCTGGTGTTGCCAAGAGCTCTGCTTTCCTTCTGTCTGTTGTTGCTAGGAGGATAGACGAGAGATAAGAGCTGAGCAGGGTCCTTCCTTAGCGTCTTTCAGTTTAGCTTTCACTGACTGAGGCCCCCAAAGTACTTAGCATGAGTAAAGTTTTCAAAAGCATGAGTAATTTAGGAGATTAAAAGGCATTTTCAAAAGTGTCAACTTTTCAAAGTGCCTAATTTTCAGCGACTTTCAATGAGGGTTTGGGAATCTTAAATCATCTGGTTGCTTCAGTGAATAGCACTGTTGATTGCAGCGTAATGCATCGTCAGTTGGTATCCTGCTTATGTCAGAGGTCAATGCTAAGTGACTCTGAGGAGGGTGTACAAATCCCCATCACCGTGCAATGGCACGGAGATTCTTCCTGTCCCTTCCTGAAGGTGGCTTTGAGAGCTCAGAGCTCTTCTGAGTTTCTGGGTTAATTACACAGGGATACTGTGGGAGGAGTTCAGTCAGGCTCCTTTCTAAATTGCTTGTGTTTTCTTCAGGTTTTAATGACAGCTGCTGGGTCAAGTTTTACTCTGACCAATTTGCCACCTTTTTTTGCTTTTCTTATTTTGCTGTATATAAGCTTTCACTCATGTCTTTGTTCTGTTTTGCGCTAGGAGGCTCTATCTATCTGTGTATTTTTATTAACATATATAGATATAATTTAATATATGAAAACTCTGTGTAAAAACTGTAGGTTTCCTATGTGTGTCTTTGGTCTTTGAAACAGTCATGTGAAGCACTAACTTAAATACCTTGCTGAATTGTAGGCTCACAGAGGGAGAGATGCACATGTTTAGGAGGAGGAAGGGCTCAGCATTTGCATTTGGATGCATGTCTTACCGCTTCAGAGCTCTTTAGGCTCCCGAGTGGAGCAACTCCGAAGTTCAAAGCGGTGTGATTTTTGGCAGAGTTTTTTTTTCCTAAGACTTCTTCTTCAGGGCATAAAATATTCTGCCCTCAGTGCATGTACATAACTCTCATTGGCCTTAAAAGAAGTTACATGCCTACATCAAAGGAAGGATTTACCCCATAATGATTCATCTTGAGCCTGACAGGCAAACACAACAGTGGAGAGCTCACAAGCCAAAGCTCCTGAGCTAAGGGGACGGCAGAGTTCAGATCTCTGCTGATCAGCCACATTGCAGCTCTGATTTTCAGCAGTTTTTAATTTTTGTAATTGTTTAAGTATAGTTGGGATCAAACCACGTGTTCTCCATCTGTTAGAAGAAACGGTAGGAATCAAGCAGAGGACACAGCCCTTTAACATCTCGTGTGGGAGGTAAATCAGGGTCAGATTAAATTGTGATGCTTTTTTCCTGGAAAGTGAATCTCCTTATCCCTGGTGTTACGCTGGAGACACAGAGCCACGATATCTAAAGCAAATTAGAAATACCTTTTTATTAAATGTGATTGCAGAAAGTCCTGGGAAGGAATGTGTTAATGACTGGTGATTGAATGCAGTGGTTTGCAAGCTCTAAGCAGCTTTAGTGTCTCCTACCACAGCCCTGATTTAAAATTCATAAATGCTAATCCTCCATAATTTACGGTTTAAAAAGCAGCCCCACTCACAGGCCCTGTGGCTACAGCTCTGTCAGAGTAATTATGCCGCCAAGCTGAAATTGGACTACTAACTGAGATATTAAACAGGGTAGGAAATCCTCTTCCCTGGCAGCCTACCCAATTATTCCAAATAAGCAAACAGATTAGTGAGTAATTTTCCAGTTAAATCTGGTGATTGGTGCCAGAATTGTATGTTAAATATTCAGAAGTAAATAGATTAAAGATGAAATGTCCCCTTTTCTCAAGCTTAATTTAGTGTGTATATTAAAACTTTTTAGGGGGGAAAAAATCTTCATTGAAGTGCAATACGCTTGCTTTGAAAACAGAACCTTTCTGGGCTTGTTTGCACTTGGGGCAGTGCCGTTCATTAGCTGGGGGACGTGGTGCCGAGGGAACCTTGTGCCACATTAGACACAGTATCAGTCCTGCTGTTCCTTTATCCCTCACCTTGGAGGAGCCCTCCTGGGTGGCAGCGCTGTGAGACTGCACGCAGCTCTGCTCAGGACCATTGGGGACAGCTTTCCACCAGGGGCTGGAGGACGGCCGCGTGCTATAGGGTGCTGCTGATTCAGTATTGGCAGGAGAGTACATGTGGGACTGCTAGCTGCCCCGGTCATTTTGGCGATCTATCTGGTAGTGCGATTTGTAAAAGTTAATAGTAAAGATGGGCATTTCTTATTCATTCTGGTTCTTGGGGCGGAGGGAGGAATATTTTTTGTTTCTAAATTCAGTTTGAATTTCCCCACTGACCTGCCCAGAGTTCACATTTTTTACCTTTACAAACACTTCTTATAATGTAGTGTTTAACTGGGACCCAAACCAGAGGGAACACAGGGGCAAAAGGAAGGAAAACATGGACTGAATGCCCAACGTGCACAACTTCTGCGTACAGGGGCAAGTGGCAGGGGCGGATGCAGGGCAGCTCAGCTGGAGCAGTCCAGGAACACAAGCATGAGGTCTGTCCCTCTGCTGCCCTCCCGCCACAGGCTACGCGTGGTCACCCCAAAGAGCTGAGTCAAGGAGAGAGTGAAGTTAAGGGGCTGTGTTCTAACAATAGAGAGGTCAGGCAGTCTTCAGGGGCTGAGGAGTGCTGTCCTGGGAAATGCCCAGCTCTGCTCTGGAGGTGCTGTGCTGACACCTGGACCACTTTAGAAACAAGCTACAGCTTGTGGCATTTCTCAGGAATCAGGGCCAGCAGGGCTGGGACAGTAGTTGCTGCACAGACCCGGGGTTGGTTGGTTGCCGCAGGGACTAAGGTGGTAGACCCTGGGAAGCCCAAGTGGTACACGCTGCATTTTAGGACTGCAAAATTCTTTCTAAAAAGAAGTCTGAGGGGAATGTTTTGTGGATTAAAGCAAGGACTTGTACCTATTTGCTGGAAACACACACGTACGTTTCAATATGTAACAGCAGTGAGGAGAGCGAAGCTGCATTTGAGGAACTGGAATTGTTTTAGCACCGGATGGAATTTGCTTTGAAGCTGTTCCAAGGATCCCAAATACTGTGAACAATGTTTTATGCTATTTCTAGTGTTTTCTCCAAGGCACTAAAAGCTTGTTCTTCTAAGGAAGTGTACGGTCCTCTCATTTGGAAAGTGAAGTGGAAGGAGCAGCACTTGCTTGTCAGAAGGTAGAGGTACAATAGACCTGGGGCTTAGTGCTTTGTAGTGCCAGCAGAGATTTGGTCTCTGCTTCAGGAAAGAGTTAAGCTGAAACAGGGTAAGGAGGTTAGTGTAATAGAGTTGCATAATATTGTTCGATCACCCCTCTACCCAATTAAGCTTGCACCAGCCCTCTTTCCTGTTTCTGTCCCTGGGGAAGGAGAGGGGTCGAAGGGCGTCATGACCTTCAGTGTTATGGCTTGGTCTGTTGGGCAGGTGAGAGGAACAGTTTGTTCTTCGGTCTGAGTTTAATATTTTCAGTGTTTTAAGTCATGATACATTCTCTAGAGTGGGCAACTTTAGAGTTTTTAAAAACAAACTTGCCAGTATTGGCTGCCTTGGAATACATGGGGTGCATGATCTCTGTCCTTCCAGAGAAAGCCCAGGTTTTGGTGATGGAGTGGTGGTGATGGTACCAGGTCCCCAACTTGAATAACTTGTTCACGAAAATGTCTGTAGCTGTTATGCCTGAAGGAGGATTTGGATCAGGCCCCTCTCACACCTGGATGCAGTGTGCCGAAGGAGGCTAAAACTTCCTAGCCATGGGCCCACAGATTTGCTTTTCCACTGGGAAGTGCAAGAGCTGCAAGTAGGTAATGCCAAACACATGCCTAGAAAGGATTAGCTCAACTCCTGCACATCCCAGAGGCTTTTTCTTCTGCTGCATCCTCCCTGGAGAGGCTTTTTCACCTCAGCCCTCTGCTGGAATGTGCCTTAAAGGCATAATTGAGCTCATAAAAATTAAGTGGTGTGCAATCGTTAAAACAAAACAAAACAAAAAGACCCTAACTAAATTTTGTTCAAATAAATTCTCTAGAATCAATCCAGTTATGTTTTTATTACTGTCAGAGCTCACAGCATAGTTTCCCTTTCCATGTTTCACAAGGCTGCAGGGGCTTTTTCTTAGTTTTTTTTTTTCCACACCACTACACATGACGACATTTTGGTTTTGTAAAGAGGTGTTAAAGCCGAAGCTACAGCCTTTTTCCTAGCTTGTGAAGATCCTTCAGATCAAATCTAAAGGCTTACCTGCTTAAAACTGGAATAGATTGATGGATGTGGAGGGATCCAAAATGAGTTACATTGCTAAAGATAGAGCCCTGTGAATGCCAGGTAGTTAGTTACATGGCACTAGAAATATAATTATACACAATTTCTGCCTCTCTGATAAGTTCACCCATTAGGGCTAAAGATGCGTTTTCTTGTTTATTTTTGATCGTGATGGTAACAAAATGGGAGAACTTGTGGTGTCCTGTCTGTACAGATCCTTACCACATCTTCTTGCTGCCATAACCCTGATGGTTCAGCATGTGCTGCACATTTCAGACCTTCTCTGTCTTGAAGGAGAGTTGTGAGTCTTACTGCTTCAAAGTACTCCAAATGTCAGCACATTCCAAGTATCTTGCAGCTCCTGTCTGCTGCCCTGTCCCTCTAACCCAAGGATTTTACATTTTTTTCTAAATATGACAGAAGTCACTTAAAGGATGTCATTCTCAGGCAGGTTTGTCAGTTGGGGTCTTCTTAGCAAAAGCGATGTGAATCTCATGCACAGTAAAATAAAATGTTTTCAATTGGTTCCTGGTTCTTTCCATTTGAAATCTTCTCTCTATATATACTGCTTTCAACTTGCCTGTTAAGTCTTTGTGGTCAGCCTGGGGTTTACGTACTTTTGGTTAATATTTCTAAGGTTGTGAAGGGCCATCACTTGGGATCTAGCAAGTGAGTGCACATGAAGCAAAGAGCTGGACACAAAAATTACCATAATGTAATAGGTCAAATATCCATTCAACAACTGTAGTTTCTATTCCTGCCCCTGTGAGCAGCTGTTTCTGAAGACTTTAAGCAATCTGGATTCATCTTATTGGTTTTGCCCATCATATTCACCTACCATTTGGTGAACGAAGAATTTGTTATTAGTTCCTGGTTTTGTTTGTTCTTGATTCCCAGAAGCACAGTGGTTAGTTGCTGTTACCAGTGAAATCTCTGTAGTGAAAATACTGACAATATTTGATTGTGTCCTTAGAGTTGCTTTTATACAATCCTTTTTAAAAAATGAAAATCTCTATCATATGCTTCCTCAATGATATCCTGCTACAGTGAGTTCCAAAGGTTAATTATATGTTTTGCTCAAAGCTACTTCTCTAATAGGGTCCTTGAGATGAAGGTTGCTGACCCTTTTAAGCCAGTGAACTAAAGCAAAGAGCAAAATAACCCACTGAGGCTGTTATCCTGTGGGTGGCTATTTGTCTCTCTCAGTTCCTTTTCATCAGGGTAGCCTTACCGAAAAGACAAGCAATCAGGCTTCCTCTCCAGAAGGTGACCAGTCAGTCTTTGCTGGCATCATGGAAACAGAGATTAAGGCGATGACTTCCTTGTCGTTTTTCCTAAGTGTCGGTTTTTTGGTTTTGAAAAGAGATTGTGCTGAGATCACCTTTCCTCACTGCTGCGGGACCTGTCTGGTACTCCATGGAGGGGCCTGCTCAGCCCTGCCCTGGGTGGGCTCAGCTGCCCTGTGTGTTTCTTCTGTTGCCTTCTGAGATTTGCGGGTAGCCAGGAGGCAGACCTGAGCTCTGTGTTGTCAGTTTTGTCCACAAATAATAATTATAATGTTGTTGTTGCTGTTATTGTTGTTATTATTATTATTATTATTAATAATAATAATAATGAGTTGGTATGCAAACTATTACAGGAGCTTGACCCCTAAAAATCGATGGGCCCTGATATTGTCCACCCAAGGGTGTTAAGAGTGTTGGCTGACATCACTGTGAGGCCGCTCTCCATAATCTTTGAGAAGTCGTGGAGATTGGGGGATATCCCAGAAGACTGGGAGAAAGCTAATGTTACCCCCATCTACAAGAAGGTCTTAAAAGAGGATCCAGGAAATTATAGGCCCATCAGTCTTACTTCAGTTCCTGGGAAAGTCATGGAATGAATCCTCCTGGGGGCTATCACAAGTCAAATGAAGCCCATGATTGGGAAAAGCCAGCACAGGTTCACCAAGGGCAAATTGTGCTTTACAAACCTGATCGCCTTCTATGACAAAGTAACCTGCTCAGTTGATGTGGGGTGAGTGGTGAACATTGTCTGCCTGGATTTCTCCAAGGCTTTCAATACAGTTCCCCACAGCCTCCTCCTAGAGAAGCTGATGCGTTACAGTCTAGACAAGTGGTCTGTCCGGTGAGTGGGGAACTGGCTGACAGGCTGCACTCAGAGGGTGGAGGTAAATAGCTCTTTTTCAGACTGGCAACCTGCCACAAGTGGGGTCCCCCAAGGATCGATATTGGGCCCAATGCTGTCTACTATCTTCGTAAGTGATCTGGATGATGGCATCAAGCGTACCCTGATGAAGTTTGCTGATGATACCAAACTGGGTGGGGAAGTGGACACTTCGGAAGGGAGAGCCACCCTGCAGGAAGACCAGGATAGGCTGGAAGAGTGGGCTAACAAGGACCTTATGAAGTTCTACCAGGACAAGTGTAAGGTCTTAAACTTCGGGAAACATAATCCAGGAGTGTAGCATGGACTGGGATTTACCTGGCTGGGGAACAGCTCTGTGGAAAGGGACCTGGGGGTCCCGGTGGACAAGCAGCTGAATCTGGGTGAACAGTGTGCTGCAGCCACAAAGAAAGCCAACAAGATGCTGGGTTGCATCAACAAGAGCATCATCAGCAGAGATAAAGTAGTCATTATCCCACTCTACTTAGCGCTTGTCAGGCCACACTGAGAATACTGTGTTCAGTTTTGGTCCCTGCAATACAGAAGAGATGTGGACAGGCTGGAGAGGGTCCAGAGAAGGGCCACAAAGATGATCAAAGAACTCGGAAGTCTGGCATACAAGGAAAGGCTGAGAATTTTTTTTTTTCAGCCTTGAGAAAAGGCAGCTTAGGGGAGACCTTATCCCCATGTTCCAGTATTTAAAGGATGGCTACAAAGAAGATGGAGATTCCCTTTTTACAAGGAGTCACATGGAAAAGATGAGGCGTAATGGTTACAAGTTACTCCTGGGGAGATTGAACACAAGAGGAAAATTCTTCACAATGAGAATAATCAGCCATTGGAATAATGTCCCCAGGGAAGTGATGGATTCCCCGACACTGGACACTTTTAAGATTGAGCTGAACAGGGTGCTGGGCCATCTTGTCTAGACTGTGCTTTTGCCAAGAAAGATTGTACCAGATGATCCTTGAGGTCCCTTCCAACCTGGTATTCTATGATTCTGTGAAATGTATTCCCTGTTTGCTGTGTTTTAAATGCTTCTAAATGCGAATGTAAGTAGAAATTATTTTGGAAACTTGGAACAGAATGCCATGAACAAGAGTTCCTTAAAGGGATAAAAAGCATATAATTTAATCTCTGTTTATAGCATTTAATCTTAAAAACCTGCAATCTTATGTACTTTATGTATCTGTTTCCCTTGAGGAAAGTAGATAAGGTCATCCAGTGCTTCAGCAGCTCACGCCAGTTAAAATGAACCTGAAATGGAAAACGTGGTTGTAAACAAAATAAAAGTGGCCAGGACCCACTCTCATTAGCTAAGATGTGCCAGCGGCACTGTGAATATTTTAAGGGAGCCTTGCTGAAACTGGCATCAGCAAGGGTTTCCAGTCTCTCTGGTGACATTACCTGGATGCCAGGACAGCTCAGACCTTGTGGACAGGTGGTGCATTTGAAAGTGGGATTTTTCATCCCTTGCACTGGTTCTGTGTTTTTAGGAAGAATAGAAAAAGGTTTCTGGAATAGCTTTCCTGAACACATGGCCAGTCACAACCAGGTCCTCAGTCACTAACATGATGTAAAAGATCGCTCAAGAGATTAACTGATGTTTGTCACACTGAAGAGACCAGCTTCGTATTTCCCCTTGAAATAGTCCTCTGAAGCATTGTTGTGTGCGAAGGCTGATGAGGACAGTTTCCAGGCTCATGCATCTACTGTTAAAGACACCCCACTGTCCACACAGGAAAATAAAGAAAGAACAACTGGTAGTTCTGAATTACCACATAAGATTTATAAGGAGAGATGATATCTCTTAAGTAACTCGGTCCCAGACCATTTAGGGCACTACAGACTTCAATCAGTGCCTTGAAATGTATTTATAGGCAAATAGAGCCAGGAGTGTTTTGTGCTATTAGGCCAGTTCAGCAAATCACTTAAGCATTACTTAACACATGCTAAGTCCACTGCACCCAAGGCAAACTCTGGATATGATAAACTTTTTGTCCATAAAATATCCCCCTCTGGATAATGTAGCACCACTTTATTGCTAAAGGGTCATTTTGCATCTGTCTGTCTCAAGAACAGAAAACTTGGCAGTAGAGCCGCTGTGCTGTACCTGTATTGTTTGTGTGATTGGTTTGCTAAGTGTATAAATCTTAAGTGATAGAATTTTGTAATATACAGTATAACAATTGGCAAGTGTTGTACATTTATTTTCACAAGTGAGGGAGTGACCCATAACTCACATCCATCAAAGTATATGAAAGCACTGTAGTATAGCAAGCAAGGGAATCATTCATACACAGGATGTTATTCACTTCAACCTTTCCCCTTTCCTGAACATAGTCAGGATCTATATGTCTATTGCTGCATACTCTGTGTGCTGGCATAGATGTATGATGGCATCACAAAAACTGGAAGGGGAATAAATGAGATAGGAACAGAAAGGGGTGTCAGTAAATGTTGTCTGAGCTGATAGAAATTTAAGTGGTCAGGCTTGTCAAGGAGAAGGAAAACTGCGAGGGCTCAAGAGTGACTGAGATTAGAACTGACTTTTGGAGAAATGGGAGCTGAGATAATACCTTTCAGCTCAAAACATGGGTGATGGCACAGGGTGAACATGGGAGAACTGGAAATTAAAACAGTAAATAAAATGGAAATGTGTTTGATGTAGGGAGCAACAAAATATGCTTCATCCTTTTAATTCTGCTCTGTCATTATTCCCAAATTTAATGCTGTACTTTTCAACAGGACCTCCATTCTGTAGCAATTTCTGTGAAAAATCTCCTTCAGAAAATGGCCAAAGTAGCTGAGGAGAAACATTAGTTTGGGAACTTCATCGGTGCTTGGTACCTAGCCACTTTCACCAGGCTCTCAAACCCACTGTGTACTCTGTAGAAAGTCTGCATCTTTTCCTCTGTACTGTGTCAATAGTAAAATTATCTTTAATTAGTTGTGTACTGAACCACCGAGCTACCTAGAGAGATTGTGACCAGGCACTTCTTTGCTAGAAACTGTGCACAGCAAGATGAACCCTGTCCCAAATTTCTGAACAAGCAGGAGAGGAAAAAGAGGAGGTATGGTTATTTCCCATGTGGAATGATTTCACAGATTTGCCAAGGGACATACAGGAATAATGTGTTGGAAGGAAGAAATGAGTCTGGGTCTCCCAAAACCCCATTTAGCAGCATAACTGTAAGATACACTTCCTTCATACTTGCATGCAGTTGTAGCAGGGTTGCCACTCCATGGGTTGTACTTGGATAGCAGGTTTGGGAGATCCCCTGGGAGATGGAGGAGAAGGCCACAAGGATAGGCAGCTCCAATAGGAAAGAAAAATTTTCTCAGTAGACAAGTTGAGAGCTGCTGGCTTGCTTTTAAGAGTGTAATCAGTTTGCAACTTCTGACAGGGTTTAGTAGTAGATTTTACTCTCCACTCAGGTCCTAGCCTGTAGCACACGTTACAGATAATAATCCAGCACAGCTCAGACACGAGGGATCTCATGTGTGCCATGGGGTAGGAGGAGGTAGTGCCCAGGCATTTCCGACCTTGATGCTGAGGCAATCTATTTCCTTCAGAACTGACTTCCTTTGTGGTGAGAGTAACCCTTTTGTCATCTGCACCATGCTCCTTTTTGTCATTGCACTGCTGGACTCACATCCTTGAACTTAGAGCACAAAAAAACCCTCTGGTTTTTGAACTGATGCTTTGTTTGTTTTTCCTCTTTGGTCGATGCTGGGATCAGTGATGTCAACTTGTTCTATTTGCTTTGACAGGAAAATGTTTTCAGAGTTCATTAGGATGGCATCAATTCTAACATTTGGCACACAAACATTTGATGACCTTCACGTGTGGGAAGAAATATGTAGGCAAAACTTCCATTAGTTTGAAAAAACGCTTCCACTCAGCACTGTTCCGGCTCCTGAACTGCAGCTTCAACCTGAAGTTTTGAACAGTCCCTGTTGGTGATCTGTGAGCGGGCTCCAGGCATGGAGCTGCAGCTGAAACTATCGGGACCTGCTGCATACCGAGTCTGGGCTAAGGTTACAGTTGGATCCAGCTCTCCACTTTCCTGTGAGGAAGGTGCTGCCAGCAGACAGTTTCCTCTCGAACACTGACTGTGCAGCTCCTTGGTCCTGGTCAGCTGAGCTGGTAGAGTTGGTCCAGTGTAAACACAATGGTAACTGCATCCTATGTCTCCAAGTGCAGAAAATTCCTAATGCTTTCCTGGTAGTTCCCCTCAGTGAGGTGATTTAATTTGGCAACTTTGGGCTCATTTTCATCAGTTACAGGGCTCATTAAAAGAGCTGGACTGGCTGGAGTTGCTAGCAGCTGAACCTCTGGGTTTATGCACAGAAAAGGAATAGCGGGTGTTGGCTATTCAGTGCATCTGCCGGATGGTAACCGAGTCACTCTCTCTCAAAGCGGGAGGGAAGGTGAATGTCTGTGGCTTCCTGTGGCCTCTAACAGTGAGGGGCCAAGTATTAGCAAGAGCTTTTGCAGTGAAGAAACCTCTTCAATAGTAGCTGGACTGAGCCCACCAAATTACTCTCACAGTGACCACCGCAGGAGTTGCTGGCAGCCTCTGGTTACTGCTAGCCCATAGCATTAGCAAGGACAAGGTGAAAATGAGAGTCCAGGTATTTGCCACCATTTGTCCTTTGAGCCTTCCAGCTCCCTTTGCCTTAAAGCTGTGAAAGTACTGCCAAACCAGTCTGGTTTTCCTAATGCCTGTCTCTAGCCCTTTCCTCTGACCTATCTTAGCTCTTATTTACTTTTTTTAGGATTCACCGTGTTTTTATGTTTTTCTCTCATATCCTGTAATCAAGTGAAAGGTGTCTCTGTGGATAGAGGGGATTTGTACTCAGCCTTTGTTTGATGTTTGCTTTTTCCTAACGGTGCTGCCTGCTGTAAGAAAAGCCAAATGCTGCCCATATGTTGCCGTGCTCCCTTAAATTATGGAGGGTGAACATTTATGGCTGCTCTCACTGTTGCTCTTTCTCCATACTCTTCTAAATGATACGTTTTCACAAGCAATTACTGAGATAGGGAGTCAGGACTGGTTTTTGAGGTGTGCCACTTAGTGGCCTACACATAAAAATGGGAGACAGGAGGAGGAGGATGGCAGAGGCTTAATACCATGCCTTGCTTAAGAGAATGTCCTTCAAGTGAGCAGAATTCTGCACCTTGTAAAAGTATGACTTTAATTTTGCCTTTCAAATATGAACTAAGCAGGGCTGTCAACACATACTGTGTTCTTCCTTGTCAAACCATTTCACTTAGTCTGTCAGCTGTAAACAGCTTAAGAGGCATGTCATTCCGGCATTATTATAGCACTTTTAGATTTGTTTTTAGATTGGTTCTCTATCTGTTCCTGCAAAAGGTGTAGATACAGAGATGACATGGGTTATTTATTGTGTTACTGCAAAATGCTACTTGCTATTTTGTGGTAAGCACAGAGTAACTCGGTTTCAAATAATGGGCACTGCAGAGTAATAATCCTGTAGTACCATGGTAATACCATTGCCATACTTTGTCAAAACAGTTGTGTCAGTAGAGCAGTGTACTTACTTCACTGTGTGTCTATATGGCCTCGCACTTCATGTGAAGTTTTCTTTCCCAGGAGATCAGGGAAGCAGAATTAAGATGTCTGCAGAAAGAACTCTGATCAACAGACTCTGTACTTGCATTTTTTCAAAAAGTTGCTTTACATATTCAAATAAACAGTGTTTAAGCTGTCGATGACAGCTTAACTACTTCATCCCAGAACATTTTGACAAGTGATTTTCAACGTTTTGGTTTCCCAGGATTTTGACAACCCCCCAAAAACATGAACTGATTTTATATGTCACATGTTTAATTTATTTGAGATGCATGTATTATGTTGCAGAAGCAACAAGGAGGCAGTTAAAGGACAGGGTGATACACTCCATATTTATGATCATCAGCTTCTTCACTGTGTCATTACAAGAGAAAAAATGTTCAGAGATACAGAGTATGCAAAGCAGTCAAACTTTTGTTGCCAGCTTGTCTGGATTGTGATTTGTACAAATTGTTGGTGTAATTTCTCTGTGACTGCCCTGAAATCCACAGAACTGAACCCATTCTCACTGGTGGGAGCCTTAGCTGCCTCCCTCGTACTTGGCTTCTGCTGTGTGTGTGTTGTCCCCACGTCACTGGCTGCGTGGCTGTGGAGGGTGGCACAAAGGGGGTTTAATGTTGCCTGGGTTCTGAGCAATGGTGAAGGAGAAAGGCAGATGTTTTCTCACTAGAAATAGGTGAATTTCTGTCTATATATATTCCATAGAATTGTCATCAGAAGTAACACAAATATGTAAACTGATCTTCACTTTAATCCCAAACTGAAATGGAGCCTGAACGTTTTAAAGAAAAATTTTTAGCTCTGTTTTGGGACTTTTCTTAGGTGTTCTCCAGTTTGGAGTTACTTCTTTTTCTTTGTCTGCATTAAAGCAGAAAAAAGATGGGGTATACCCTCTACCTTCCTGGGCCCTCGAGCAAGAAGTGGGGAAAAATACAGGGAGAGAATTGCTTTTGTAAAGCTCCTAGGCTACATTAGAAAATGAGAAATGTGAATAATTTAACTCAAAAAAAAGTTCATATTTCAACATCATATCTTGAAACCTTTTGGATATTTCCCAGTGTCTATTTGTTGGTACTTCTGTCATGAGTGCCTGCTGGCATATTAGAATAATTGAAAAAGCCTTGTTTATCCTCTTCAAAACGCAGGGTATTGCTATGCTTTTTCTACACCAGTATGACACTTTATTGTGTAATAGTTATTTCCATCAGTACTGAGCAGTACACATCCTTAATAATTTTTAAAGTAGGAAGAGTTATTTTAACTAATTATTGACATCAAGTTAAAACATGTCAGTATAAATTATTATTTTATAATAATGCTGTATATGCACAAAGGAAAATCCATGCATTCAAAACAAAATTTGAAACTTTAACTTTCCTGAAGCTGACTTTTTTCCCCTTAAACGAGCACTATTTGGAGTTTTTTCACAAAAAAAAAAATCTCATTCAGGTTTGCTCTAATTGTGAACTTGTGCTTTTTAAATCATGCTTTAAATGCTTTCAGTTAACCAAAGTGCTGATGATGGACATCATAGGTGGCTTTTCAGACATCTTAGGGCCAAGGTACTGAAGCTGTTCAAGACAGACGTCCAGATCTTTGAAGATAAAGCTCAGATAAATAACCCTCTCTAGAGACCCTGTGCGCAGGGCAGAGGACAGGTGTGATTTGCTTACTCCAGGGTTAGTTGCTGCAACTTTCCGCTGATACCTAATAAATAATCTCTTTCTGATAATTTGGGAGTTTTAGCAGATATTTAATATCTGATTAAATTGGCTCTGAATTAATTGCCTTGGCAGGCTACAGAGTTATCTGCAGCCTTGCTACTTTCAGGAGGTGGAAGAAGTGTGGACTCATGAGGGGAGGCAGGGCAGCAGTTTCAGGGATACCAAGGCTTGATGGAGAGGGCAAAGGGAAAAGGAATCAGCCAGTTACCTCCATTCATTCTTTAAGAAGTGGTCTTTTCTGTCGGCTATCAATGGTTAATATTTTCATTAACAGAGAGAAGCAGGGAGTTGGTGAGGAGCACAATGAAGCTACATGCATAGCATAGAACATTGACTGGGTGAGAGGCTGTCACAGTGTCTCTTAGTGTGCATATTGCCAACACCCCACTCTGATACCTTCATCGTAGTGTGGAACTGCCGGACTAAGCACTCCCCACAAGTCCCCGACACTGCAGCGTAGCATGACCAGCAGATGAATCAGCCCTGCTGACAGCCTACAGGGAATGCCAGTGTCCATGGTAGGTTGCTGGCAAGCCAAGAGCAGGCGTGTTGTGTTTGGTTTTCCCCTAATGGAGGCAGGCAAATGGAAGGAGACATGACAGCCCTTGACAGTGAGAGGGAGATAGAGTTGCCTGCATCAGGAAAAAAATTGCCACTTTTGCAAGAATGAGTGGTTAGAAAAACAAAAAAATAAGCATTTTCAATGTATTACAAACAACATTATCTGCTAAAAGGGCAAGATAATTATCTTAATGTGATTTTTGACCAAGATAAATTTATCTTATTTTATAAACTGGGTAACAATTTGAATCTTATGCAAAACCTAGAAATAAATCTAAAAAATATGATAATGTAATAAAATCGAAATTATTAGCAGTCCAAGTGCCATACTTGAGGCAGTAAAACCTTTTAAGTTCCAATGGAAAATAGGCTAGTAAAGCTGGAGTAAGTTACTCTACTTTAATCACTTGATAAATAGCTACAATGTTTGGAAGAATTGATAGTGTCATTATAGCAACATCCCTTTTTATAAACAGCCTGGTGCTGATTTGATTCTAATTGCTGCCAGAGGAACAGTATCAAAGTAGTGTTGCTCCAGCAGTGTAACCTGCGGGGTGAGCGGGAGGGGGATTAGCTGCCTGAAATGAAGAAAGCGCAGTTTTTTTGAAGGCATGGATTCTAATTCCAGGAGTGATGGAGGAGGCTGAGTAGATTCAGTGGTGGGAAAAACTACAGGGGAAATGCTTAAGGAAGAGAAAGCACAAAGCAGACAAAACAGGCTTCTCTGAATGCACAAAACAGTGGAAAAACAGTGAGAGAAGTAGAGAGATTTGAGCATGAACGTGTGTTTGCTTTCTCACCAGAAAGAATTCTCCTGCTGGGCTGATGTGGTCCTGTTGCCAAACCACAGCTCTGACCTTGCTGTCTCTCAGCTTTGCTCTACCACAGATGTGATGGCCTCATTTGCAGCCCCCCATTTCATAAATGGCTTTCCAACATGGATGTCTTAATTTTTTGCAAGTCCAGTATCAGACACCAAAGGCCTAATTTTTAAGACATTCTTAATTATTAGTTACAGGTCCTTCATATGCTTGTGGGTGCTATGTGCACCACTTTCTGGTGCACATAAATGCATCTAAAAATGAAGGCTACTTTTGCAAATTTGATACTTAGCAATGATGTATTTCAGTTCTTACTCTGCAAATCCTGGATTTGATGCTTCTTGGGCTGCAGAGCTATTGAGGAGTTGTCAGCCTTATACTGATGACTGCTACGACACTTGGGGGCAATAAATCTACATTTATCTGGGAAAAAAATCTCTAGAACACGTGCTTCTAGGCTGGGTCTTATTCCAAAAACGACTAAGAAATTGTCTTATTTTGTGAATGGTAGCAAGAAAAGCGGGGTTGCATAAGGAGAGAAGAAAGGCAACACGTTTAATAATTCTGTCGTGTTAGCAACAAACCCAAGAATAAACAGAAATGTAAAGGGGAGAAGTACTTATCTTTTTACACAAATCATGTGATAAGCTTCTCCCATAAAGACTGTGGGCTAAGTGAAATATGTAAAATAGCTTGTTGAAGAAAAAATTGTTTCAAGTGGGACTGAATGGCTCAAGAGATTAGTGATGGGATAATAGCTTTTCTTCATTTAAGTGCTAGACCAGTTCAAATCAATTCTAGGTCTCTAGAGACCGAAAGGTGTTGCCATCCTGTGACTCCTTCGTAGTTATTTGAAATGATTTTTTGGTCTCAATCCCATCCTTAGTTGCCAGAAAATGATCCCCAACCCAATCAGCACTGAATTATTTTGAACTAACTGTCGTCTCCTCCCCCTAAAGATGCATGACCTTCAAGGCTGTGTGTATGAATGGCAGTTGTTTTATTTAGTGCTATATTGCTGGTCAGAAAGATTTTGGTTGCTGTGGAATGGACAGATTGCACAAAAGAGAGATCCTGGAATATGATGCAATGTAAAATTTTTCTTTAAAAAATGCAATGATTTGTTCTTTTAATGCGGATTTCTTGGGAGAACAGGGCTACTTTTGGACACCTTCAGCTACCCCTCACTTGCACCCAGAGCTGCACCTCTTCTGCAGTGTGTGAGCATGCCTGCCTACCTGCAGGCTCTGTTGGGCCTTTCCCCTATGTAAATGTAAATCATGAAGCAGGGCCACAACTTAGGAAACAGCTATTGGTCATAAGTAACAACTGGAAAATTCAAATTGGTGGCTTGCCCTCCAGGTGTGTTTTGGAGCATCTATTTAATGTGGGAGGCTGGACCAGTGAAGTGGTGCTACGGACATGTCAACCTACAGCAACTCAGAATCTTGCCTATCAATTTTATTCTGAAAGTTTGTAACAAGTAAAATAGCAGGCATTAGTTATTCTGCCAAATGTAAAGATTAAGCAAACAGTAAGAAGCAATGCTTACCAAGCCAAGGAGAATTTGGATCTTTTAGTGACTGTAACAGTAAGTATAGAGCTAGTGAACCACAGCAGAGTTCATATTATTCAGTGTACCAAAGAAAAAGGAGACCTGAGGTTATTAGAGAAAAATCCCAGCAGTTCTGTGTGTATAACTGCTTGGAAAAAAACAAATAGGATATTATGACAATGTAAAGGTGTCAGAGAATTGAAATCACATGGCTATAGTCACATTTTCTATAGAACTGATGCAATATGGATTCAGTTGCAGTCGCCTTGCAGGAGAAATTTTATTTTTGCCTTAGCCCAGACAGCTCCAGGTTTAAGAACACTCATCGGAGGGGAAGGCTAAAGGGGTTAAGGAAATAAGGCGCAATAGAGGTGACCTATGGGAACTTTCATTATTATATGGAGCCTTGATGAGTGAAATGAGAGGAATTGCTCTCCATCATGAAAGGCTGAAATGTCGCGGGAGCAATCGCAAATTAATCTATTAAGAATAAGTAGGAGGTTGAAGTGTGACACAAAAGGATGGAAATATATGGAATAAACTGCAGTGTAAAGTCACAATGATTTCTAAACACAACCTTAAAGACATCCACCAAGATTTTTACAATGAAACAGGGATTTTTATATATGTGTGTATATATGTGAGACACAGTTTAAGCGGACAAAATGGGTCTCTTTCTATTCAGCTACTCTCAGTATTTGTAATGACTGGGCCTGAATGAGAAGTTCTGTTCTGATTTGTGTGGCTTTAAACAGAACAATGTGCCAGGAATTTTTCTTTTTTAAAAGACACACCAATAAAATGCCTCACAGGCAGTTTTCTCTGTGGTGATTTTCCTGTTTTGCTGTGACATTTTTAACTTGAATTTAGTGTTTGTAAAAGGTGTTATTTGACAGCATTGTGTAACTGAAAGCCTCTTTTTATTGACAGATCATGCACACTCAAGGCTGGGGAAATTTCTCTGTGTCAGCCTGGTGAGGGACACCCCCGCAGCCTGAAGGAACCAGCTTCCAGGAGGAAAAATGGTAAGTCCATGTCAGTCAGTCCAATCTTATGTTAAATGTTGCTGTGTGATTATTTTTAAAGAGCTCACATCCAAAGGATTTGGAAAGAGGTGTGAAAGTTACCCAACTGACAGGACTGCATAGTTGTTTTTTTTTTTCTGTTCCTCTGGAGTGTTTCTGCTTTGTCCATTAGTGGCTGGAATGAGAATTGACAGAGATTACCAAGAATATAGTTGGTGGAGCTGATCCTTGTAGGTTGTAGCTACCCCTCACTGTGGTACTTGGGAAGCGAGGGTCTGTTGTTTGCTCAGTGCCTGTCCCTGATGCCAATCTTTAGGCCTCAATGTTAATAATTTCATGAAGCTCACGTAGTTTCAGACTTTTACTTTTGCCAGCTTATTATAGCCTAGGAAGATGAGAAGTGACTATGCTGAGATACAACCCCCAGTGATGGCACTTTATAATACTGTATAACTGGAGGATTGCTATTGTAGGCAGAGAAAAAGGCAATAAAGCAGCATTGATATCCTGCCTGCCCTCTTATAGGAGTTATTGAATCAAACCTACCAGAACTGCCAGACAAACAATTTGCAGCTGCAGTCTGAAGCCTGACAATGACACAGAATCAAAAAGAAATAGTTGGAGTGCATGGGCTTGTGAACTCCTCTGCGACCCACCACAGCAGGCTCCCTAGGATTGTTCTCCTCTTTCTGGTCCTTCCCCTGTACAATTCCTTCTCTTTACCTCCCTTTTCCTCTCTCCCCCATTTTTTCTCCTATGTCTTGCCATTTTCAGCTCCTCACACCTTTCCCCCTCACTTTTCTTTCTCTCTCTCATTGTTTCCATCTTTCCTTCTGTTGCCTCCAATATAGCTCTTGCCTCTTGTTTGTTTTTCCGTTGTGAGTTCTAGTGCCCTCCTCTGTTTCTCATTGCTTCTGTTTCCTTAATTCTTTTCCTTATTTTTGATTAATTTCATTCCCCCCCCAGTTTCCCATACTCTCTCCTATTCTCCCTTCCCTGTTGTACCTTTTTTTCCATTTCATTTCCCTCTCCATTTTATTGCTCATTGTTTCTCCTTTTCCTGCCAGTTTTTCTACCTTCATTTTTCTTGAGCCATTTTTAGCCGGTAGCTGAGCTCTATGTTGCTCTTACTCCTCAAATGTGAGGATTTAAACCTTTCCTCTGCACTAGGATTTCCAAAGTGCCAATCCAGCTCAACTAAGGGGAACTGATATGGTTTGGCTCTAATGTCTATGAAGAGAGATACTGCAAAAGCCCGCTTAACAGTAGCACTCGCAAATACTCCGCGGCTCATGAGCCAGGCCTACACTTATAGTTGGATTCAAAGCTTACAAAATTAATGGGACCTGGATCAGACCTGCAAATACCATCTTCCACCTTCTTATCAGACTTCAGTCCTTTATTTCAAAAGAAATCTCAACACATAGTTTCTTACAGTATACAGTTTTGCTTTGGCTCAGGGCATTCTGTTTGTTTTTAAAATAATTATTATTCTAAAGAACATACAATGTATGTAGGGTTCAATGGAAAGGGGCCATACTGCGAAATATGTTCAGGCTCATATATATATATAACAAAACTTCCTAGTTTTTACATGTTCCTAACAATTATCTGCTATTTGGGGGAAGATTTTTCCATTCCCTTTCTTCTCTCATAACCAGTGTCTAACCATTACCAGTCTAAACTTTAGATGTGCAGTCTTCTAAATGGCTGGCAGGAAATTAGATGGTACACAAATCCTTTTTTTTTTTTCTTTTTTTTTTTTAAGTTCCTTAGTTTAATTATTTCTCTGTTCCCTTTCCCCACCCACTTCGACTTAGGAGCATCTTGATTTGTTGTTCTTCATGACAATATTTCCCCACTTCCTTTTAAAAAGTAGTTGCTATTACTTGGTAGTCATATGTTCTATGAGAGCCCCACCACAACATGACCTCTTGCAAGGAGGCTGCTACCAAGGCAAATGTCCATTGCTCTCCTCTAGGCATACCAGGGCAGTCCTGTCCCTGGAGGACTCTGGAGCTGTAGAAGCTGCCTGGGAAAGGGAGCAGAGTTTTCCCATAGTGATCCCAGAGCGATCCCATAGCTGACCACTAGCAGGCCCAGGAACCAAGTCAAGCCCAGATCTTGTTGACAGGATGCCACCTCTCCTCGTGTAAAATTATGAATAATATGAGCATGAAAGAAACTCTTCCTTCCTGTCCAGTTTTGTCTGCTTCCTTCTGTCTCTCCAGCTACTGCTCATGTAGAGTTTGGTGCTGGTTAAAATGGAAAGAAAATCAGTTCCTGTATAAGCCAACCCTTTCTGCTCTGATTGGATTTTTCTCCTTTTGTCTGTGTCTTTATTTGATTTAAAACCTTAAACCCCTTGAAGGTTTTCCATTAAGATTTTGAGCACAATTTGGAATGGGGGGGAGCAGTCAGAGCATTACCTAAAAAGTCCTATTTTATTTTTAGCTAATGGAAGAGGAGGGCTGATTGGATTAGCCCAGCAATGTGAGTACCTGATGCAGACTGCTATCAACACATCAACAGAGGAAGGGTTAAGTACAGTTTCTTTCACTTTCTCTCACTCACCCCTTTTACCCTCTCCTGCTTTGCCTTTCTTCACCCAGTAACTGACACTTGCAACAGCAGTGCAAATTCCTGGGCACGTTCTAGTACTGGTCAATACAGGAGTAAATCTCACAGTCCCTCCTGCCGTTTCGCATTTGCCACCTGACAGCAGTGGATGCTCAGGAAGACTGAGGGGTAAGGTTTTAAAGCTTTAGACTGGGCTTTAGCCGTGTGACATCTATTAAAGCAATTGGGAGCCAGGTGGCTAAAACCCAGTGCAATTCTTTGTAATGGTACCCCTGAGAGTGCCCATCTCCTTTTAGCACTACTATTGATTAGGCAATTCTTGACTTTGAGGAACAAAATTGGTGTGTGCATCAAGGTTCTTTTCCTCAATTTGGCCTGGTTTGAAATTAATCGTTCACCTTGAGCCATTTTTGTAAGCAGCTTTAAGCTTTGATAAATTTGTGTGATTTGATTTTTCTATCACCTTTCTTGTGGAGGCCTGTTGTTTACTAGTCTTCTCTAGGACATCTCCAGACCTGTTTGGTCTTTATCCTCATCTCCCACATTGATCCTGGTATGTTGTCCAGCGTGATTGTCCAAGCTCAGTAAAACGCTGGGTGCTTTATTTAATGGCTGCACACAGTGCACGGTCGGCAACATTGAGGCCAGTGGATGCTTGGTTTTCAGTAGGAGCGATGCATTTGATGAGGTAGACCGTGTTACTTACATCTTAGAGTATTGTCCAGGCCCTGCCTCTGTCTTGACTGAAATGATGTGGTGTTCTTAGAGGGAGAACATAAACCATGAGCAAGTTCCTCCTAATTTCAGAAACTCTTCATGAGTATTTGATATTTACTAGGGAGTGAAATGCCATGCAAAGGTACATAAATTTATACTTATGTTTGTGAGAAGGTGAAAATAAATATCTAAAAATAAGGAAGACTGTTCCCCAACCCTCTTATCTTTTGTACTTCTCTTCCAAAATATTCCCTGTTCCTCTTTATTTCTCAAGATTGTAGGAAGATTGTTCAGCATGTCATGTCTTCATTTGTGGAGAGGCAGGACAGGCTCTGCATGAGGATGTGCTCTTTACTTTGGGAGTTTTGTCCATTGTAGTTATTTATATGGGTTTTCCCGTCTGTTTCTTTTGGGTGTTCTAGAGTACGCTTGTGAACTGTTAGGTAATGCTAAGTACTGCCAGCCACAAATGACTGGCATTGAATAGCTTTTTCCTGCAATAAAACCCAAAGTGAAAGCTGGGCTGGACCTACATGGAAAAAGTTATCAAGCCTGTCCAGTACTTCAGCAGCTAGGTAAGTCTGTGTGGGGACTCTAGTGTCTGCTGCTGCATCACTTCTCTCAGTGCTGCTCCTTGCCTCCTTGTAGCCATCTTGCTCCTCTGAGTAAGCAGGCCAGAGAAGGTGGTATTTAACATTTGTGTGTGGCTGGAAGACCTTTTTTTGGATGTTTGGGTGTGGGATGAGATACAAACAAGTGGAGATGGAAAGGAAATTCAGAAACATAGACTTCAGAAAAATGAGTGGGTCTTATTCCTGTTTCTGTTCAAAATGGGATAAAGCAGTTCCTGAGGTGTCACAGGCAACCTAGGAAGTCCATCACCTCCTTGCCAAAGAATGTTGATTTAGGAGCCCCACAAATGGCTTTACAAGACATGCTTGTCGGTGTTGAGCTGGGAGGTTGTCAAAGCCCAAAACATTCTGTTTGAACAAGCTGGTGTATTCCATTGAGAAGTTGTTTCATCTGAAAATTCACAGTAAGTTCTACTGAAAATTCAGCTTATCATGAGCCGAGTGTGAAATGGATGCCAAGATTACAAGGACAGCAATACTGTAGGACTTCGACGGAGCTCCAAGAGAAAGAAAAGTATGCACCACCTCTCTTATTCCAGTTAAGTTCAATGGAAGTTTTTCTGGAACGATATTTTTAGAAATCTCAGCAGAATGACAAATTCCAAGCTCTGTTAATTTTTTTTTTTTGGTTGGTTTGGTTTTCTTATGTGTGAAATGACACAGAGCACAATTAGTGCAGAAACATGAATAATGAAAAATCTGAGCTGGATTGCCCAAGCCTGTGTAAAAATACATGCAACTTTGGTATTGAAGGCCTTGCCAAACTAATTAATGAAGCATATGCAAACATTCTACTTTGCAAACATCCTTTGTATTTCATTAGAAATTTCGTTCTCAGAAATCAGTATGGGGAATTTGGTAGAAAAAGGTATTTGATCTTTAAATTGTTGCTGTTGCAATAAAACACATCTATATGCTGTTTCACATTCACAGCTGATGTCATGTCACAAAGTCTGAGATTTGTAGAGAGCTTTATATTTGCATTGAAACCTCCTCTGTTTCAATTGAGGTTTGTCAGTCATGCAGCTGAAACTGGTGTTTTTCCACAAATATTTTAAGCAAAAATAGCTTCTGTGCATAGAACTAAAACAGATATTCCCCGTGTAGGTAGCACTTGCCATATGGGAGGTACTGCAGACATAAAAATGCTGAAGGCCAGAAGGGGAGCTCCTTCTTTCAGAGTTGACTGAGTGGGCTCACGATCTGTGACTCTCACTCTCTTTTGCAATGTTTTTTTCCATTTTACAGACCAAAACAGAGGGCCAAAGAGGTTGGGAGAACAGAGCTGTGCTTTGATGGTGAGAGAGAAGGATGTGTGTGTAGCTCTCTTCAACTGGCTTTTGATTCTTTTGCATTATGCTCTCCTTTTGAGCCAAATTGCTAGCTGGTTTTCCAGATTGGGAGGCAGCAGCAGGCATCAATAGTGAAAGGAGGAATTAATAGCATATTTGGTTCTACCTGTGGTGCAATCCTGTTTATTTGCAAAGAACCTACAAGGTCCCATTGCCTTTCCTGAGCATAAGAAAGATTCTACAATGGTTAACATATTTGCTATCAGGTCTAAAGCATCGCTAAACCAACACTTGTCTGCTCCTGTCTGTTATTTTTGGGTTTGTTTTTTCCCCCAGCTCATGCTTAAGTGTGTCTGAAATCCTTTGTCCTGCCTGTTTCAGCATTGCAATACCAATTTTGAAGGTAACCATTTGGTTCAACTGCTGCTTAAAACACCTTGCTATCTCTCTGTTTTGGATAATGGCTCCTGTTGCTTCATGTAGCTGGTTTCTTAAAGGACCTTATTTTTCCCTATATCCTAAATAAAGGGCTGTAAACATGTCCACAGATCTAAGCATGGCTTCATGAACTCATTCACAGGAAAATGTTTAAGTATGTTAAAGTATTCATTATAATTTAAAAGTGAGAAACAGTTTTGTCCAAATATTCTTCGCTCAGATAAAACATTGCTGCTTCCCCTGACCTCAGTGGAGGAGCACCATTTTATGTCAACAGAAGCTGTTGTCTATTAGTAGTTTTACTCGAGTCAACGATGTTGACTCTCAATCATTGTTTTTCTTCCCCGTGTTCTCCATTGAGGCAGTTTGGGTCCACACATTCAAACACAGGCTCAGGAGGATTTTTTTTTTTTTAATTCTCCATAGGAAAAATTTAACAAGTGGGCATCACCTGCTTAAAGAACTGAGGTAATTTTCTGTCACCAAAGGGCTGCTCGCCTCAGTGCTACAGTTATTCTGCTTAAGCACCGAAGTTCATCAGTGATCTCTTTGGTATGCTACATTTCATAGTATCACGAAAACAAGTGAGTCACAACTGCTCAAATTTGTTTCCTATCCTCTAATCTGGGATGTATCTCCCAGTAAAACAGGCAGGGGATGTTTCTTAATAGTTCTGTTGGCAGTTGTCCCCAGAAACCGCAAAACATGGATCCCAGATTGAGCCATAAAACTGAAGTTTTCCCAGAAATGCTGGGGGTGAACACCTGGGACTTCTCTCCCACTTTTACCATGGAGATAAGGAGCAAATGTACCAAGCTGTATTAAACATTCATGGCCTGGTTTTGCCAGGAGATAGTAGAGGTTGTTTTGTGGTGCCTTCCAGCGTATCAGTCTCAAATCCTGGGAAGAGGAGTGATGAAGCAAGGTGTCAAGGCCGTTATACAAGACTAGTCCTGAGGCATCCAACTAAAATGATGGCTGGCAGTGCCCAAGGAGGGAACGTCTTTAAGAGAACTGTAATATCTCACAGTCTTTGTGCCATGCTGTCTGTACCTTTCCCCTCGGGGGGCCTAGGAGCTTCAGCTTAGTGTAGCAGGGTGCTCTGGGAGGCATCCATGAACATGTCATCCCCGAGGCAGAGTGCCTTGCTGAGGGACGTGTTTGAATGACACATTGCAGTTCTCAGAGGAGAAGTTTTAGTCTGGTTTCCTGTGGAATAGAATACCCAAGAACAGAATAAAATCAGCATTTGGAAAACATTCTGTCCCTCTCTACACTGATTTTCCAAAGCTGCTTTTCGCTGCACGCCTAGAAGGTTCCATTCAATTAGGAAATGTAGAAGTGCGTGTACGTGGTTTAAAGCAGTGCATGGAGGCTATTCTATTTTCCAGACTCTTAAAGAATGTGACCACAGAGGATATCAACACAGATTTGTGGGATCATCTTAGAAAAGGTTGAATATAAAGTTTTGTTTGCAAATACATATGCCATCAAAACTTGATTTACCAATGCTGTTTACCATTTGATCAGATAAAAGAATATTAGCTCTTAAAAATGAGACACAAACTGAATTCCCTTTTCAATGCAGTATATAATAATACCGTATTTGTCTGGGCTTGTATAGATCCTTTTGTCATCCAGACAGACACATGCAGAAGTAGCCTTTGAGCCCCTTCCCACTGTTTCAACATGAAAGTTGTTTAAAACAGCAGAGGGCCAGGTGTAAAGAAGGTTCCGAAGCTTTGAGATGTTCTCTGGTGATTTTTGCTTCTGTGGTTTAAATGCTCCTGCCTGTAGCTCTTCCCCTGCTCCACTGCTGGAATTAACTACCAGAGAGTGACCCGTGCAATGTTTCCCCAGCACCTCTGACACTGAGCCCTGACGTGGGGAAGCAGAGGCATGTGTTGCTCTATGTGGGCTGGTAGTGAGTAGCTGGGACGGCAGTGCCTAGGACCACCACAACATTCCCAGGAGACTGTCATCATCAAGATTATGGCTCCATTTCCGTACGGAGGCTCGGTCCAAATCAGAATAAATACCTTAGTTCTTATTATATAGCATATTACAACAGAACAACATCAAGCCTGATCCAAAGTTCACTCCACTGGAGTTTTTCTTTTAGCTGCACTGGGCTGTGAAAGAAACCCAGTAAATGGCCTATGAGCAAAATTGCATAGAATGATCAACATGCAACTGTCATGCTGCATTTGTCTCCTGTCGTCAGTCATTATGAAAGCCTGCATAATTCTGGAGCAGAACAACAATTGCCACATAGCAAATTGCAGATTGTGTTTGCCAACCCACAAAACATCACAATATTTATTTTGAAACTTTATAATGCTATCAAGGGCAAATTCACTTTACCCGTACAAATAGCCCCGTTGAGACAACTTAGATTAGGCATGCGAGCAAAAGTGGGCAGAACTTGGCTCTGGGCGCAAGAAAAGCAAAGCTGGCTTCCTCCTGTGGCAGAAACAGGGAATGTGTAAGCACGGAGCTGGGGAGATACGTTACTGCAAGCGTACCGCCAGGGACCCGGGGAGAAATGTCAGGATACAATTGAGATAATGGTACTCTAACTCACCAGATTCATACCTTGTTCACTTTCCTACCTCGGTCATTTGGAAAGACTGCCTTTCTGCAGGTTTCATGCAAAGCACAGCATCCCTCAGTGCACCTCTGTACTTCCATGGATCAAATTTATCTGTGGTGTGAATGAGCTTACCTCTATCAGAAACAACAGCTCCATGTTTTGGAGTTAGACTCACTGAAAAACTAGTTTATATGTCTGATTTTTTTAATTTGGGTTATCAAAGGATTTTTAAAGTTAATTTTATTGTTTAGCACTGGAGTCATCACTGAGTTTAGGCGGAAAGGGGTTTTTTTTTATGTTCCATCACCTCTCTTGACAGGTTCTGTGCATACCAGAGGCGGTCGTCTTAACCCTGGATCAAAACCTAATCTCTCCTGCTTTCATAAAACGTTTTCCTCTAATTCTCTCCCTAGTAAATTATATTCTGTTCTTTGCCCTTGAATAATTTAAAAATGTATAGAATAAAGTGTGTGTGTGGGGGGGGGTTCTGTTCCATTGAGCGATACCTGGTAATCAAAATGCTGCATTCATATCTTGCTGCAATGATCTCATTTCTATTGGGACAGCACTCCTGTGAGCACAGGCCCGTGTTGTGTTCATCCTGTTACAACCAGATAAACTCATAATGTAGACAGATAAGAGCTATGCTCATTAATCTATTAATTGCCTATTGTCAGTTGTCAATATGTTTCGCTTGATGGGAAGCCAGAAGATTAGTTTGTATTGTGAGGATGTAGGTTTTTATTCTGTATTACTATTATTTTATTTTGATGTGTGGAATACTACGAAATGACATTCAAGCTGGTAGCGTCTCACCCAAACAGGGTAGAGCTGTCTGCGTTTTAAGTTTCTGAAACCAGAAAAATGTGATGCCCCAAATGGCTGTGAAATAAAAAGTATATTTTCAATCAGAGGACCCCGCAAGAGCTGTGACTGGGTTGAGTAACACGTTTTTTATGATGGGCATTCAGGACATCCTTAAAGTCAACACAGCCTGAGATACCCTGATTTCCTGGGGAAGCTGAAACTCTGTAGGGACTTCATTGTTCACTGGAAATTTGAGACTGATTTTGTCTGTGACTGGAGCTGCTGGAGCAAGATTTTATTATAATTGTGTGACCTTTAATACACCATGAAGAGATTTCAAGTTCTCTATTTTTCCAGCCTATAACAAATCAAATGTTTAACTATAATGTACAGTCACCAAGTTTACACCTTAAGAAGGGTGATTTTCAAGGGCTTATCTCTACAAAGAACAGTGGAGCAGAGACAGTTTCAAAAAAAGGAAAAAAGAAGGGAGAGGAACATCATAGAAGCACTTTATAGACCTATTTGAATCACAGCTTTAAGTCATTTATATCACGGCCAAAAAGCCCATCCATGTGTGCATTTAATAATGATGGCCAATTCTGAACGGAGACTGGAAATTTTCCTCTACGTGGCAGGAAGCAAAAAAAACCCCTCGCTGTTTCTGAGTTGGTAACTTGACCTGTTTGAATTATTTTATTACTTGCGAGACTATCAGCCAGGTGGCCAGCATTTAAACTCTGAGGACAGATCTGGGAATTGATTTCTGTGGAACTAGCATAGTTAAGAGGAGCTGATGATTAGGCAGCTCAGGCGTTTTCTAGGCACACTTAGGCAGCTTTGTCTGACAAATAGCAGCTCGTCTGTGGGGCAGTGATCTTCATGCCATCTATGCACAGGTTTGAAGGATACAGGCAGATCTTCCACGCTGTCCAGGACACGTAACAGTGCTACATGCCTGGACATAAGAACTGCCTTCCTTATTTTCTGCCTTGACAGAGGAAAGCAGTTTATTACCTCAATGTAGACAAGATGTGTTTCCCTCTGGTTGCAGTCGCTCTAATGACCAGTGTAGGAGTCCATTTGCAAGATCCAGAAGCCTCTGTTATTATTACTAAGGACGGTTGCGTAGAACAGAGTTTAATTGGATGCTTTTTCTCGGGGGGGGGGAACAGGACACGGACGGGACAGACAGACAGGAGTTTATTTCAAAATTTCAAGGAAAAAACCTGTTCTTTAAATGTGTGGGGGGGGTCTTTTAATATCCGGAGAAATTCTATTTTCCCTAGCTGTTTTAGTCTTCTGGGCTTCTTTCTTTCTGCAAAAAGTTAAGGAGGGAAATATATTTAAATTAAATGAAATTAGATGAAAGCAGACAGGATGAACAAAAATCTCCCTTTCCACTGAAAATGTGCCAAACCCCTTTAAAGCGAGGAAATTACTTTTCTCAGATATCATTAATGTTTTAGCTTATTTTTCTCCCAGTTTTGGAAAGTCACAGGTGTTATGATTTCACTCTTTCTCATCTCCTCTAACCTCTCCAGAAGAGAAGAGGTTTTGGAACATGACACAAGAGCAAAAGGTAAAATAAGAAACATAGAAAAAGAGAGAAAGGAAAAATCTCTGGCTAGCGCTCAGATATCTGTATTCACTGGACACCAGTCAGATATTTGTATTCAGTGCCTCAAAGGCAGAAAATGATAGAAAAGTGTGATTGGAAGTTTAATGCTTTGAAAACTTATTTAAGAATAAACCTGATCCATTTAAATGCCTGCAAAATAGAAAAAATCCAAATTTTGGATTTTTTCACATCTGCCTGTTTCAACAAACTTTTGCTTCTACGTGAGTGAGGTATGGTTGAGGTTAGGGGACCCCGGTGTGCTAGGCACTGTGCACACACTAAGTACATGTCATATCCTCTCCCTGAGTGTTTATTCACTGTTGAGGACTGAATTGCAGAGAGATTAAATGCCTCACTTGTGATCCCACAGGAAATATATGGCAGAGTCTTGAAATGGACCCAGCGCTCCCAAGTCCCAGATGAATGCCTTAACCAAAATCTCACTCTTCCTTATCATACTTTGTTTCTCTTTCTTTCCAATATCTTCTCTAAACATTTCTTTTGTTTGGTTCATTGAGGTCAGTGGTCTCAGCTTGTTGCAAGCACCACAGAATTTCGCCCTTTATGTTTTTTTCCTTTGTACATTGCCTATATATTGAGTTGCTAGCTTTGCATTTCTTCTTGCTCCCAGATCCCTCCCTACTGTGCAGAAGGTGACAGCTTCAGGAGCACAATGTTTTGTCATTTTTGACCCATGGGATAGTGCACACCCCTTTTTAGCCCATGTCCCATTGTAAGTCAGCCCCTTTTGATCCAGTCTCCATCCCCTTTTATTGACCAGCTCCCCTATTTCCACTAAATGTTTCAACCCTGCTGCCTCCTCTCTTTGTGCTTTCTTTAATTCTCAATATTTCTGCAGCAGGACTGAATCTGCCATCAGTTTGTTTAGTGGAGCAGAAGACAAAGCCAGGCTGGTGCTGCTGCTATTGAATAGGTCATTGGTGACAACAACCTGTGCTGCAGAAGTTAGCCCCCACTGACTCTGTTTTCACTCCACCTGAATGGAAGCTCCCAGGAGTCTTTCTTTAAAGAGCCCAGGGGTGGGGAAGGCAGGAAAATGGAAAGAAAAGGAATAAAACAATTATAGCAATAACACTTCAACTTTCTCAGTTGTGCATGGACTTGGCTAATCGAAATGAGAAGTACCTGTAGAATGGGGTAGGTTAAGAGGTTGTTTTTTGGTCCCACCGTGGCCTCTGCAGTGGGGGGCAGTGACTTTTTGCATCTCTAGATTTTTTATCTGTTGTTAGGTTAGGTGCTGTCATCTTTAGAAACAAGATCTTTTTCATAAGCACTTGCCCTTAGTGAATGAGGTATAGCCATGGCCAAGAAGGGGAATGGTCCTTGTCTGGGCCACCAAAGGTAGATCACACCCAGTACTGCAGCTCTGACTTCTCCTGACCGAGCTAAAACTGTACCTTCGTGGTGACTAACAGCAGGGCCATGCCTACCAGGATAAGGAGGAGAGATGCCGGGCATGCGTATAACAAACCCCATCTTCCAGTGCTTCTAGAATATACATCCCTCATCTTGAGAAGTTTTCTAATTAAAAAAAATAGGTTTTGGGTTTTTTTGTTTTAATTATACTGCAAGAGACAACAATATAGTCTACGTTTTGATCTAAATGAAGTCCATTTTATTTAGACACAAAAGGAAACAGCAGCCGTCTTTGTTAGTGTGTGCTGAGGCTAAAACTGCATTAGTCTTATAGGGCAAAACAATTTGAACTGTAGATATAGGAAATGATATGCATAAGGAAGGAAAACATTGGTTGTGATGGACAAGTTCTTAAAATGTAGTAGGCAAGTAGTTTTAACAGGTTCACAACAGATGTCCAGCCAGAAATTAAAACAGAAATGTGAAAGAAGAAATAGATGCTGAAAATTTTGAAATCTAGTTTTTCAATGTACTTTTGAGCCATGTAATGGATTTTCCTGAAAACCTCCAGATAATTAGATCTTTGTTCACAGATTACATAACGTAAATACTTGGGGGAGACGGACTTTCTCCATACAAAGAGGAAATGCATTTTATGATAAAAACTGGGTGCAATTTTAATATAGAAGAAAAGGGGAAGAAAAGGGGGAGAAAGAGCAGTGTAAGAGTTCATGGACCAACATAAATTTGTTTCTCTTTCTGTATTGCAATAAAGAACATGCAACTGGTCAAAGCTGGTCAAAAGTGGTAGAAAATACCACTGAATATCTTTTTTTTTCCTGAATATCTCCCATTGAGAGTAAGAAAAAAACCTATTCACACAGCATATACAAGTGTATGAGTACATATATTGTACATGCTGCTCCAAGTTTTACACGAGCTGTTTACCTGAGGGATTTAATTCTCATACAACTTTTTTCTGGTTCTGCAAAAACTTCAGGGTCTCGAATAAATTTAACATAGCTGAGGTGTATGGCAAGAGGGTCATTATTTAGCCTCACCATTTGTATTTATGCAGAATAGTGTCTGCTTTATTCAGTAGAAGGCTGTTTCTGTTAGCAAATCGCTTAAAGATTGTGATGATGGGGATGCCAATAATCAGAAGAGGGAAAGTGCTAAGCATTAGAGTACAGCATAGCTTCCATATCATAGGTTTTAGAAATTGTTAATGTTTTGATGCTATGTCTTTGAGGCAAACAGAGTTTAAACATGATCATCACCAGGATGGATTGATCTTACTTTGGGGGAAGATAAAGTTGCATCATATTGCATTGATTTTCTTTGTGGCTATTACATGACTGTCCACCAGTTGATCATGGTGTTGCTGTAGCATGATGTCCTCACCTCCCTAAATGGATTTACGTAGTGTTCTTGCACAACTGGAGAATTATTGAAAAGATATTTTTACTTTCTTGGTCCTTTCTCCCTAGTATAGAGCCTTACCAGTGGTGACAAGACCCTGGAGTGTCTATCTGTCGCCCAGCACCAGTGCAGCAGGCCTCAGGGGTCTCAGAGAGGCATGTTCAAGGTCACTTTCTCAGTACATTCGGGGAGCTCCAGCTCTCCCAGGCCCCTGCTCCACCCTTCCTGTGGGAGTGCTGTGTGAAGCCCTGTGATATATGGGCAGCTCCCAGCCAGCTTCTTAGGACTTCTTGTGCCAGTAGTCAGGAGCTGTGGTTGTAGCTCTGTGGTGCAGCTTTGGTAGGACAACCACATGAAGAGAGGGCAGGGAGCTCCTGGTCCTCTGGTGGAGGTGCCTGGGGAGGGTCAGGCTGGCACAGCTAGAGCTAGAGAGCAGCGAGCAATGGTAAGAGTGCACAGGGCTGGAAGTCTGCACGCCATTTGACAAAGCAGCATGGGCAGTGGACTTGCTAAAGATGTGGCCCTGGCAGTTTTTCCCATAGTTCATCAAAACGATGCTTATTTCCAAATTGTTTCATGGAATCTAACCTGAGTCTTAATCGCCCTTCATGATCTCCTATTGTTATAGCTGACCTGACATGCTTTCCGAGCTCTTGTGGTTTGTCCAAGCTGGCTTTTTGATGGGTAGAATAATTTTTGACAAATTTTTCTACTTAAATGGTTTCAAGGTCTTAAAAATGTCAGACTTATGTTTAAATACTTTGGTAGAAAAACTTCTGATTTTAAGTTCAGAAACAAATTAGAAAACATTTAAATTAAGTGGTCAAGTGGAAGTTAAATGTCCCAAGGTCGTTGAAACAATACATTTGATGAAAATGAACAAACTGAGTAGTCCTCTAATTTTTAGTTACAAACACTTTCAAGATTTTGAGAGTGGTTTTTATCCAAAATTGGGGCTGCAAAAATACACAACATCCAAAAATTTCTGAAGGAGAGAAAAACTGTTCCCATTTGAGTTCTCATTATTTACATCACTACATTACTGTTCTAATTTGTAGCATTTTACACCTACTTTGCATAGCAATAAGGCAAACACAGCCTTATAAATAAAGATAAGGATGTGGAACCTGTTTTGTTGAACTGGGACCCAAATGATTTCAGAGGGAATAAGGACAGAGAAAAACAATGCTTTTATGTATTTTTCAATATTTGATAGTCTTCTGTTTTTATTGGACTGAGTAGGAGTCATATGATCATCTAGTTTCACATAAGAAATACTTTTTCTTATGTCTGAATGCTTAAAATTTTTGTTTAAAAACAAGGAGTAATTCTGGATTGCTTTCAAGAACTGGCAACTAACCCAGAATTTTCATAACAAATGAAAATTAGCACTATTGAACATTTTAAAGAAAAAATGTTTATTTACATGTGAAATATGGAGACACGTTGAAAGTCTGTCTTCTAGGAGCCCTATTTGCTACTGGTATATCACTTATGCAGTGAAAATTACTGTTCTGCTATCGGCAGTGATTAACATTCACTCCTTCCACTTTGAAATATGCTGTTTGAAGTATCTTACCAAATGCTGATACCTTACAAGAAAACTTGGAAAAATATTCTACTGCAGATGGTGATTTTGAATTCCAGGCACTTTATCTTAAAATTCTTGATTTTGATTTCATAGTGTAATGATTATGATCTTTTTCAGCATCTCTGTGGTAGCTCATTGTGCTAGTAATCACATCACCACCAGTGTGAGTTCAGAGGAGTATACACGTAGCAAAGTTTGGAGCTTCAGGACCTTCATAAGGCTCCACTCTCTACAAATATCACAACTAAATCATTGCCTAAAAGCTCCGATATCTTCAGATGGTGCCCATTTGAAACATAGTGCTTTCAAATAAGATAGTTTGTTTGCTTCACCAGAAGGAGTTCCCGTAACGGTGGCAGGGGCGCTGGGTACTTTTTGCTTTCAAGGACATTCCTTTCTCTTTCAGGTTCTGGTCTGGGGTGAAACATAACATTCATTTAGAGGCTTAAACTCAATTGGTTTACCAATGGGCTAAACACAGCACTAAGAGAGCACAGGCACCAAACAGCTTTGTCTGCATATTGACTATGTTCAGAGATGATTTAACAGACGAGATTGACTGGATCTTAATTTGAAAGACTATTACCCCATCCTTGCTTTCATGCGACCTACCCATCCTGCCCTCTTAATTTATAGTCATAGCAGCCCCTTTTTTTCATATTGCAGTGCTATAAGAACTCTGAGACGGCAGTTACCTACCCAGTAAAACAGCTGAAGTCATTGCATCTGTGTTTAGAACTAACTTGTCAGAAGTGAGGAGAAACCAGTACTCTGTGTTCTGCACCACTAGGCACAGACCTCCCTTAAATGTTCTACAGATCATCAAGGGTGGCTAAAAGCAAGACAATCCCATAAGGAAGCTATTAGTAGCATGATGGGCAAAGCAGTCTGCTCTAGTGATACGTGCTGACCAAAAGGAGCAAAGATGAGGTTCCACTGAAATTTAAAACAATGAAGTAAGGTGAGAATTCCTCTGCAAAACTGCATCTGCATTTAACACCGAGGGTATGTGGTTACACAGCTCCACTGTTGTAAAATTACCCAGATACTAAGAACGTTCAGTAAACCTACTTTATTACACCAAAGTTACATTTACAGGCATGCAGTAAAACCTAGGCGTTAAAACGATCCTATGAAGTTGCTTCACAGAGCTCCAGAAATGAGATAACCGTACAGAATTCCTCCACCGATGGCAGTGGCGTGGCAGTGAGCTTCTTCCACTAGAGCTAATTTATAAATGTTGGCAATCCTGGTTCTATAGGAGCAGAGTTTCGTGGGCTTTCAAATGACTGGAGCATTCTTTGTAGCTGAAAATAAAACTTGTAGGAGTTAATTTTCTTAAATGCATGCCCAGTGTGAGTTTGTTTGTGTCTCATAGCAGAAAGGGATTCAAGTACAATGCAGCAAGAGAATTAATCACTTCTGCTGCCCTCTTGATTTTTCACTAAGTGAAGCACAACTGCACTGAATGTGACAGGTAGCATCTGATACCGAGAACTGGACATGTAGGGAGCTGCCAGTTATACGCAATTTTTGCTGAAGTATAATAGAAGTAATATGACAGCTTATGGTATGTATCACAGGACCAGCACTATTTTGTTAAAGACTAGACATTGTTGATTTCATTTATCACAGTAGTTAGGTGTGTCTTGGTCTTTCTCCGTCCTTGTCATCCTCTCGATTTGCTGACTCCATTTAGTTTCATCATAAAATTTGAAGAGACTTGTACTTTTTGTCACTCTCGGGTACTTCTGAAGACTGTAGGAGTTTTCTTTCTGAATTTTCAGTTCATTGAGCTGCAGATAGATGTTCTTTCTCATCTAAAACTCATCACTTCCTTACCATTGGAGAAAAAAAAAACACATTTAGGAAATTAGTTTCTGGCTTTCTTCAATTTGTTCCACATACAACTGCTCATCAACAGTACAGCAGCAAGGAATTGGCATGCAGCTACAAGTGTGTGTTCAAATTAAAAGTGTATTCTGCGCTTTTATTCTTGTGTTGTGCAGCAATTATGGAAGGAAAATATTTTTACCAAGAAACCAAAAGCACATTAACACCAAGGAAAGCTGTTGCCACCTCCTACCTTCTTTATAAGCCAGTAAACAAGGAGAGAAGCCACGGCAGGGTCACTGTAGGGAGTAGAAGCTGTGCTTGGTGTGACTCCCCCTCTCTTCTTTGACAACCAGTCTTGAATCCTTGGCTGACATAAATGGCCACAGCTCTGGTGTCTCCGCTCGCCTTCCCTCCTTTCATAAAAGCAGTGAAGTGTATGCAGTAGCCTCACAAAATACATATCGGATAATGTTTAAAGAAAAACTCCTTGTTTTTTAATTACTATAATGTTGAGGTGCAGGAAACTGAAGACTGAAGATGCAAACTAAAAGCCTGAAATTTCCCACCTAGAACCCTGCATTGATGATGGCTGTCTGTGGATCAGGCCTTAATTCTGGGGCAGAGAGGACTGATTTGTGGTTACCTAATGTCAGCTAGAAATTAAAGGTGATCTCTGTGCTTTTGTAAACAGGTTGCAAATGTAAATGCTTTAACTTTTTTTTAAATTTGGGGGGGGATGAGGAGGTTACTTTCTCATTAAATTTGTGCCCTGGGAAAAAGAAAGGGAGAAGGAAAATTGAACCTAAGGAAATTATTTCACTTCGTTTATTTCTATGATAGTTTTTCATTCTGACTCTGTGTTTCCCCCCATTCTCTGAAATTCGAAAGGCACAATTTTCACTTTTTTCTTTTTTAAAAATAGGATGTGCTGTGCTTTCAAAAATGGCCATGGTTGGCTTTTGTGCCACACGGTCCCAGAGCCTCTCAGAGAAGTGTGCTCTTTATAGAATAAGAGAAGTGTATTTTTTATTTTTTTTAAGAATACCTTATAAATCATGAAGTGAATCTCCTCCTGCCTTCCTCCCACCCCCAAAAGTGGGGAGCTGGGAGTTACAGTACGGAGCAGCCTATTGTGGCTCTGTCACTTATGCAAAGAGGTCATGGATGATGGAGTCTGGAATACAAAAGGTGTAGGGCACTCTGCATCTACGAGGAGGGGATCAAAACAAATCTCCTTTATCTAATGCAGAACCTATTACTGAATCAAACGCGGGGACATGAAGGGTCCAAGTGTGCTTTTAATAATCTGTGTTACAAACAGACCGTAATCTGCACAATTAAGCTTCTTGGAGTTGGCAGGATTTTGTGCAGTTGGCAGTTTTCCCCTTGAATAAAGGTCAGAAAGAGGGGAGTGAATTAACCGATGAATACCTTTTTAAAGGTATTCTATAATTCCATTGAACGTTAGAAGTATTTCCTTCATTGCGCTAGTGGCTCTAGGGAAGAGTGAGTTCAGTGTCCTAATTTAAAAGCCTCCCTATTTCAAGAGTAGAGAGATGCTGCACAATAAGCAAAGGAGTAAAGGGGAATAGGAAACCTCCCTCTGTCACTGCGTAGGTGGGAGCTGGGTTGTCAGCATGCATCTGATTGTAGCACGCTGTGGATCGGGCCCTGGGGAGCTCTGCTCATGTGAGTGTTACCTTAGAGTTGCCCTTAATAGCTATCACTGACTGTTTTCTAGGTTACCATGAGCGTTTCCGGACCCCATGGAGAAATGGCAGGGACCTTGCATACTCCTTCCTGGGTGGGCATCTTGCTATCCAGAATATGATTTCTTCAATACAAATGCATATTCTCTTTCTCACAGGGAGATAGAGTGTATGCAGTTCTACCCAAATGGGTGGTGTAGGGTTGCTCTCCCAGTAGGATAGCCTCTTTTCTTGATTACGATGATGAGAAAGTGTTTTCATTTAAAGAGGAAAATGCTTGAATGGTTTTCTCATCCCTCGCCCCTCCTCTTGGCAAGCAAACGCATTGTTGGGGCACTGGGTTTATCACAGGCCAAAGGGGGAATTCTCTTAGGAGCCTCTTGTTGAAATGTTGGCAACACATCACTGAGCAGTTCTAAAGACCTCAGGAAGCCCCAAATTTCTCTGAATTTTCCCACCACCAGCCTCGATTGTAGTTGCCTCTTTGGCCTCGCAAACTTTGGGAGAACATCAAGGAATGTGCTTGCAGCCGCCATAGTGTGCTCCTCGGCATAGGGGCAGCCCCTCGGGATGGGAAGGAAAGTTGATTGGAGAAAGAAACCACCCACGTACTAATCTTTTTGTTTCCCGTAGTTATTTTTTCTTCACTTTTTTCCCCTCACAAAATACACTTACGGGAAAGGCATTATTTGCCAGGATCTTTTCTGGGAGAGTGAGCTGGAGAAGCTGTGCTGCCTTTGCTGTCCACAGATTCTCAGATCCTTCAAAAGCCTCTGTCCAGCTGTCTCGCTCTCGCTGCCGCTGTGTGGTGCGGTCTGACTTCCTTCATCTTTTGTGTGTTGCCGCTACAGTGTAAAATCAGGGGGAAATAATTTTCCTCCATTTACACTTGACCATTTTGGGGCAAATTAATTCTACTCCCATTTACTTGAAGAGAGGCTTGCAGAATCATGGAGAGAGGTGGGGGAGGAGAGGCGAATTTTTCTGTGCGTCTGCAAATCAAACATGGTCTGACCGAAGTCTCCTTTTCTCTCTTCCCCCCCCCTTTTTTATCTTTTCCATTTTTACTTAGGTGCTAAAGTTAAATGTTTGCTGAATATAATTTCAAATGACAGTTTAACTTACTATTTTAACCAAAACTGTAATAGAAAAATATTTTCCCTGCATTGTTAAAATGCAACTCGATTCCTGCTCAGCTACCCACATTCTGTAAACAAGAATGCATATTTGCTGTTGATGTGTGGAATATATTTTTTTTAAAATCACAGAATGGATTAAGAATTAAACTAGAAACAAGATGAGGAAAAAACCCTCAGAGCTGTAATCAAACATCCATTCCAACAGCTGAAACATGTTATTACATCTTTCAGCTGATTTATCGTACCCAAAGAGATTTCATAATCATTCTCAGTATTAAAACAAGGGGAATAGAGGCACATTTCAATAACAATGATTGTTGTTTGGAGAATGCCAATCATGTCTAGGAGTGTTATTTACATCAGACAATATGTAGATATTGTGCCTCCAAGCCTGTTCCTGTTCGGTTTTGTTCTGTGACTTACACAAATGAATGTTAAAAAATGTTGACAACGAGGTTCAATAGCTAAATACAATAACCGGGGTCCTGCTGACTTCCTTTTGGGAGGAGAGAAATCTTTACCACATAAGTAATGCAATCTGATGTAGAGATAAATGCAGCTATAAATGTCTGAGCTATCTTTGGTATGAAAGGTGGGGAGAAATTGAAAGTGTGTACTAATTTTAATTTGTATTCACACATTAGCTATAGCTAATTTGAAAACAATTAAAAGACAGGAATGAGAAAACCAGATGTGGAGCAGTGGAATGTATTACAGAGAAGCAGGCTTCGCTTTGTGTTATTTTCTAACACACAGTTTTATTTTTGCTGGTGTCTGTCACAAATCCTAAAATACCATTACAGAGTTAGCAGATGGTTCCCAAGTATTCATACCTGATAAAGCCTCCTGGGTGATCAAGCACTGAAAAATCAATATATTTTTCAACTTTCAATGGCTAGCTATTCAGTTTCATTACATCTTGCTATTCCTCCATGGCTACTGTGATATGGACACTTACTTCACCATTGCATTAAGCTCTAATCTCCGGGCTGGCTGATACAGGCAGTTAATGAATAGCTAGAGTACCACCTCGGTATGCTTCACAATTCTTCTGATCTCAGTAGGATGTTTCGAGTACTGTGATCTTGTGTTTAGTAACACCCCACTTCTTCCCCCTCTTTTTTTTCCACACATGCACAGACACCCCTCTCCAGCTGTCACCTTGCTGAGCTCTGAAAGGAAAATTCAGTAAATACACATTTGAGCAGAAATATTTTGCTGTGACATTTGACTCTTTTAAATAAATAATATCAGCAAGTCGCAGTAAGTCAGATCCATGCCCCCTGGGTGACCATATGAATCACATTCTTAAATCTATCATTTTCAATAAAGCCACAACTAGAGATAGGTCTTTAAAATGTCCTGCTTTTGTTTCCAGATTATCTACATCACCCACAAAATAGCTATGCTCTCCGACTGACTGTTAATGCTTTCTTTAAATCACGTTTCTTTCCCCTTCTCCTAACTTAAACTCGTAGTATGGGAAAGTTAACTTGCAGTACATGACAAAATGTCCACCAGCTTTGTAATTATTACAAGTACCTGATTATCAGTCTTTGCCATGCATTTTGGCCTTGATCGGGGCTAGATTTCTAACATGAGGCATCTTCTTATACTCCAATTTGCATGAAAAAATAAGTGCAAGTAAAATGCTAGTGAATGCATAAAGTATGTGCATGTACACGGGCACCCTCAGAAACTGCAGTATCTTATATATTTTAATTTTCGTTAGTTAGTTCGTTAGTTAGGTTTCACTGAATTTTGCTATTCAAGTTTATTTGAGGTTGTGGTGGGGGTTTACTGTCATTGTTTTCACACATGAGGCAAAGTCCAATGACACAGACCAGGCTTATTTTACATGCACCCAGGCACCATGACATCAGTAAGCCTTGGGGCATCCAGAAAACCTATTGAGTCTGATTAAGGTATATCTTAAATTTCAGACATAGGTCTTGATTCAGTCAAAAGTGCAGGAGATGAGAACCTTGAAATGGAAGCGTAAATATAAACCGTGTGAATACTTCCTCTTTCTTAGCTGCATGAAAAGCAAGAGCGAGTCTTTGCATGTGCCATGGCTGTGTATGGAGAAGGTTGATACTAATTAACAAGAGCCCTGTCTATCATCAGTGCTTGTGCCTGGCAGCTCTCAGGCAGTCGGTACCACTGCTGCTGCCTCCCCCAGAGACCCCTTCCTCCCAGAGCAGTTAACACAGCAGCAGGAGGCGGCCAGGGCTCCGCGCTGTCGAATGATACACGTGCCTGAACAGCCGTGGCCCCACTCTTGCCAAGAGCAGCGCTGTCCTTTGATGGTGTCCTCCGTGATGTCTTGAAATAGGTACTTGTTGCATGGTGTTTCATGCGCTGATTCCTGTGCAGTGAAATGCCGTGGGTCCAAACTCAGCGGGCTGTCCTCCATCTTGATTCCTTGCTTTGCTTCTTGAAAAAGTGGCTTTAAAATTTGTTAGGTTGGGGGGAATTCATCACCAAAGTAACTACAAATTTTTGTCCACTGGACTCCTTCCTTGACTTGGGCTGCAGGTATTCAGCCTGTGCTGCCTGACCACGGGAACCAAATAACTTTGGAGAAAAAGACCCGTGTCATCTGCAAGCAATTTTATTAACATCTGAAGCACACAATTGTGCCATGTAGGACCCGAGTCCACGCTAGAGCCCTTTCATTACCCTGCTACGCGGCTGGATTTATGCTGGTGGAAGTCCTAGCTCAAAAAGCTTTTGTACAATGATTAATTGACCTTAACAAGTTTAAGGATGCTTATTTGCACACAGTTATGAAGTGTTGCAATATGTCACAAATGAGAGCGGCTTCTATTATAAACATAATGGCATAAACAGTGAAAGCTGGTTATATTTCCTTAAAAGTTCATTGCAGGGAAATGGGGAAGCTTGAGAAGCTAAACAAATCCAGGCAATAATGGAAATGTAGCATGAAATTACTTCTGTAAACAACAGCCATTCATTATTTGAACATTTTTCATAAGAGAGTAAGCAGATGAGTGTTGATGTTAAAGGGTGTGTGTGGAGGGGGGAGGAGGAAGAGGGGACGTTATGAATTTCGAAAGAAATCTTCCAGTGGTATACAGACAGACGTACATCTGTTTAAAAAAAGAGGTATGTAAAGCACTGATTGATCCCTGAATATTAACAATCGATGCCATTTTCTTCATTAATTTCTGAGTGGAGCACAAAGAAAGGTATATTTGATTTAAGGGGAAGAGAAGGGAGCACTATTTAATGTTGATTTGGTGTAGTGAATAACCCCAGAGAGAAATGTAAATACCAGGCTGCAATAACATGACAGCACACTAATCATATTTACAAACGATATTAAATCTGTCCATTGTGCTTGCCTGGCTGCGGATTGGCCCAACTGTAATTGTCACTGTAACCAGCGCTGGCTTGTGGGAGAATTTAACTGCAGTGATATAAGGTGAGTGCTAGGCTTATTATTACTTTATTATTACCCGGTTTATGTTTATTAAAACAATTTGTCATGCAGAACAGGAATGGGAGAATGGGAACATTAAATCGTGCTGTACTCAACCTGAAGAAATGAGTTACAATAAAATTAATGGCAGGCAGGCCACAGCTGACACTTGTAGCCGTGTGGAGCAGCTACACACTGGTTCGTTTCATTTGCTGATCGTTTCTTGTTAGGGTCACGCCATTAAACTTACATATTGAGAACTACTGAAAATCTGAGGCAATGAAGGTAAAGTTTATGAAGCAAAAGTGGGATTTTTTTTTCTGCTGCTAATGCATTCCTTTCAATTATTACAGAAATCAGGAATGCAGATTGAAAGTTTAAATCATACTGAGTTATTAAAGACGTGTGTTGGAGTGAATGTCCTTCAATTTTACAGAGGCTTAGAGAGCTGAGAAAGAGCTGAGTTTAGGCTAAAGTGAGACCATTCTCTAAAGGCTTTGAGCAAAGAGAACAGCGAGAATAGTGGTCATGAAAGGTCTCATAACAAGTTTAATAAAAGCTGCTTTATTTTCTTTCCCTGGAACTCAAGGGGTCCTTATTTGATATCTTCAAATTTATTTCAGCCCAAATCTTCATTATTTTAAAGTAGAGGCAGGAGGCAATGACCATGGGAATAGCATTGAGCCTCTTGGAATTCAGCAAAGAGGCACAGTGACATAACCCCCTCTCGTGACACAATTACGGAAGAAATTAAAAGTGTCAGGCTCTATGTACTTTAGCTGCATAGAAGAAATCTGGCCTCCTGATGAAACATCTTTGTACATGAAAAAGTAATACCCTGCCCTTGTTTCCCATTATACAACAATGTTAAGGAGTCTTCTGGGGTGATTATTAGGGATTTGGTGAAGCACAATAAATGCTGAAGATTAAATCTGAGCACTAGCAATTAGTATTGGGGGAGGGAGAGCACTTTTTTTTTTCTCTTTTTAAAAAGTATTTATTAATGAAGCTATTTAAAGAAACCGAGCCAACTGCTGAAGTTAGGAAATGTGAACCTTTCATTTCTAGCAGTTTTATACTTGTGTAAGTCCTATAAAGTCCACGGGGTTATTCTTGATTTATACCAGTGTGAGCAAGTAGAAGATCAGTCTGTCTCTGTGGGATTTTTTTCCCTCATTTTCCTTTTTTTAAACTAAGATAGTTTTTTAAGTCTTAGAGAAAGCCTTCAAAGACGGGGATTTAGCCACATGTTCTCTACCTGTGTCCCCAGTCTCAAGGGCTGGACCAAGCATCCAAGAGCTCAGCATCCAACCACCGCAACAGAATACTGGAATGGGAGCTGAACTCTCTGGAAAATCTAATTTGGAGAAGTGAGTGAAGATACTTAAAAGATCTTGGTTTGGAAAACTGTTTTTTGCTTTTGTTTTTCCAGTAAGGTGAATGAGAGATGTATCTCTTAGCGAAGTAACTTCACATTCAGTCTCAGTGGTGAAGCCACTGCGATTGCAAAGGCTGCTCCAAACCTAAGAAAAATGCATGGGAAAAAAAAAATCCCTTTCCTTACTTAGCACTTCCTCACAAGCTGATCACCCCCTTGAAATAACAGCCGCTTTTCTGAGAGCACCAGAAGGTTTCTTTGTGAGTATAAAAGGAGAGACCAAAGGCCTTGGCTCGCAGATTATTCTGCCTGGTGAGGTCTAATGCAAGAAGTGTAATCCACTGCGATGGCAAGCACACACAGTGGACCCGTGTCTTGGAGCCCCAGTGACTCGTCGGGTTGTTCCTATCTGCCTTTTTGACTTGGTGCTACAGTTGCAAATAAAAGCGAAGTGGTTTAGAGAAACAGGAAAATCACTGAGGGGATAATTCTTTCTGTGACGGTGGGCTCCGTGGTTGGTAGCCTTCCTCTGAGGGATGAATTGAAGATGTGAGGAGGGAAGGGTTTGGGGGCTTGGATGGTCTAAGTACGGACAGCTGGCTGCTGTAGCGCTGGGTGCATTGGAAACATAGCAGGCAGCAGATACCCATATATTGCTGGCTTCGAGTCCTTTTCTGTGCCCTCTTTTACATTCATTTAAAAGAAAACACATTTTATTAATACGTGTTGACCTGCATGGCTTGCTAAATAGGCTTTTAAATGTTACAGCACAGTGTTGACCCAGCATTTTTAAAAGCAGGATTTTAACATAATCTTCCATCTTCATTTGTATTTTTGTAACACTCAGTAGACTTGGAGAGAAACCAGTTAGTCCTTTATTCCCTTATGTGTAAAAACTCATGAACTCTAAGTAACGCATACACTGTAAGTGTTTTCCTGAATTGCAGTCCTTATTCTATGTGCAAACATCCCTTTGACATGAAGGACAAGGATAGAGTATAGAATTTTGAGTCATATTTATCACTTGGATTATTAATAATAATAACATTTGGCATCTTTATAGCACTTTACATTTTCAAAATGCTGCATAAACATTAACTAAATGGTAGTTAAGTGTGCATAAATGATATTCAGAGCCATTACCCTCTACCATGCTAAAGCAGTCACTGTGGGTCTGCACTGAAACGTGCGTACCGCTGCTTGTTGGAAAATCTTTACTGTTCATGTGAAGTATCAGCTTTCCTGGAAGAACCAGACTGACCATTTTTCATTTGGTTTCACATGCACCCGAAGGCTTTTGTCCATATTATGGATTAATGGTCTGCAAAATTTCAGTTTATTGGGGAAAAAGAAGTTGTTGATTTTACTTACAGCAGCATAAAAACAAATAAAAATAAAGTAAAGGGCTCAGAAACCAAAACACTACTCTTTTTTTAAATCACATTTTAGTTTGATTCTTGCCACAGCCATGCATTTTATGCTCTGTTTCCTGGCTGTGGGGCCCACTTCTGCTGCACCACATACATTCAAAGGCTAGGTGCTCCCAGGGTTGCATGCTCAGGGACCACTCTGACCCTTCAGAGCCAGCTGATGTGCTCTTTGTGGTAGTGTAACCTGCCCCCCAAAAGCGGTGGCTTTCAGCCCCTCGGTGCTTGGCATGATTTTCCCCCTGACCTGCGCCATGTAAAAGTACAATGGACCAGAATGTTGTGTCAAGCCATTAACACCTGGAACTCATAATGGTCCAACATAAAAGAAGGAAAGTGAAGGGTGACGGACCAGAATGTTACAGCAACTCCTTAGCGCACCTGGCTCCAGTGACTCCTATCACTTGGAAACAATAATGGTAATTGATCCCTCCTGACAATATATAGATCATGGCCCAAAGAGTGGGGTGATACCAGAACTTCAAGATCTAGTAAGTTCTGAGCTTGCACAGCTGGTGGAAAGTACCAGAATATCCCATTGTTCGAGTCGGGCTGGAGTGGAAAAGTACCTGACAAAAGTAAATTATCTCAGACCCTACAAGTAGTGATTCGAGCGGGACCCTTTGAGCTCTTCAAGATTGCAGTGGGCTGTGACCAGCATCTTCCCCGGGTTGGGATGCTGCTCAGTCAGACACCTTGAGGATTAAAAGGCCAGGGTGAGTCAACCCCCCTTGAGTCTTAGTTATTGCCTGCTGAGGAGTGACGATGCATTATGAGTATTTACTCCAAACTCGAGAAGAGGGAAATTTTAACTGTAGGCTAGGCTCTCTTTCATACACCTCTCTGTCCACGTGTCTCTAATATACACATTAGCTCTTACGAGTGTGGGTGATCTTACACTTTACTGGATCCAAATACTTTCTGTCAATTTGTCTGTGTGCGCATAAGAGGTTAAAAAGGGCACCTGTCGGTTTACTGGAGTCACACACTGTGAAGGGATCTTTGGTCCTAGCAGTTAAAAACTTGGGTGCGTGTGTGTGTGCAACCCCTCGAGTGGTGTGTGTTTGTGCTCATATGCATATATATTGCTTTGGGATACCTTTTAGTAAGTTAGTCTGAATCTTGTCATTTTTGAATCTGTAATTAAGTTGCTGTTCAATTATTTTGTTAAATCATCTTGTAAATCCTTAAATCGGTTAATGATTAAGTGCTGCTAAAATTCAGCCTCTTGATCTGCCTCAAATCATTAAGAAATTTTGAATTGCCGCTGAATCGTAACTGTGTCAAATATTTCCATCTGTGACACTGGTGCATGAGTCAGTATTGCCAAACAAGGTGCTACTCAATGTCCATTGAATAGGGACTGCGCCGGGGGCCTTTTATGACCCATTGTTTTCCAGTGATGTGAGACTTCTCATGCATGGCTCTCAAAGACAATATCTGTACTTGCCTTATGTTTATCCCCCACCCCCAATTTGCAACATACTTTTTTTGTAGCCACATAAGCTTCTATTGCAGTAATGCTTGTTTTTTCTTGCTTTAGTGCCTTTCTGCCATTTCAGTAAAACAGGGAGTGGGGAAGATTTTAGAAGCGTCTTGTATCCCTGTCAGTGGCTATGGCAAGTATGTACCTGAAAACAATTTATTGTGTACCCCCACCAAAGAGCAGGGGAAATCAAGGGAAATCTCAAATAGTTTTCATGCTGGATTCCATCCATGTAATCTGGGAGCAAGCAAATAATTCCACTGTCACTTAATTAAAAGTTTTAAGACCTTATGTCTTTGACCTTGTTCTTTAGCTGAACACATAAAAGCAAAAGGGCTTGCTACCTTAATCTCACTTCATGTCATTGCCCTCTGATGAGAGAATCCTCTTGGTACCTCTGATTTGTCATTGAAGCGAAGGGAAGGGCTACGCGCATTACTTGCTCCTATCTTCTGCGGTGAGTCTACCTTGACAAAGTTTCTCTTGCTATCTTTAGTCTTCTCCCTGGAGCATCTAGCACATCAAGACAAGAGGGATCTCAGCCCCACAGCTTCATTTGGACCTGTTAACTGTAACTACTGATGTCGTTTACAAGGATAAACCCTTAAAGCCAGGCCAAGGTAGACAAAGAAAGAACACTGGAGTAATTCCCTTTGGACAGCAGAGATTGGTGTTCAAGTTATTGAAAATCTGTGTAACTCATTTTCTCTTTTGTCATACTTAAAAAATCCATGAAGTTTGGCTGAGTGCAAACAATAAGCTTTTATTGTTGCTGCCCTTCTTCATAAATGTGTAATCTTCTGGGACCATCAGAAAAGCTTTGGTACAACAAATTAAAAGTCTCTAAACTTTCCTGTGTCTCCTTGGACATTTTGTAGACCTGCAAATATCAAGCAGTAATCAATATAATGCTGCTCTAATACTTTAAGGCAAACTGGCAGCTCCCAAGCCAGAGAGCACGGCGCAGCTATCTCACGGCTAGACACGATTCCTGCCGGGGTCGCAGAGGAATAGTGCCTGTTGGCTGGCACGGGCAAAACCACGCACAAGAGAACCTGAATTGCAAACTGCGGGGCCAGTTGGATGCAGCTACGTGCACTAGTTATCAAGGCTCGCAAACACACTTTCTGTCCCATCCTCAACGCCTGCGTTTAGGCAGCAGTGTCTGTAAGCTGTGCCGGAACTCTGTGCTGTTCTGCAGGTCTCCGTGTTTTGTGATCTCCTGATTCCTTCACGTGCGTCCGCGTGTGCACATTTCCCTAACGAGCCAATTATATTGTAGCCAACAGGGTGACTTGAATATTCCCTCTCTTCTCATTGTTTAAGCTAGTTTAACAATACTCTCTTAGTATATCCTTTTTTTATCTCTGAGATAATTGTATTATTTTTCTTTGTGGTGAGGCACATGGTATTCAGTTACAGAACATTTGCTCTTTCGTATCTTGTCAATGGAACAACCTTGTCAGTTGAACAGCTTCAGCCAGGAATATTCAGCATGGACCAGAGAGGGTGAGAATTACAGTTGTATTTTTGGTCTCGCCATTAAGGAGCAAACACTTGCATTCTCTCCCCAAGTTAGTGACTATTACACCTGAGTCAAAAAATGCCTTTGCACCCACTGGCAAACAGCAGCTTGAGATGGGGTGGGTGAGGGTTCAGCATTCACTACCCCCACCCAGCTCCTCTCTTGTTATTTGAACCATCAGTGCTCCCTGGTGAGCTGGGAACGGATTCCTGCAGTCGCACGGGCAAAATGGATGTATGCAGTAATTCAGGTGGGGAGTGTTGCTGACTGGGTGCCCAGCTATGCTAATGAAGCACCTAAAGGTGCAGCAAGCACAGCTGGACCAGAGAGTCTGACCATGTTTTAGCTGCAGAAACAGCTTGCGCAAACTGTACCCATGTGCTACTGTGAACTCCAGCTCCTGGTTCAGGAATCGGAGTCTTCTGAGCTCTGAGTCCTCACTCGGGATGAGGTGACAACCTGGTGCCTGCTCATTTATGGGGCCAAATGGCCCAATCCTTTGCTGAGATGCTGGAAAAAAATGGAAGGAAGTTTTGCCTGCAAAAAAATTCCCTTAACTTCTAGTCTATTTCTAACGGCTGCTTATTTTTATAATAAGGGGTGCTCTTTTTCTCTAGCATGGCCTGTTCCAAAGCCCATTTACATCAACATTAAAGCTTGCCACTGACCTAATGGCCTTCGGATCAAGCCCATAGTCTCCTTATCTTCTTCCATATTACGGACACGCCTTTACCTTAGGTCTTGATTTCTGTGGGGCTCTTTAGGTCAAGCTCTGTCTCATTGATGTGCTTGGGCTTAAATTGATTCAGAGAGAACTGACTGTTCTTCGAAAGAACTGGTCATTTTTCTTAAGCGGCTTCTATTTTTAGATAAAACTCGAGGCAGCAGGCAGCACTGGTGCCTGGCTGGCAGGAGTTACAGTGTGCTTTGTGACAAAACCCTTTGGTGCACACCACATGGGCACCTGGAACGGTACCTGAGGATACCCCACCACTTCCATCAGCAGGTTGGTAACAGGAAAAACTTAGGGTTTTTCGTTCTGCTAAGAAAGAAATAACAGGGTTCAAACTTGATTTAGGTGATAAATAATGTTGCCTGTCTTCCTGGAAAGCTTTTAAGTGTGTATCTTTTTTTCCAATGGAGACTTTGTTGCTTGAATGACAAATTTGGGATGTTTGCCTTAAACGCTCTGTGTGTGATTACAAGATTGGTTTAACTGTTTGGGCAAAGTTCTTTAACATCTTTTGAGGAGCTGGTGTGCCCAGATTCTGGAATCCCAAGCAGACCGTCTGCCAGGTGTGAACTCAACAGGAAAGCCACTGCAATTTATCTGTTCCCTTCTGCTCTTTTCTAGGTTCTGGCTTTTTTCCTGTAAGTGTTACTGGGTGTGGAAGCACTGCATTGTATCCATCAGTTGAACGTAATACAGATACACGTGCTGGAGAAGGGAGTAATCTCAGTTGCAAAAAAAGTGTTTATAGTGCAAAACATAGACCTAATTCTCCTTGCACAACCTCTGTGCTATGGAGCAGTAGGAAAGGCAGTGGCAGGCGCAGAGCCTTGACACGCACACACTGCTACAGTTACTGTGTGCGCACAGGAGTTGCAGTAGCACAAGGATTCGGGGAAGCGCCAGCTTGTGAAGCAGCAGCCTCCAGGTGGCTTTTGTGAGAGGTGGCTTTTGTGAGAGATGGCTTGTGACCTGGGTATTCCTGTCCACTGCCCTGGCCCCCGAAGTAGGAGATGAGAGTGGCATTTGTTTCTCAAAAGCTGATTATGCCTTTAAAATGGAGAAACTGTGGAACCCATTACTTATGGCAAAGTTACAATTTGCTTTGCTTTTTCTGAAAGCCAATGGTTTCTCTGAGGTCAGGGAGGATTAAACACCTGTACTCACAATTATGTTTAAGAAATGCAATACTTTGTTTTTTGGCCAAAACCCAGTGGGGGCTAAGGAGTAACCTCTGCTCCAAGCCAATTCTTCCATCACAGTCCACAGCAATATTTTGTGTAAACTCCTCCAAAACATTTGCTACTGGCCATTGACAGAGAAAAGATACCTACCTGTACCCTGAGCAACAGCCCCTTTGTTTTTTAATTGCTTATTAAATTAGTCTATATAAGGATGCATCAAAAAAACCCCAGTAGAGTGAACAGTAATACTGGTGACAGATTTATGTCAGTAGCTGACCTTCTTGTGAGATGGAGTCATAGCTCAAAGTGCCTGTATGATACCAATGTGATTAGGCTGTTTTGTTGGGCAGTGCCATCACTTGATTATTCTGTGAGAAATTTCAGAAATACAGTTGCTTTATGAGCCCGACTTCTATGATGATAAATTTCCAAAAGCAAAAATGTGAATTTAAATTATTCGTATTCATGTGAGCGTGGTAGAGATTTTTGGAATCGCTGCGGCAAGTTATGGATGATGCATGAAATGAAAAAATCCCTGCCCAGTGCACAAGGAATACAAAAAGGGTTCTGCAGCCAGCGCTGTGCTGTGCTACATGGGATGTGTGCTCTCGGGGGAAAGGTGTTTGTATTTTTGAAAAGCACCCAGCCATAAGCCTATGCACAAAAGTAAACAAAGTACAGAATGAGAGAAAACAAATAGAAATACCCCCTGCCACTCAGGAGCACCTAGAGCATAAGGCCAGTGCACTGTTTCCTGCAGCTGGCTTTCCAGCTCCCCAGAGCTGCATGAATCCTGCACGCGTGGGGCAGATTCTCTTCCTCTGCAGGGTATCCAGAGCAGGTTTTCAGCTGATGTAAAGATCCGCTGAAGCCAGTTTCAGCTGCTCATATATATCTTTGTGGTGCAAAAAGGAATGAGGCCAACTAAGTCTCAGTCTTGTCTATCCTTCCCTGGCCCGAGAATGGCATGAAGCAAATATAAAAAAAGTCTGAGGTAACATGATCACGTTCACAGTGTCCCATGTGTGATAGTGTCTCATTTGCTTCTAGTCTGAAGCTGACCATGTAAAACAGTGAACGTCCAGGAAAAAAACTGTCCGAAAAAATTCCTACAGATATTTTTTTTCTAAAGATAAGTCTAGCATTAGTATCTGCCCAGTCTTCTAGTGTGCAGGAACAAAGAGTGATTGTTTTTCTGGGAGTGCACTCAGCATTACTGTCTTCCGGATCTGAATCTTGTACTTCTTCAATCAGTTATTTAAGTGATTGCACTCTTAACTTAAATAGATGATATCTGCAAACACTGACTATGATCTGACTTTATCTTCCAGGAAAGTTCAGATTTAACATCTTTTCTAATTGCCTAATGAAATCTTATGCATGTACATGTATTTTTGGCTGAATACTAGTGTGCATGATATATCCTTAAATAATGCCAATCTGTTAAACATCTTGTGAAGTTCTTTAATATCTACTGCATTGTGTTTGTTTGATAAATTTTACACCATTTTAAGACATCTGTATTTTCTGTTTAAGACAGACCCTATATGGGCCTTTCTATCCCACAACTTCATGTCTTACTGTGTGGTATAGGGACAGTTGGACTAGATGATCGATGTAAGTCCCTTCCAACTGGAACTATTCTATTCTGTTGTATTCTATTCTGTATTAGTGTGTGGCCACCATGATATCAAATAACACTTAGGTTTTGCTTTTAGTGTTGGGTACTTTGTACAAATGATGCATGTGTTTGACCTGTGTTCCTGGACTTCAATGTCTGTTTTCAGAACTTGCTAATTCATTTTTAATCTTGCAGTGCAATTTGTGGAAAACCTTCTGCTGTGTAAATAGATTAAGACATCTAACCAAAATCTCTATTTTATCATAACCTTTGCCTTCACTATACCTTTGCTTTCCAGTATTCTGTTTATTAGGATAGTTTTGGGTATTTCCAAACTCAAAGTCCAGGTTTCTCCGTATCTTGAGCCAGAGGACTGCCATTGAGATTTTAATGAATATTAAAAGCACAGTAAGAGTTAGAAGCCTGAGAGCATAGAGTTGGGCTGAAGTCTATGAGCAGTGAACAGCAGCAAGCAGCTACCCAGGTATTACATTTATAATTAGCTGTGCTTCATTCTCTTACTGCTTGCTAATGTTTTCTTTTAGGAAAAAAAAAGATTTTACTAATTCTGCAAATATCCAGGCCCATTCCCACAACTTTTCTTTGACCTGTCTTGTATATCACAAAGTGTTCTGTCTGCTGTAGCCCACCTGCTCAAGCTTCCAATCTTTATGGATCAAGTGCATTTCTCTGGTTAATAGTGTCATCTGGCAATTGGTTTTATAGCTTGTTCTGGCATAGCATCTAGTTGTGTGGTCATATTAGCTGATATAAAAGGTTTCTGAAGCTGTTGCAACAAGGAAGCCAGAGCTTTAGGTCAAAAGCAGTACCTCATCCTTGTTGCACAGGGATCTACCAAGTCTGCCATGTTTAGACAACTTTTGTCTTTTAATTGAAGACCCATAGCTTATGCTTTTTCTGTTGGCATTTCAGGCTGATGTTTTCTAGCAGTGTCTGTTGCCTCATGCATTTCCTTGGGTGGCAACCTGCTGGGTTTCGGCGTAGACACCTGCTTGTCACCATTAGGGCTGGAAGTACTGGGGAAGGTGTTGCACTCACCTGAGCTCATCCTTGGTAGTTGGTGGTGCTGAACACGTGTCTCTGGTGCCTGTGGAACGGGCTCATCCAGTGCTGTAGAACACCTATGGACTGATCAGTTCAGCTTGGCTTCAGTGCAGAGGTTTATGCAGTTGTTGTGTGCATGGAGAGGCGGGCACCAACTCTAATGACACCCTCCACTCTTCCTCTGTTGTGGCCAGGTCCTACCAGCTGTGTCCAGGTGCAAAGTGTTCAACTGGGTTCATTTGTTTCACGTTTGCTGATTGTCTGACATACTAGTACTGGTGGTGTGATATCAGACAAGGCTTTATCATGTGGCACAGACAGTGTGTGTTGGCTCTGTGGCTACTATAGCTTGTCACACGGGAGCCTTCCTTCACACAGGACCATCCCTATAGAAGCTGCCTTTCCTCTTCTTAGCACCTTATACAGAGTGGGCCCAGCACTGATGCTGGCAAAGCGGCCACACCAGAGCCACATCAGGCATCTCCTGCCATAGCACATATAGGCAGTGCTAGTGGAGTCCTACAGTTGCATTGGTCTCTCCAATAAGTGGGTCCCTATAATCATTAGCATCTGTGCCCTGTAACTGCTGCCTTAAAAAGGGGACAATTATCCCCTGGACCTGTTTTGCACCCACTTTGTGCAGGAGTAAATCGCCTAGACCTCTGCTGACTCCATGTGTCTCAGCACGGTTTGCACTGGCTGCCTTCTTAGAGCACTCGGAGCTCTTGAGGATTAGCTAGGAGAGCAGCCGTCTCATAGCAATTCATTTTTACAGACCTATGAAAACTCAATCCATGAAATAGTTAATTAGAAAGTCTCCAATTACCAACTGAATTTATTTTGCAAAAAGTTACATTTGTTCTTCTCAGTGAGAGGAAAAAAAATAAGCAATTCAAATCATTTTGAAGTTCTATTCCTTCATTCATTAGGAGACTTAGCTTGCAAAATCCTAATTAAAAAGAACATTTTGTGTTAATGAAAATGTTCTAATTTTTTAACTTATTAAGTTAGTTAAATTTTTTTCCAGAGCATTCGGCGAAAAGAGGTCTCCTTAGTGGCTTTGTTCATGTTTATATTCTTTGATTGCAAAATTTGTGAGACAAAAGAGAGCTAAACTCATTCTGTGGTGCCCTCCAGTTAACTGTTCAGTTGAAAAATGACCTTCATAACTAAGTCCCTTGCCTTTTCATCGATATCAAGGAGTTACAACTCTAACCTACAGTTGAGGAGGTGGCTTCAGCCTGGTAAACCATCAGAAATTGCATGAGCACCCCGTGGAGTGTAGATATTTATAGATATCTAAGAGGAGTACAGATAACTGAATAATTTGAATCTGAATTCTGAAACAGCCTAGGGCTTTTCTGCTGGCTTTCAAGTCCAGCATCCTCTTGCATGACATTTAGTCATTAAAAGCTGAAGTTTATTTCAGTACCTAATAATTCTGCATCAGACACAATAATATCGCAAGCCAGAGATCACAGGAGGTGCACATAGGTTCCTGCTCTGGTGCAACACCAAGAAAGACAGCACTTTTCAGTTGTCTTAAAAATAGCTGTACTATATATGAGGTTATGTTAACTGTGAAACACATTCATTTATGCAGTCTTAAGATTCAATGCAGAACTCTCTGCTGGTGTAAATCAGGGTGGCCATAAGTCGGCCATGCTGAGCCGAGATATGCTCACAGAGAACCCGTCCCTAAAGGAATTTTGCATCTTTGGTTTTGTTACCTTCATTTTGCCACTAATCTAGCTCTGGTGGGGTGGATTTAAAATCTCTCATAGGGAGAAATCACTATAAAAATCTTTAAAATCTTACCGGAGTACAGATCAGGGATGTAAAAATATTCTGGTCTTGCTCCAAGCACTGGAAAAATATTTATTAAAGTATCGGGGAATCATAGAAGCGCGTAGGTTGGAAGGGACCTCCAAAGGTCATACAGTCCTACCTCTTCCTCTGAGCATGTCTGATGAGAGCAGGTTGCTCAGAGCCCTGTCCAGCTGGCTTTTCCCTGTCTCCAAGGTTGGACACTCCACAGCCCCTCTGTGCAACCTGCTCCTCTATTTTCCACCCTTACAGTGAAAAAGCTTTTCCTAATGCCCAACCAGATTTTCCCAAGTTGCAACTTGTGTCCATTGCCTCTTGTCTCATCACTGTGCACCTCCAAGAAGAGTCTTACTCCATTTCTTTGTACCATCTTATTAGGTCGCAGTAGACAGCAGTAAAATCTCTTTTTTACTTTCTTTTCCTTAGACTGAACAAACCCAGTTGCTTCAGCTGCTCCTCACGTTACATTTTTCCAGCTCTTTAGCCATATTGGTGGCCTCTGCTTTACTTGCTTCAGTACATCAGTATCTTTATTTTTTGTGCAGGGGAACCCAGAACTGGACCCCACGCTCCAGACCCGGTCTTATCAGTGCTGAATGAAGGAGGAATCGTCCCCTCCCTTGTCCTACTGTCTACCCCCTTGCAAAGGCAGCCCAGCATGCGGCTGGCTGCCCTGGCGGCAAATGCAGCCCTGTATGGAGCTGGCTGCCTTGGCTTCAGGGGACACTGCTCACTCATGTTCAGCATGTTGTCCACCAGGCCCTCAGATGCTTTTTCTGCAAAGCTGCTTTCTATCCCGTTGGCCCTCAGCCTGTACTGGTATGTGGGCTTACTCCATCCCAGCTGCAGAAATACTCGGGGTTTTGGTACTGATTCCAGTAACACTGTATCCTCTACTTTCAACTAATTAAGAGCTATTGTTGGAGGTGCTTGTACTGAGGAGAGGTGCAAAGCCTTCTTCAGCCCTTTGTGGTCTTGTTGGGGGTTTGCTAATATTTAAAAGTGAGCATCTTCCTGCAATATTTTCTGCTCATTCTTTGCTTTTTCCTGACACTTGAGCGGTCGGCTTTCACCCGCACAAGTGCTTGTAAAAAGTAAGTGCTGAGCTGGCACGCTCAAATTTTCAAACAGGACATGCACATCAAACTGTGGGTCAGAGCAATACAGCGTTATGTGTGCAGCTGCTCGCAGCTAACATTCGCAGATCAAACTTCAGATACAAAGAGTCAGGAAAGCACTGGAGACTCCTCACCATCAACCTATACAGGGAAAGAATTACACTATAAAATTGAGACTCATTTAAAGTAATGATCAAATCTGAGGAAATGGCAATCTGTATGCAGACACTCCACAAGCCGAAAAAGAAGCTAAATTCATCGAGTGAATTATTTGCTGCCAATTATTCTCTCAGCTCTAATATTCAATTTTAAATATTTAGTTAGATCCACTTTCAACCTAGAATTTCAGTTTTCATTTAACATCATGAGTGACTATATATATGTACGTATATACGACACACGCTGTTTTCATTACATCTCCTTTGAACGCACTTGAATAGTAATGTGAATTGCCTGCCTCCGTTTTGGTAGATTTTTGGACAAGGTGTAAGCCTTTTCTCAGTGGATTTTGGTAGTTGTCTGAGTACCTCTTTGATCTGAAAGTGACCCTGCCGTGTTGAAATGTGGACTTGGCTAACTTCATGGCAGGACTCTTGGAGAATTACAAGATGGCTGTAAAGATGCACTAACCCTTTTCAGGACCTAAATTAAGCTTTAAATCAAAGCTAACTAGAATGCCACCAAAGCTTTTCCATTAAGACTGGCTTACACACCCTTGCACTGTGATGCACAGAAAACATCATAAATTTTGGACCTGGACTGAAACCCTGAAGCTCTGTCTTTACTTTCAAAGTTCATGAAATGCTTCTTCACTACCAGTGAGCAATCCAGTATTTGTGTGAATTGGTTTTTGAGTGTGAAGGCAGATGCTGACCTAGAAGGCAGTTGGCACTAGGCAATTATCACCAGAAACTGAATCTCAGCTTTAGTCCATTGTTTTAGTTCTCAGTGTGCAGGAAGTGCCGTGCCACCATTTTAAGGCAAAAAAGTTGCAAGCATTCAAGGGGTCACTTTCTGTTAGAATAAACCCTTCTTTGTAATTGATGCATACAGAGTACTGCAGCCTGAGGACAGGCCATCACTGCCTGCTTCTTTATGTAACATGTTGTACTTAAAAGCAAGGATTGTTGTGGTTTGTAAACCAAACATGTGGAAAACAGATTTTTTTTTTTCTTTAGTTTGTTGTATTCCTCCCTGAAGGTAGTGGTAGGGAGCTACACAAGCAATGAAGGAAGACATATCTCTCTCCTGAACATAGGATTTGCTTAGTCATAAATGGGCACTTGAGAAGGGTGTGAGAAGAGAGGAACTTTACAGCTATTAGCAGCCTGGGGCAGTATCTGCATGTGACCTTTGGCACCAGATTCCAAAAGAGCCAGAGCTGGTGTTCGCAGGGGAAGGGAGAAGGACTCAGCCAAGCCCCATAGCGAGACAGGGGTGGATAGGGCAGTTTACCTGAGCTCCCTGCTCTCAGACGACAGGAGAGCCTGACTCATTTGGGAAGATGCTTATCAATAACTGCTCAGGCTGAGCTTTGATGCAGAATTTCCTGGAGCTCCACGTGCTCCCGTTCAGAAATGCAGGTATTATAACATCATTGTGAAATACTATGATGAAATAGTCCATCATACTGCCAATGTTTGGCTTTAAAGCTGGGGCAGGAGAGGAAAGAATTGCTAACGCTCCAAGGAACAGCTTGTCAGCTTGAGGGCCTCACGTGTGCCAGCTGGATTCAAGTTCAAGTCTGGATTTGATCCACTAATGAAACATCATCCTCCAAAAACTACTGGCTGAAGGTGGCAGATCTCTGGAGACCTAGAGGGTTGATTGGAAAGTTGACTCTCTCTCTTAACCATATGCTCGTGTGTATGTCAGTTATGAAAATGAGTCAGATTTTCAAGTTTTCAATTAAAAAAAAAATCCTTAGGAAAAGCATTGGCAAAATAGCTGCAATTTCCCTTCCCCATTGCCATCCCCTTAGTGAAATGGAAACAGTTCTGTTGATTTGAACAGACTCTAGGGTTTTAATCCTGTCTTGGCTTTGCCAAGGCCAACGTTTTGCCCCCTGTAGCTCTTGCATTTAGTAAAATGTTTAAGAGTGGAAGAATGTGACATTTTAATAAAAAGGCTGATGGAATCTATGAATTTTCTGAAAAGTCTGGGGTCAGTTCCTATGTGATGACAGTTCTGGGCTGAAGCAGACATAATACTTTTGCTTTCCAGCTGGGGGGAATGAAGGATTTCCATTGAACAGACATAGTGCAAAATTCATTACTCTGTCCCAACATAATACAGAAGAGTATCTCAGTAGCAAGCTGGTTTTTGAGCTAGGGAATAGAGGAAGAGTTTTCCCATGGAACCCACAAGAAAGTGACAGCATGCATTAGGTGGCCTCCAGAAGATCCCTTATACAGCAGACTTGCAAATGGATCCCCCTTTCCACCCACAGGTCTCCACTCTCTGATCATATAAATATTTAAATAATTATTTTTTAGAGCTCTTGGAAAGCTCTATCAATTGCCTCTATCAGAACCCGTTCTATTAGCTGAGCAACTTTCTACTATTACAGCAGCTTTTCACCACTTTCTATTTCATTAGCATTCATTTTCTTTAGACATATGACACACTACCCACTGGAAATGTAGGCATCTGGGAACATAAAGCTAAAAGCTGAGGTTTGCTTCAGTGCTTGCCAGCCCACAGAGTTTTATTACCTAACCTACCTTTACCTAAATCACAGAAAAATGACAAACCTTTTGATGCATGTAAAAAAAAACCCTGAAACAGAGTTAAGCTGCAAGCTTGACTGATGCAAACTGACATAAAGCATCACAATGGCGCACATCAGAGACAGATGTTTTCTCCAACTCCAGTTTAGTTGCATTTTTGCAGAGTGCACTACTGATTCGTTAAACGTGCTGCTTGTAAAAAGATTTGGGTCTGGAGTTCAAACTCAAATATCCATGAGTAATTGGCGAGCTGATGGTATTATTCTCACAGGTGGAAATGGGTAATGCAAATTTTAGAAGCAGCACATCTGTTCTTTCAGCTAATCGGATATGAGTTTTACAGGAATGACCGCATTAGCAACCTCAGTGTCATAACTGGAGGGACACAAATCAACAACACTGTGGATGCTAATGTCGAGGAATTTGAAAATCTGAGCTGCAAATTCACACATACCTGGCTGATGCTGGCTTCTGCTCACGGAAAGTCTGTTATAAGATCCCGGCACCAAAAAGGTCACCAGCTGAAGGACTATGGTGCAAGGTAGTCTTGGTCTCGCTTCCAGAGAACTGTAAACAGAAAAGAGCTTGGAGTGTTTTCAGTAGAAAGTGGTCCTAGCAAGATTGAGATGCATTCATATAGCTAAGTATCTCAAGTAGCTGTTGCTTCCCGTGTAAGAAGTCCCTGAAAGGAAGTGATGTCACTGGCTAAGTCGTTAGTTGATTTTCAGGGGTGAATCACATGGATTACTTTTGTTCATACTGTTCACCAAAAAAATCAGCAGTTTGAGGGCTCATTGTGCTAATGTGTCTTGTTGCTTAAGTAGACAAGGGACGAGAAGAAACACAGCATAGTGATTGACCCCCAAATCACTATTAGTAAGGTTGAGATCCCAAGTCTGCTGGCCAGATGGGTGAAATGGCCTGTCCCTGAAACTACGCTGCTCCCTTAATAGAGATATATGGACATCCCTTGTGGTCAGCTGTCAGCGCTTTTGTTTTTCTTTCTCTTGCATAAAGCCGAATGGAAACAAAAGTAGAACAGTTCCATGTTCAACCTTAAATCTTTTCTTTTGTGACATGTTACAGGCTGTTAAGAGGGTTATGTTTGTCAACTCTGTAACCTGGACGTTCCCCATCATACATGGGTGGAAGCTCTGTAGACTGAACATAAACGCTTCAGAAACCCTCTGAGATGTTAGTCTTGGGATGTGCTTTGTTTTTCACATCTTGCCCTGATGAAGTACAGGGAAACTAAAAATATATCCAGAGGGACCTTGACAGGCTTGAGAAGTGGGCCTGTGCGAACCTTATGAAGTTCAACAAGGCCAAGTGCAAGGTCCTGCATGTGGATCAGAACAATCCCAAGCATAAATACAGGCTGGACAGAGAATGGATTGAGAGCAGCCCTGAGGAGAAGGACTTTTGAGGGTGTTGGTTGATGAGAAGCTCAACATGACCCGGCAATGTGTGCTTGCAGCCCAGAAAGCCAACTGTCTCCTGGGCTGCATTGAAAGAAGTGTGGCCAGCAAGTGGAGGGAGGGGATTCTGCCCCTCTGCTCTGCTCTTTTGAGACGCCACCTGGAGTACTGCATCCAGCTCTGGGGCCCCCAACATGACAAGGACATCTGCCTGTTGGAGCGAGTCTAGAGGAGGGCCACAAAGATGATCAGAGGGCTAGAGCAGCTCTCCTGTGAAGACAGGCTGAGAGAGTTGGGGTTGTTCAGCCTGGAGAAGAGAAGGCTCCCAGGAGACCTTATAGCAGCCTTTCAGTACTTAAAGGGGGCCTACAGGAAAGATGGGGAGGGACACTTTATCAGGGAGTGTAGTGATAGGACGAGGGGTAACAGTTTTAAACTGAAAGAGGGTAGATTTAGATTAAGTATTAGGAAGAAATTCTTTACTGTGAGGGTGGTGAGGCACTGAAACAGGTTGCCCAGGGAAGTTGTGGATGCCACATCCCAAGGCCAGGTTGGACGGGCCTTTGAGCAACCTGGTCTAGTGGAAGGTGTTCCAGCCCACGGCAGTGGGTTTGGAACCAGATGATCTTTAAGGTCCCTTCCAACAATAACCATTCTATATTGCCTGATACCAGCTCCCTAGAACAACAACCCAACCATCCGACCCTGTATCTAAAACAAGCCTACGTGAAATTATTAACCCAAAAACTCGCACTTTGGGCAGTTTGTCAATAGTTTAATACACCTGGAGTGATCTCCCAGGCATTTTTGTAGCACATGCTATTTTTGATAGCACGGAGTTGTTTTAATTATAACCTGGTTTTATTTAGCTAACAAATTTTATATCTGCTCCTCAAAACTTCATGCATAACATTTTCACAAACACACACACACGGAGAACTCTATGACAGTACATTCTATAGAGTGTTTTAATTTTCCATTCGTTTGCATAGTCTTTTGTCCATAGTTGCTTACATATGCTTATTACAACACATATCTATAGATAAAAGTTTGAAAGTAATTCTTCCTGAGTGGTTCATATGCTTCATCATTTGGAAAAGAGGTTTTTTCTCCCTAAATGAATGGTGTGGTGACATGAATTTGGGGAAGAGTTCCTCCAAACTGATGATAAAATTTTCTCTTGTGTATTCAGAAATCCATCCCGTATCATTTGTAGACCTAATAACTAAGTGTGGTAATTCTGGTGGGAGCTAAGTGATTTTTACTATAATAAAGCTGAGAAAGGATCTTGAGTTTTAGTACACAGGTACTGAGAAGCGTCAGGTAGTCACCAAAAAAGCCCCACAAAGTTTCATTTTTAACTTTTTATTTTTTTTCTTTTCCTTGTTGTCCTGCATGACCCATTTGGGTTATTTGTTCCAGTTCACAAGGGGAACCGTGGCTCCTATGAGCAACCCTTCAGTGTTCCATAGGAGGACACTACCTCTTTTATCCAGCTCCACTCATGGCTGCCCAGTGCAGAGAGCTCTAAGTTTGCTAAAGCCCCATGAAAACTAATGGATATATTAGCTGGTGCTATACTTAGCTTTCTGGTGGAAATCTGAGCCCATTTCCTGTTTAGTTTTGCATGGTCTGCTAAAGGAAAAAAGTATCCCCAAGTTCTTTTTGTCTTAATTGCATCCTATCAGCAGGCCAGCATTTTAGTCTGCAGATGCTCAAGCCCTCGTTTATTGTATGCAAATGTATCAGTATCTTGTTTCAGGTAGGTAGCCTTAGACCAAATGAATTGAACTTAATTGGTGTCAGAACTTTTCATTCAGGAGACTACAGCAGCAGATACTTAACTCTATTGCTATTCAGAAAAGCAGAGGTGCTTTAGCAAGTGATAAAATGAAGCATGTACTCCTATAACGAGAAACTCTTTCCTGAACTGGGCCTGACAAATTATCTTCCCGTGTTGTTATACTCATGTCAAACCTTGAATTTTGCACACAGTGTTACATCATTTTCAGGATAAGAAGATGGCTTTTTAATCTCTTTTTAATTCTGTATCTGGAAAATGGCTTTATTAACCTCTAGTTACTAAGCAATAATATATCTGATGTGCTCTGTGGTCCTGCTTACTTTCTGTTGCTCTCCTGCAAAAGTGTGATAACCTCTGAAGAAACTCAATGTGCTAGACAGACCGATACAAGACTGGTTTTAACTATTAATCTAATAGTTTTCAGGTGCTTCTATTTAAATTACTGTTTATGCTGTGTTCCTCATAAAGTAGTTCAGACATGACATGCGATACTAAAAAATGTGGACATCTTTATCAAAATGTACATCTACAAAGAATACCCCCGTCCAGAGAGCTGTCTCTCTCTCAAGTCCTAAGCAATGCTGTGAAATCTGAACACTGTGGCCATTCAAATCTACAGGACACGATCATATAGCATAGTTGGTAACTATTATTCATGAGAGGCAAATATGAATTAGCCTGCAAGAAGCTGTGGAAGGATTTCTCATAACCTAATGACTGTGGCATTCCCATTACTGGAAAACTAAAATGGCAGAGAAATTCAATGGCATATGGTCAGAGTAATGCCTACTGGAAAATAAGAGCCCTGACAATACCTACACATCAAACTGGGTAAGATTAAGCAAGAGCAAATGAGTTTTTACAACTCAGAAGAAATATTGTGGAGTCACAGTGGTTAGCTCTCTAAAAATAGCTACTTATTGCTCAGCAGCAGCTGGGAAAGCAAGGAGAATTTTACGAATTATTAAGCAAAGAGTAGAAAACAGAAGAGAAAACATTTATTCCACTGCGTAAATTGGTGGCATGCCCATGTTTTCAGGCGCTCTCTGTAGTTCTCATCGCCCATCTCAAAGGGATGCAAGTAGAAGTCAGCAGAGCACATGCGGCCCTGCACAGTGCCTCTTCCTTATTTCAGACAAGTCCATATGGACACATTATTGGCAAATGGCAGCCCAACAGGGTCTGCAAAGAGTAGTGAGTTTCACTACTTTGAAGTCATGTGTGATCCCTCCAGTCAGCAGCTCAAGAGGACCCTACGTACTTCTGTGTGGGGGTCCTTGCTTTTGTGTGAGGACAACCTTCCAGCTCCCACAAGCTTCCTGGGGGTCTCCCACTGGGCTGAACTTCTGCCGCTGGGGAGGGCAGCAGCTCCCCTGCTGGCAAGAATTCGGTGGGAATTCGAGAGGCACAGCCTCACATGGAAGCACAACACCTTCCACCAGTTGCTCTGGGAGAGACAGTGGCAGTCTCCATGGACATTATAGAGCCAATAGATGACCTCCAGTCAGCTAAGGGCCAGTACTTACTTCTGTGTAGGGCCAACGCTCCGCCGCAGTCAGGGAGCTGTACCCTCATTTCATTTCCTAACCTTCCATTTTGAGCAGTAATGGAGATAGACCAGAAAAGGCTGTGGGGTTGTTTAAAAGTACCTGGTCTGGATACAAGGTCTGGCTCAGGAAGGTGTTTAAATTTTTGGTTTTGAGAAGATGAGAGGGTGTAACATAATTCTTATATTCGTTCCTAAAAGCTGGCCACTATGAGAGGAGATACTGTGTTAATTGGATTTGCTGTTTGATCTAGCGTTGCAGTTCTTCTGCCTTCAGCAACAAAGGAGGAATCAGCTTCTTAGATTTCCAGTGCATGTTTATACAGCTCGTTGACATTTTCTTCATCATCCGCTGTCTCACGATTTTGTTTCAAGAGAAGGGTAGGGCTGTGGTTACAGATACGAAGGAATCTGCTCATCTGGGATCCCTCAGAAGGTTTACGATGCCGTGCGGTGGTGTGTGGCTTTGGTTCAGTCACCTGTGTCTCGACCCAGTTCCTTTGTAAATTGATGGGAGTCTTTTCTCTGATATGAAAAAGCCTAGTTCTTTGGCCTGCTTCAAAACAGTGGGAGTTATTCCATCCGTCTCAAATAGATTAGGCCTGCAATCCCAAACTGGGGAATGGCAGCTCTTAAACTCTTTCTGGTGATGTTGTGAGGCGGAATTAATGGAAAGGAATTTAAATGGAAGGGGAGATGTAGGTGAATTATATGATTGTGTGGAAGAATCTTTTAGTTCAATGTTGAACTATAAGGATCTGAAATGTATTCATGTTCCTGAAAAAAGCTGAAGGGTTAAAATGACCTAATTCAACATCAACTAATACACTCCAATATGCATTAAAGCAGGTAGATTATTTTTTAAACAGCGCTATCGTGCTAAGTGATGCACTTGTGCTCTATGATAGACTGGTTAAAGCTGTAAATGTCATTGTTAAAATGAGTATCTTTAACAGCTAATATCTATTAAAATGAAGCACTTAGGCACCAGAAAAGACAGTTTTAAATGGCTAGGTCCCTAAATTATTTTTGTACAATCAAAATGAGACTCTTAGGGATTAGGTGGCACAGTGGATTAACACATTACTCTTCCGGATGGAAGATTTACCATAGTATCTTGCTTAAAAATACAAGTGAGCTGAGACTACTGTTCTTCAGGTGATCCAGCATATATATTCTTAAAACATATATTAATACAATTGACGGTGATTTGCAAGGGAAGTAGATTGGGACATTGCGTGCTGCCACCATGCTTTGAGTAAGGGTAGGTTAGGACTTGGGTTCACAATTTGGATTGTTCCCTTGATGAGCTGACAAAGGGATAAACCATGCCTTTTTATAGCTCCTTTTTCTTCCTACAACATGTTGTGACACAGGTACAAGCAGGAGCTGTAAAGGGTTAAAATCAGCAAGTGAGAATAAGGCTTTTCAAGGCGAGCATGATCATGTAGTCAAAAATGAAGAGTAGGTAGGGGCCCACACGCACAGGTAGGTGCAGAGGGAAAGTGAGCTATAAAGCAGCATGTTCTGGTTGTATATATATTTGAATTGAAACTAGCCAACTGGCTTTTAAGGATGTGTTTGCTGTAACTCACCTGAAATTGTTGGTCTGGCTGGATGTAATGGATTATTTCTTTTGTTTGGTGTAGACCCAAAATCGCTTGGTGCCCAAAATATAATATTCTGAGTCAGCTGTACTGCTTAGTTCTGCTGGAGTTGCTGAAGAAGGCAGTCCTTTTCTTAGGCCATTCTTATCCCTAATTCCTCTTTTCATGTCCCTACTTGCATGCAGCATGTCACCAATAACTGCATGCCAGCTGCTTGCTCTCGCTTATTGTGTTTTATCCGACATCTGAGAAGTTGCACTCCGAGGCAAGAGCCCCTGCCTTGCCCCGAGCTTCTGAGTTGAATGTGGATGCAGGGCAGAGCATAACACATGGTGGGGGGACGTGTGTGTTGATGTCTTCCTGAAAGGGTCTGAAGAATAACGTGTCTTTTGAAACTCAGTCTGTCCCCAAGCTCTTCTTGGAACATGATGTCATCATGCAGTTACTAGATCAGACCACAGGGCTATGTGTCATCTTGCTCTTGAGAAACTGTCCATTTGTCTAAAAAACCAAAGATGATACTTTTTCTTTCTCCTTCCTTCTGTAGTATTAAACACCCATACGTGAGGTACTCAGTCCCCGATGTTTGTTCTCCCACATCAATATGAGGGAATACTTTGTATATTGGACTGAGTAATTTAAATCTCCTTGAGTAATTTCTTAAATCGTGAGGCCCCAAAAAGCTTAGCCTGAGAAACATCAACCGTTAACAACTTTAAGGAAAGTTTCACTGTCCCGTTTACTTATGGATTGGTAATTAACCCTTTAACTATTCCATGGATGTGATGCCATACCTTGCAGGACTGCAGGACCAGTCCTTCAGTGCACCCATTTTTTGTGTTGTAACCATCCCCTTTTGATGCTTATGTCAGGCTACTGCCATTTTGTCTTTCAGCACAGAGGGAGGTTGTTACAAAAAAAGAATTTGCTCTGCTTCATTTCCATAAAGAGCTCTTTGTTTTGGGGAAGTTAATTTAAAAGTAAGGCAAGCAAAAGAGTACTCAGTTTGTTGAGCAGAACCTTAGCAAAAGGTGAGTGCCAGAAGGCAACTGGTGTCCTGCTTTTTCCAACAGCAGCTCTCTCTTTGTCTCTCAGTGCCGCATGCATAGAGAGGTTATTCCCATTTTGACATGAAGTGATCCAAAGTTTTCTTTTGTGCATCCTCCTCCCCAGGTTTGTGTGTCAGTGTCAGCAATGTGGTAAGTAGATAACATCTTGACACGCAGCATCAGATTTTAGAGACTAGTAGCAGCAAATTCCCAAGCAATAGCAAGGTTAGTTTGACTGAAGTTTGCTCTAAATCTTGTTTTCTCTAAAAACCTCATTCATAACCTTTTTGAGCAATTGTGTGTGAGATGGCGGGCAACTGTCTGCTTTGCTGCATTCTACCAAAGACCAGTGCTAAGTGTCTCTGCTGTTCTTCGAATGTAATTCTGCGGAACCAAGGAGTTCCAACCGTCTGCAGTGACTTCCCATAGGAAAAAGTTACACAACCGTATGTAAACCAGGAAATTCCTGCCATAGACCCATTAAATATATTCATAATTCTCACAGATTAATTGTAAGATGAAATATCAGTTAAAATGTTTGCTATTTCACAGTAAAAATGAATGATTTCAGGAAAATGTGTCAAAGCACGGGGGGAACTGATAGGGCTGTTGCCCTTTTTCCTGGCACAGGAAAGCTAAAGTGTACAGTATGTCAGGTTGTGTCTTTCCCACACACATAAAAAGACACGTTTGTTTGCAGAATTAAGTTTAAGTGTCAGCATAGCAGTTGCACTTCTGTGTATCTTCATACAAATGAACACAGTGACAGTGTATTACACTAATTTAAGTCGGAAGAATAAATTATTTCCCTATAAATACTGCATCAAATGATACATTTAGACACCACTTGGCAGTATTTTAGAGCTCTGAATAAGTGGCAGCCCACATCTCAGGTTCTTTGAAGTCCCCATTTTAGTATGTCAGAATAAGTTTTCTGGCTAATATAAAATTATTTGTATTTCACATTCTTAATTGATGCTTTTAATTACTCTTCATATACTTTAATAGTTTTCGTATAGAAAACTGCTTTCTGTGCAGGAAGCCGAATCTCCAATCTACAGCAAAACTTGCTTGAGTCAGGTTTTTGCCGGTCTCTGTGTACCGACCCCAAATACTAAATTATGTTGGCACTCTTACAGTAATCAAGGGAATAATTGTGAAAGCAAAGTTTGTTGTAAGGAAACCAAATTAGGAGGGGAAAACAACATTGCTTAAGAGAAATATTTAGTATGAACTAATCTTTTTGGTCTTTGTCCTCCTACAGTAATGACTGTTTAACCATGCAGTATAATTATTTAAAACATACTGTAGTTCATCCTGTGTAGATTAGAATCCTGCTTTATTAGAACGCTAAAAGGCCAGTCTTCAAAGAATAAGCAAATTAAAGCTCTGTCTCGCTGTTTACAATGCTGGGGTCAGATCACTGATATCTACCAGCTTTAATGCGAAGCAGCCACAAACCCCATTTAGTTAGTTAAACAGTTAATGGCTGTTTAAATCGACAGGGGTCTTTTGACTGCCTCTCGTAGTCACTCATCACGCTATTGCAGAGTCAGGTATCTCCCCTGTTCCAGCTCACATTAGTCACTAACAGATCCCCCTTGCTCTTCAGCAGAAACAGGGCTGGTCCTCCGGAAGCATCGCAGTACCGGGTGGGTGTCCCGTCATTTTTTTCTGAAATTGCATTTCCAGAGGGAGTTCAGGTTGCTTTATACCTTCTGCATGGAGATGAGGCTAAAACTACTCTCCAGAAACAGTAAAATAGAAAGCTGATAGCATTTGAGTGCTGTGGAGGGGCTTGACCAGCTGGAACCCATGGGTATTTGTAGGAGTAACTTATCCTTTGTTTCTGCTTTCTCCACAAAGGTTTCGCGCACCTCCTTTTCTCTGGTGTATCATAGGTCTTTCTCCCTCTCCCTCCTGTTACCTCTCTGTTCCATGACAAACAGATTCAACACACCTATCCAAGGGAGAACAAGGCTTTTTTAAAGTGTGTTCTTCCAATGCAGCTAGGACTAACCTCAGCTCCTGCTGATATCAGCGAGTGTAAAAATCCCACCCCAGATTGCCAAGAGGTGTGAGGCCCTTCGGGCTGTCTCACAGGGCGCTTTGCCAACAGCAGGAGTCAATCCCAGCTGGGAGGCACTGGTGCACTTTGCAGTGGTCAACCTTTTGTGATTTTATCCCAGGGCCTACGATGGAGGTTGGGGAAGTGTCCTACGGCTTCAGGTCTTGGAAACAAGAGATTTCATGAAAGCCTTTGCTTGAATATGTAAATAAATAAAAATGCTCAAGGACCTCAGAAGACAAAAAAAATAACAGAAGAAAACTGTTGTGTTAGTGGGGATTTTTTGAATATAATAATTTTAAAGGCAATTTCTTTTTTTTTAATGGAATCTTGAGTGGCTATTTTTGACCGTGCGTAGTTGGTAATGCTTCATTTTGGAACATCCACAAGTATTCAGATAAATGTGTGGATTCATTTCAGCTATTTGGGGAAAAAAACCTGCCTGCTCAGACTTTTTCACAATATTGGTATTACCTCTTAGTCTTGGCCAGGCCGAATATACAAAGAAAATGGCCTGTGTTTCTGTATTGCAATGCTTAAGCTTCCTGTCCAATCCAAAGAAGTACAGGAAAATAAACAAACAAAAAAGGGATCAAATTTAAATGCACGGCATGCTTGCAGCTTTAGGTCTGTTTTCTCTGTGTCGCACTTTTAAATGTAAAAAGCATGCTTCCCACCCAGATGGGGGGTATAGCCGAGGGGGGAACCAAAATGGGGATACTCTGCTTTCTATCTCTTGCACAGATTTTATTGCATGTTTGTTCTTTCATTGTTGTTTTCTTTAGTCTAAAATAAAGATAAACTAGACAGAAAGCAAAGTGGCCAGGCGCCACTGCACAATTATAATTAATTCACTGTTAATGTTTCAGACATTGTTACAGCGTACATTGGAATTGCTGGGGCGGGGTGAGATTAGTTTGAGCTATTCATGTACATACTACAGGAGAGTCACATTAAATACCCACTCTAATTAATGTTTTCAAAATGAGCACCAAAGGGAATAGAATGACTTACCACTTACAGAAAAGTTAGTTTGTATTCTGCCTTCCAAGTTCATGCTGTGTTCTCACCTTGAAAGGTGGGGATTTGAGCACATATCATGCCATGACCTCAGAGTACAAATGTGCACAGCTTGTTCCTAAACACTGCCTCACCAGATTATACCATCAGCTTGGAAAGAAGGACACGACTAAGCTAAGACTCAAATCTGAGTATCTGCAGACTTAGGAAAATTTGTGATCCGATCTGGTCTGCAGAAGCTGCGGAAGTCGAAGGCTTCATTTTGTCAAGATCAAAAGGGTTCAAAAACCCAAAAGACCAAGTTCTGCAGTGTTTTAAGCAAAACTGTAGAAAGGAAAGCTGGTCTTTGCCCAAAGCCTGGAAATAGTCAGGATATATTAAATCCAAGAGCACTTAATGTAAAGAAGAGGTCCCAGCGTATAGAATATTTTAACAGCTAGAGGAGTGAAGTAGTTTCTGTACCTCCAAAAATATCTCTATTCATCATTTTTCTGCTGCCAGTATTTCCTGGGGGAGAGGAAAGCTGTGAGAATTGTAATCAGATATGTAATGATACGTGCTATTTATTACAAACCACCTTAATTTTAACTAAGTTTTCCTGCGAGTACTAAGTCAGATTTTTCAGTCTGAGCCTCCAATACTATATATTTGGGCTGTGTGGCTCTCCGATGCTTCAATATTGAAGTTGTGTGGCTGAGGTGTAAAATAGCCCTTTGTATGTTCAGTCTGAAGCCAGCTGAAAGCGTGCCTCTGCTGGCTCGGTTTTATCAGCCAGATACTGAGCTTAGTGAGAAAAGTGATCAAGGTGTAATTGAAACTCCTTTAAGCTGAGTTTTTAGGAGAATTTATAACCTGCAAAAATGTTCTCATTACAAATCCTTTTTTGTCTTTTCTTATAATCATCTTTAAGGAATAATCCGACCACCATCAGTAAAAGGAAGAAGATTTGGGTTTTAAAGCCAAGCAGAGGTTCATGCGTTTTGGCAATTCTGGGGATGGGATGGGGAGGATTGCCATTCTATTTCATACTATATCATCATTTTGCGAGGTGACAAAATCCACGTTAAATTTCTGGTGAAACCTGGTCTGCTGTAGAACACTATTAGAGTACTTATTAGTACTACATTTTTCATCATGGATGTAACCTGAATATCCTAATTTATGACCATCTGGTCTCCAGACAAGAACAGCCCATATAATCAAACTGCAGCTTCCCTAGATCAGCTAATACATCCATGCTGCGACTTAAAGAAGACGACATAGCACTCTGTAAAAAGCCTTGAACACCTCTAAGGGAACTTTCAGAAGAGGGGGGTGCCCTCACACAACTCCTTACACGATGCACCCAGCAGGGCTAGTCATTGTATCTGTTTATTCATTGGTGTTTGTTAATGGTAACTTTCATTTCATTTAGGATTTGATTTGTTTACGAACTAATAAATATGATTTATAAAAAGTGCCTGTGGTTCACTAATTACTGCACATATGGCGTTTTCATTTTGTAAAACTGGCATTTGCTTTCTATTATGATTATGTCTCCGTTCACCAGTGCTAATTAGTTTGATTAGACAGATAACTTTAACCATTATTAGGACTAGATTAGGGGAACTTTGCATGCAGGGGAAAGCAGGCAAGAAGAGTACATCACCAGCGAAGATAGGTCAGCAGCACAGAGTTTGTTCCTCATTAAACATTTTAAAATTACTTTTTGTTTTGTTTTCCGCATAGAAGAACTGAGAAGCATTCACATTTAGCTACTTACAAAAATCCAATTAAACACAGTTGTTTAGCATGAATTTGTTAATCAGAGTTAATCTTTCCAATGAATGCATAATTTGGAATCTGTGTCTAAAATGTTCATTTAAGGATAAGCATATTACAGACAAATAAAATAAAAAATAAAATGAGATTCTCTTCCTTGGAATTGACTCTCAATATTGAGAAATATTGACTGTTTTGTGTTGATTGCCCTGCACGCTGAGGGACAGAAGTAAAATTGGATAAAGACTAAGAAATGCCACGTGAAAACCAATGTCACCTGGGGTGAGCTGTGTTTTCCCCAAGAGTCACTGAAAATTGTTGAATAGTGTAACCTGAAACTCTTCAGAAAGAAAAGAAAAAGAAAAAGTCCTATTTAGTATCCATTTTAGAATAAAAATAGTTATCCAGGGCAGCAGAAGTTTGATATTATTTTATTTCTTCAAATAGATTCTCTATCCTAAAAAAGAGAGGCAGTTTTTCTTTACCAATATCTTAGAAATTACCTTTGTGCACTAACAAAGTAGGATGTGAAATACCTGGGTTCAGGCAGTAAGGCACACAATTTGTGATCCTTTGGAAATAGTCACCGAACAAGTCAGGCTTGATTTCATCCTTTCCGACATAAAGTAGACTAACTGATTCTCAAATTAAGTAACTGCGGATACTTGTTTCATTAAGGTGGCCACTCATTTGACTTTGGATGATCACCCTATATTCATCTAGTTTCTATGTAATTAATAGGTTAGGTATGAGAGGCAAAATAGCGCCCGGTTATAGATGCATAGTCCTATTGCAGGCTACTGCGTCTCTCCTTGCTGTGTTAATGTCGCAGTGTCATTTGTGAGTGGTCCTTTTATTTTTTGTCTTTCTCCATTTTCAAAGCAATTTATAAGGGAACAGAAAAGTTCTTTCCCGTCTAAAAAGAATTGTGGGAATATTGAAAAAGACACAAAACTACTATTGAAGGGTGAACACATAGAGAAGCAGTAAACTAGATTGTTGCAGTATTTACTCTCTCCTTGGCTCTTCTGGAGGATACCTCCTGCCATGCCTTTCAAAGAAAACCCCAGTCAATTTAAATGTCAAAGTCTCAAATTTCAGCATGCATCATTATTGTTGGAAGCATTTGCTCCAGGAAAAGTTTCAAAATTGCCATTTCTGTATCTGAGAAGAATGTGAACAGGATGGCCAGATTCTGAGATGGTATAAGTTGGCAGAGGTTCCTTATTTCAGTGCAGTTATCCTGTTTTACACCAACTGAAAATCTGGCCCTGGAGAATGAATATTTATGCCATGCCAGAGAGGTTTGAAAACCCTTTTTTTTAATGAGAATGAATAAAGAAAGGGCTGGGATATGCTCTGTGCTGATGAACTCAAAGCCAAATATGACCTCCCCTTGACCTTTTATGCATTTAAGTTGAAAAAGGCCATTCTGATACATTCCACTGGAGCTTAAAATGCCTATATTTCAATTCCAAAGGTCAAGCTCTCTTCTCAGTATACTGTATGACCTAGCCTTTGTCTGGTGCCCATTGATGTTGCCTGACCATGCCTCATATCCCATTGACTGTTTACTGCTTTTCTGGCTAATGTAAGTGAAAGATAATTGAAATGATTTTGAGCTATGTGTCAGTTCTGATTCTGATTATGTCTCCTGTGCTTAGTGCAGCTTTAGTGGCTCCAAACTCATTAAGTCTCCAGGAAATTTTAGATTACTGTGTTAACTATATCTTAATTAATGTATTTATCTTAAATTCCACTCAAGCCTTTTTGAAGTTTTCTTTTAATACTATGTCTATCTCTAATATCACTGAATTAAGTCATTTTTCTTCAACCTTTCTGTTTTCTTTTACCTTTTGAGGGTTTTGGATACTTTTTTTTTGAAAGGCCCCAAGTCAAAGGGAACTATTTCCAGGAAGTAATGCTTCATGCATGTTTAAAAGCAAATTGCCACATCTTCAGTAGATGCAAGCACAGCCCCACTGGAATGAAGGGACAGGAACCGGCACTTTTTCAAATCTGCCTGAAACTTTGCATCAGTGGAGCTATGGCAATTTACGCCATTGACAGTCTGTCATAAAAGAGTGGTCAGATTGTTTTTGTGGCTAGTGGCGCACATGTCTGTCTACCTTCCACTGGACTTGAAACAACCATTATACTGGGCGGTTCCCCAAAAAAGGGAATAAATGCAGTCCCGTCAAACAGGCTGACAGGCCTTGAGTATAATTTCTCTACATAGAATCGCAGAGTAATAACCATCTCTAATAATCCCTCCAATTACTTTATAGAATAATAATTTATAATAAAAACTGTTTTAGCAGACTGTCTATTTTTACCCTCTCCTCTTGAAAATGAAGTCAGACATATAAGAACTGTAGAACATTTTTGCAAAGCTGAGGGGATGCACCTACATAATAACATAACCAATCACAAGGATCTTTTTACAGATATGTTGTCATTTCTGTTGACTAACACAGCTTAGTGAATCCTTGGTGATAAATAATTGACTAAGGGCCATAACCTGACACCCTGTTCCTGTTGAGAAGTGCCTTACTGCACAGTCCTCAACAAACCTGGACCAGATGTTCTTGTCCCACCCCTTGGCCATGTTTAGGTTTCCCTCCAATGATCAAATGAGAGGGAGCCCAGCCCGACTGGAAAGATAAGACACAGACTCCTTCCAGTGTGAGGAAAATTGATAAGGAGCAGATCGATACATGATCCTCTTCAGTGGGCACAAGGCCCACGGTCTTAACAGTGGGACATGCCCTCCTTTTCTCCTTCTGCTAAATTGCAAAATTTCTGTAGTGGAAAGAGTGTAACACTGCAATTAGGTTGTAGAAACCAAACAGAAACATATACTGAAAAAAAAAAAAGAAAAGTGTATATATGTATTGAACAAAGGCAAAGCAGTGTACTTTTCTCTAATTTCATCCTTGGAAGGGGCACCTGATTGTGGTGACAATTTCAATGAAATGGCTTATCCAGGATACCAATTCCAGCCTGAATTAGTAATATCTAGCAAAATTAAGAGCAACTGGAATCACTGGAAAGTGTCAGGCAGCATTAAGAGTCAGCAATGGTACCAACTGCAATTACTATGAATGCCTAATAGGGTCCTGACCATAGAAAACTGCTTGGACAAGCACAGCTAGAAACAACAGCTCATGTAAATACGTGGAACTCTGTTAAACAGTATAGCTGCAATTATATACACCCTCAGAGCGCTTGGACCTATGTCTTTAGTACTTTTCTCTGTTTCAGCTATTTGTTCAGCTATGAGATAAAAACTGACTCGCCTCACATTTGTACCTGCTGAGTAGGATTGAAATGACTATTTGTAATCACAATTCATCCCCAGAACTCAGAGAGTAAATATCACTGAATCAATTGTATGTCTGGCTCTTGATGTCTCCATCACTATACTGTCCCTTGAAGGACACACCTGTTGGTTACTCACTCTATGCCCTGCCTCTGGAGCTCCAGAAGTCACTGATGGCAGCAAGCAGCCTGAAATGCCTTCCTGAGAAATTTCCATCTATTTTATTTCAGGTACTTCCCAGATACCTCAGACTCTCCTGCTAGGACCATGACTTGACTTGCTTCAGCTTTCCTGGAAGGGATAGAATGCAATGTAAGTGCTGATTATCTCTTTTCTTTATAACTATGAGATGAATTTTATTTGGTATTGTGGTAGAAACATCAGCATAAGCACCACTGAAAGCTTGGTGGAAAACAGATTAACCCTTTCTCTTACTATTGTTGCTCCCAGTGCAGATATCTGGTATAGAAATCAGGTTAAACAATGTAATGGTTTATTTTCCACAACTGTTCCCAGACTCCTGTTCATTGTGAAAGAAAGAGGTTTGATGACTGGGTTGATGGCATGAGTCAGGGAAGGAGTATTTCTCATCCCTTGGATGAAGCAAGCTACTTTTCTGAACTTTGCCTTGGGCTTGTCTGAAGGAAGCTACTGTGTGTTTTAGTCATTGTTTAACTGAGGGGAGTTGTTTAACTTTTGTTATATTTTTCCCTTAAAAAGGCAAAAGACTCCTTGGATTTACTTGCTATTACTTTATAGCAGCAGCCATAGTATGTGAGATGTTTCCCAACCGGAAAGTAAATCTATGAAAGCGATTATGTGATGTTAAGCCTGCAATGCCCAGTCTGGACTCAGAGATCCAAGGTTGGTCTTGAACGCCAAAGCCCAGCCCTCCCTCCTACAGTTTTGAGAAGGAGGAGTGCATAAGGCCATGACAGGCAGTTGACTCTGATAATGCAAAAGGACAAAAAATACTTTATAATTTATCTGTAGGCAGCACGGCAAAAGTGGGGCAAACAAATTTGCATAAAAAGGTAAAAGTACAGATAAGCATGTAGTTAAAGCTGAATGTGAGGATGCAGCATCTTTCCTCTGAATGACCTGTAGCAGAAAAGTAGATGATATTTGGGAGTTTAGCAAGTTTTCTGCCTGCTATACTCTCATCCTGTGTATTATTTTTCCTTTTCTACTTTGAAGTTATTTTCCAGGCAGTTTTCATTTTGCCCATCACAAATTGTGTTGTGTGCACTGAGTCATGGGCTTGTGTTTTTTAGAAGGGTTGTCAGTCACAGCTATTCTCATGCAGCAATGATATGATTAGCTCTGTTTTTTATTGTAAAGTATTAATTTAACCAAAGTTTGAACACAGTGAAAAAAGAACCATCAGTGGATGAACATGCCAAATGAAAGCAAAGATACTGTCTTGTTTGAATGGTTGCCTTCCTTTGGACTTGTGGGAAAGGATGGAAAAGAAAAGAAACCCCACATGTGAGAGATCCTCAGGCACTGACGTACATGAGAGTATGTTAATATCCCTTAGTCTAACCAGTGCCTGGGGAGACCGTGAGCACAGGGCCCTCCGCAGCCCAGTCGACTCAGAAACCTGATCCTGGGATTCCCAGTCACGCATGATCTGCCTGGGGTCTCCTCTGCAGGCTCATGCTTACATCTGGTTTGTGGGGTCAGGTAAGATGCCTGCTTTGTGGGTGTCTCCAGGGGCTTCTCCCACAAGCTGTCACATGCATACCTGCAGGGGTGAGGGCTGCCAAAAAACAGAGCAGAAGAGGTGGTACTGCCTGGCTCCCTAAGTGAGCCGTGATTGCCATATTGGCCTATTGATGTGTCTCAGTGCTGCCTTTTTCTTCCAGTGTCTCTCCTGTACCTGAAATTTGACTGGTAATTGACCAATATGAGCTGAAATAGTGGTGTCAGCCTGAGCTGTGAATTGACCTGCTTTTGTCAGTTTGTCACAGTTTTATTGCTGCTTTAGCACAATGCATGCAAGTTAAAGCCCAGCACTTCTGTCACCCAGAGAAAAGCCTGGCAGGCTGATGTCCTCGGGAACAGTTTCCAAATGCAGAGAGGCCAGGGGTTCCCTTTCTCCTCACCAGCTAGTTCAAACTTCACATTTTCTCTCTATCCAAAGAACAACCTAAAGCCAAAACAACCTGCAGGTGTATTGCCTTGGTGTTTTCCCACATCACCAATGCTGCCTGGAATTCATTTGCAATGGTGCTCAATAAAATTTCCTGAGAATAAGATCAAAATTGTGCCCTTTTCTAAAGGTGACCACGTTAGGCTCATCTCTTCGTAAATGTTACCTTTATTAAAGGAACAATAGACTGGACTCTTTAAATCCAAACATTCCAAATATAGGAGACGAGGAATAAGAGAAAATTCCAAGGCCTTTTATGAAAGACTCATTTTAAAAGCTAATTTAGCTTGCTGCAGAGCAGCAAGTGTATCAGACAGTTCACCCAAAAACTAGCTGAAAGAATGTGTGTTTATACCTCTTATTTATACTGAGATTTCAAAATAAGCTTTTTGAACAAGCTGTGATATTTTATTTGGTTTCCTTAAGCTAAGAGTATTGCAATGTCAGACTCTGTTTTCTTAATTGATTATAACTTTGCCATCCTCATATTGCAAAGCTTATGATGAATGAATAATATGTTGCCCAGCGCCTCTGCAGCTTTGCCCAAAATTTGGCTTAGAGTAACTTTTTCATATCTTTGTTTCTCACACAAATATCTTTGCTGTTGCTTCTGATAAATGAATAATTTCCAGCAGCTCAGGATGCGTGAAAATAGTCATGATCCAGCCAGCATGTCTGAGTGACCCTACAAATAGCAAACATGGGAATGCAGCTCAGCATGCATAAGCAACCCTACAATAATAACTTAGTGTGCGCAGTCCAGCAGGTGGGAACAATTCAAGAACTAGATTGCTAAATAAGCTGTTGAGGGTGTGATGGAAGTAACAGATCTGACTGTCTTCATTTTTTTGTTAGTTTTGCATGTGCAAATTCTTTTTTTTTATTATTATTGAGTAGATACCATTCCCTAGATTTGCAAACCTGTGTTATTTTTCATCAACGGCATCCAATCTGTTGCTAAACTTGTTTTTCTGGAAGCTGTCCCTATCTCTCCAGCTCAGCTCCTAACTCTTGCCCATGCCTAAGTCATCTTGCACCTCACTGCTTCTTCAGCTGCTCGGCTCAAATCATGAAATCTGTTTGCAAGCAATAGCCTCCGCCCCTGAGTATCCTGAACAAGCCCTAGACATTATCAGCTTTACTCTTGGAAAGGGGTAAAGTAAAGCTCGGAGTGTGAGAGACTCTAAAAATGATTAAAATGTTATTGTTATTTCAAAATGTTATTCCCATATGTTCAGGAAACAGAACGATGATCAGGTTATGTAACTGACTTTGCAAAAACACCTGCTTGAGTAGGTAGAGTAGGGTGGAAGCAGGAATAAAAAAAAGGCATTTTGGTTCAAAAAATACTGCAACGTTAATTTGATGGAAGGACTGACAAAAGAAATGCGTGCTTCTGAAGGGAGATATTTTGATGTGGCAGTGCAGTGCCGTGGACCATCGGGCCATGGGTAGACACCTAGTGGCGGGCAGTGCTGGTTACAGGGGTTTGAGGACTAGCTGGGGAAAGCTCTTCCCTCCAGCCCAAGGCCGGATCCTCAGCCAAGGTAAATGTGCACAGCCTCATCTGCATCCCGATTTACAGCCCTGGGACCCGGTGGCAGCACACCCCCTCCCCATCTTGTGCAGCCTTTCTTCAGGAAGGAGGGCAGAGGCTCATTCCAAGCAAGCTCAGGAAAGTGGCAAGGAAATATTCCAATTTAAACTGTTTTTATTCTCCTAACCTGGTCCTCAGTTATTCCCCATCATTATTTCCTTCATGTTCACTGCACTGTCATCTCTCCTGTAGTGTTTGATTTTTTTTAACTATCTTAAGCAGAGATTTAAGTGTGCAACAGCTCATTTCCCAAAGTATTACATTTGGCCAGAGGGCCGCTGTCACGGGGGGTGTCACCTTCCTGAGATATCATGCCTCTAACCACCCTCCTTGAAGGACTTCTCCAGCCACCTTGATGAGCCACAGTCTCTTGAAGGATGTACGTGAAAAGGTTGCCAAGAATTAATATAAAATACTTAGTAGTATAAAATACTTAGTATCCCTGTAAGCCTCAACTGAATGAATGTACTAGTCTAGGCCAGAAAGGAGACCGAGCAATAATTGCATGCAGTGTGCAATTGTGTTTTAGATTGTCCCCTGCTCATATCAAATCTTTAATTTTAGTTGCAGGGAAAATACTCCACAAATCTCTAGATTCCCCTCCCTCTACCCCACTTGCACCAAAGTGAGTGTGTAAGCCACCCTTCCTTGTGCTTCTTTTTGTCTGTCTGTTTCTCTCTCTCTCTCAAAATAAAAGGCAGGACCCATCCAGTCAAATGCAGTGAAACAAGAAAACGCTCAGATATTTTAATACCCTGGAGCTACACCTTGGCAGATAAAATGGCTAAAATGAAATTTAAAGCACATCTGATTTACCTGTTGTTTGTGTGACTCAAATACCTATGTTTAATTTTGTCTATGGATTGGAAAAAGTTAATTTCAAGCCTTGTTTCTCTTGCTAGCAGCAACAACCTTTTAAACTGAGTATTACTGGTGAACCATATAGAGCTGGTTAAAAAAAATGCTTTTCAGTTCCACCATGCAGTTGTTCGGACGACAATTATGGCAGCTGAAGTTTAATCATAGTGTTTGATAGCTCATTTTCTCAATGTCAACACGAGGCACTGTTAAAAAAAATGAATTCTTTCATTTGATAAGCTGGCTCCAGAGCACTGGGCTCATTCAATAGGAAAACTCTTTCACAGGGCTGCAGCATGCATGGTTTTTCTCTTTCCTTTTTTTTTTTCCTTTCCTTTTTTTTCGTTCTTTTTTNCACCCAAGAAGAGATTAATCACGAGGGGGAAACTCAGCTTCACCCTCTAGCTGCAGGTCGCAATTTTTATTTGTATGGAATTGGCTTTTGGAAAGCTGAAGGCTGCCTGAGGGCAGGGACCTGATATAAGAAGAACCTGAGAATGAAGCAGCAGGGATTGATTAGCCTACTTCATATCCCACACTCCATAAGCACACTCCAACCGCAATCTAACACACCGCTGAGCTGAATAGACAAGAGAAATTGGATTCCTTCCTAATATTTAACCTTCAAGTCAGCTCTAACAGTTGTTGATATGTTGTTCTACCAGCAAGTAACAGTAGCTTTTTTTATTCCAGCACCCACCCACACACATATATATACAATTTTATAAGTTATATGCTATATATTTACATATTTCCCATTTTCAATCTGTTTCAGAGCATGGTTTACCTAATCCATTTCAGTAAAAGTTTCAGGGAAGAACAAACTGACCAAACAATTATGCATAAAATTGTAGTGAGGGAAGAGAGGGAAAGAGAAATAAAAAGTAGAAAAAACTCATTGTCTGTTTCATGCCTTTCAAGGTCTTTTTCACACAGTCGTTTTTCTTTCACCTGTAATTTTCCCAGTTCATTAATTGTTGGAATTGTCTGGATTGTGTCTAGTGATATGGATGTTTCTGGCACTGGCGTGGTAGAGGTTTCACTTTAGATTTGTATCTGTAAATCAGAGGTGCATTTGGGGAAATGTTTTGCTTTTGCGGGAGTTTGCTAAAGTGACAGAAAGTACTGCTGTGTGATGAGGACCAGTCTGTGAAACCTGAGGGTGCCCACACTGAGGTTGCCCGCGACAGGGCAGATGTGAGAGAGGAGCAACCACTTGCTGCTGGGAGCCCTGGCAGCTGTCAGGTGGAGGTACTGCCTCTGCGCCACGGCTGGTGCGGCACACCCCTGTGCCCTCATCAAGCCCCTCTGAAAAACTCCCCTTTCAAGCATGACAGAAAGGTCAGAAGATGATGCAGAACAGTCAGAAAATGATGATTACAGCAGGGCGTTTGTGGGCCTGGGGTCTCAGAGAAAGGCTCTGCCCTTGCAGCTTGCCAGTGGAGAAGGTTTTGGTTTACAAAAGGCTGGTTCTGGGGAACCAAAGCCCTGGTTGGAAACATGCCTGCCCCACTTCACCCAGGCCTGACCTCGCGGGCAGCCCCTGGCAGGCTGGCTGGGATCCCAAACAAGGCTGCCTGGAGGCTTGCTGACCTCTGGCACTTTGCCTTCCCAGTGATTTGGTTGCAGAGTTGCACCTATCCTTGGCCTCGCCAAGCTCCTCGCAACCTCTGGCCACCCGGCTGATGGGCTATGAGCTGCCTTGGCTTCCTAGCCCCATGAGGGCTGGGCTGCTGTCCGCTCTCTGCCACGATCCCCGCACGCTCATGCATATGTGTTGGTGTGTATGACACTCCCCATGGGGTTTTCCAAAGGGTAGTTTTCTAAAAATTCCTGTTCTAGGGAAAATTCACATTTTGGACTTTTCATTCATGTTTGGAATTAATTATAAATGGGAATTTGAGATTTTTCTCAAAATGGTAATTTTGGTTCACACTTAGCTGCATAACTTTCTTCTTCTTTAAAGGCACTGAAGCACCTTTACAATGACTCCTGAGGTTGCCACTGGCTCTGTTGGAATTGTGGGGCCCCCTTTGCTTCCGCCTGCTGCCCCAAAGCTGGGCTGTACATCTCACCAGTACACTGGGCCTCACTCTTGTAATGATTTCTTCATATCGATCTTAAGTCTTGGATCCAAAGCAATGTTGTACAGAACTTACACCAGCCACAAAGGTGCATGCTTCTGTCCCATGCAGTGGCACAGCATCGCCCACGGGAAGTTCAGCACAAGGCACCACCTCTCACTGTGTAAGTCAGGCATGGACATCCCTGTGTGTGCTTGAGGAGTGCTGGTGTCACTTGTCCATAAGTGTCACGGCATCTGTCTGCACAGCATGGTGTAGAGCCGTGCAGAGGTGCCCAATGTTATGACCACATGCTGTCATCAACTGCAGGGCAGTCCTTGCTGGCTAGCTTGAGCATTTCTGCAGAACATAGCATTGTGCCCTGTCAGGTGTAGCCAAAGGGGCTGACCATGGTGTGGCTGCCTTCTAATGTTGACTTTTTTAGATGAAGTGGAGGGCAGATGTGTTGAGTAGTGCTGGGTTTCCATTAAAATGGGAACCAGTAGGAAAGCAGGGCTGTGGCAGTAGCAAGGACTCTTCATCTTCTGATTGGTTGTCACAGGGCCATAGACATGTAGGTGGAAAGCTTTGGCTCGGCCATCCTATTTACTTCCATGGCAAGTGAGTGTGCCAAGTCCTTTGTTCTTTGCAGAAAACACCAGTGAGAAATTATGGTAAAGCCTTCTCGCACAACTCGGTGTATAACTGGCATAGATCTTCTAGAATGGGGCGATATCATTCTCCAACTTGTAGTGAAAAAAGGTTGCCTTAATATATAGTCTATTGGGACAATATGCTGCTGAAACAGGTACTCCTGCAAGCAAAGTGAAATTTCCGTGTAATCATCTTCAAATATTTTTATGACCATCAGCTTGAGTTCTATAAGTCAATGTATGAGTGAATACACAAAGTTTCCTTCTTTGTTTGCATATCCTGCCTCTACTGAGTTTTAAATGTTCATGCTATATGGACAAAATCCAACTCTACATCTGTTTATGGCATATGTAGGCAGCATTATCTCCAAGATTTTTTTTCAAGTCTAGTTAAGCTCAGTAGCTTTGTGAAAAGGAACTCTCAAGACCTGAGCTAGCTTCCCTGTACCCTAATTCTGATTCTTAATTTCCCATGCAGACTTGGGATCCTCTGGATTTCTTGCCATTTCATGTTCAAATAGGACAGCAGAAAAAATAAAACTATCCTCCCCTAAGGAAGCAGACACACAAGAAACCTCTCCCACCAGTGATGGCCAGATGATAATCATGCCCACGCCTCTCTGACCACAGTGATGTGACTGTCCAACCTGTGGATCTGGAAACTTTAACTCACAGAATAAAGCCACATCCTGGAAAAAAATAGTAGAAAAGTGCACCATAAAGGGCTTTTGAGTAACATAGATTGGCATTAATGAGCCTGCTAGTTCTCTACCAGCTTCACTAGCTTCTCAGGGGATCCTGGATAAATCCTACAAGCCTCTCACAGGACATTATTTCCTTCAGCGTGATTTCAGCATTTAGTCTACAAAATCTATCGATCTGTCTGTCCCAGGTCTTATCTCTCTACAGTTTGAACTGATGCTTTAACACAAATTTTTACCCTGATTTCTTTTACCCCTGGTATGGACATAATGGAGCTATTACACAAGGCCAGGCCTTGCTCACCAATTTGATTATTTCTGTTACTGATTAGAGAAGAAAAGGAGCGCAGGAAAGAGAAAATGTTTTTTGTTTTAAAATATTTGTGTGACACAGCATTTGACAAGTGACAGAGCTCTCTAGCTTTCATGATGGAAAATAGAGATGTAGCAGCCTCAAAAATTTTGTGGGAACAACCTGATTTTGATCAAGATGTTTGAAAATGATCAGTATGTTTCATGTTGATACGGTTGAAGTGCTTTCATGGGATATAAAGGGTTTGGCTGAAAGGAAGCACTGGGACTTTATCCTAAAAAGTTACTTTGATATCGTAAGTTATTTTCATTTGTTGGATTTTTTGCTTTGCCTGAAATTTTGACTGTTTGTTCTGATGTGGGACTTTCCTGAGGAATTAAAGCTGTGGTCTTTGATGTGCTCCAATGATATGGGTTGTGATTCACAGGGGTGCTAATGGCAATAAACAAAGCAATTCCCTTTTCTGTGTGTTGGAAGAAGCTTTACCATTGCATTGGCTTTTTAAATGCACTCATTCTGTGTGTGTGTACATATACATTTTATATGTTACTGTGCCTCTGACTTGATTCTGCACATTCATAGCAATCTGCTGCTACTAATGACTCCCTGTGCTGTGTTAGCGATACCTGGCAAGTAATTCAGGATCCTTCCCCTGTGAGCACGTATACCTGATGGCAAGTACATAAGACTGCAGGTTATAAAAAAAGCCATTTTATTAAGCTGAAATATAAATATGTGTTTGTGTGGTGATCCCAGCATATTCCAGTATGCTGGCAATCGGGGGGAGTGAGAGTGCTACACGTGGGCAGGGGAAATGGAGTTTCTCCTGAAGTGCTTGAGAGACAACATTTTAAACATCTCCTCCTTGTGATTTTATTATTATTAAGGTGCTGGTTGCAAATTTTGTAACTAATAGTCTCACTTGATATTTCTAACAACTTAATGAATAACATGACAGATGTAAATAGCATTTCAGTAACGCAAGTTTTAAGTTTGTATTAAAAGGGAACAGGGCCCTCAGTAAGATATAGCTCCTGCTTTGCTACATGCTGTAAAACCTCATTTGAGACCATGCCTATACCCAGGAGCTTAGAGCCCAAATGGATGAGAAGGATTTCTGTCTTCATTTTTACAAATGAGAAACTGAGGCAAACGAGTCATGAAATGCCGTGTCCAGATTGCATGGAGACAGTGTAATAGAGCTAGAAAATGTATTGTGCTGTCTTCCTGTCAAAGAGATGTGTTACTTCCCTGACCTTACTGTTATGGAAACCTTGCGTGAGGTGAGTAGCCTTTCAAGAGTGGGATGCCAGACTGTATTTCTTTTCCCCAAAATAAATTTGTCCGTGCCACTAGAATCTCACCAGTAATCAGGAAATATTGCTTTCCAAAGAGACAAGATGCTTATCAGGTGGCAGTGCTGCACGTCTGCATGGGGCAGCCGGTGCTGGGGACGGAGTATGAGAGGAGAGGGTGGGCAGGCAGCAGCTCCTGCCCTTTGCAAATGCCCTTTTCGGGCACCATGAATCCCTTGGGCTATCACCCTTGAGTGGCACTCGAAACCCACCTGCCTGCCAGCTCCAGCAACGCTTATGCCTGTTTTAAGCCATCCTACCATTGCTAGTAAACAGGGAAATGGTTACATTCGTGGTATTGCTTGAATAAAGCACAGGTAATGATCTTTCTGATGAGAATTATAAAAGCAAACTCAGGTTGAATTTACTGCAGGAAGAAATAAATAATAAATGCAAATAGAGGGGAAATTAAAAATGTGCCAGAAATACAGTAATAACAATTAGATGAAGTGACAAAAATGCTGGGTTTAGCCAAAAGAAGCCTTATCTGAAGCAACATCCAAGTGTTGGCCCTAACCTCATCAACACCCAGACCCTAATGCTGGCCATAGCGTGACTGAACCTTGTCGGATACAGGCTACAGCTTGGCCAGAGCAGCCTCTCTCTGCTGTTAATAAAATGCTCTTCAAGGTAATTCAGTCATTCTGAGAAGCTTAATTTATGATTTTGCAAAAATTGCCACTCTCTTCTGGGTGTGAAACTAACTTGAGAGGATTTAAGCTGAGTGTTAGTAATGCCACTTCGGTGGCAAAGCCATAACCATGAAGGAAAACAGAAATAGGAAATAATGGGGAAAATTCTGTGTAAAGCAGGAGAATTCTCCAGGTGCACTGGTAAGAGCCTGTTTTATTAGACATGATTATTTTCTGTGCTGTTTATTCAATCACAGCATCATCTCCATCCTCCTTTTCCTCAGCTCCTCTGCAGTCACTGTTACTTCACATCATGCTCAGTAGAACTAGATACATATTTATTCACCCTGACCCAAAAAGTAAGTTTTATGTTATCTGTATCGATTTGTTGTTGTTTGATGTGTTATACCAAAATTCAGATTCAGCGAATGAGCAGTATACCAACTTCAGCAAATAGTTTGTTCAGTTGCAAATCTGCCATTCATGCTGACCCAGGCACATGCCCTGCTGGCTGGTGCGGTGGCAAATACGGCCATTTTGCTCAAGACCTTTCCAAAGAATATGACCTGTTCTCTTAGTTCTTTCCTTACATCCACTGCTGCTGTCTTCCTTTTGGCTTCTGTGCCTGGTTTTCCACCTCTTGATGGAATCCTTTCTTCAAAGGTTCTGCTTCCTTATGGGACCCTTTGGTCGTCTCCATCTATATCCTTGTCCACACAGGATTCCCACAAGTGACTTACTCTTCTCTTCGTTTTTTGGTTCCTCTTAGTTTTTTCCTATTCTTTTAGCACTTAACTATTCACACATGCTCCATCCCTGTCCTTTTCATACAAACATCTCAAAGATGATGCACAGAACTTGACCCACAGCATCTTTATTTAGTTTGAATTCAACAGTTCTTCCTAACGAAAGCAACCTCAAAACATTTGCTGCTTTTTCACACTGATTTTTTTTTGATATGTTCTCTTGCCAAGAAACATCTTTTTGACTGGCCCTATTTCTTTACACCTCTTTCCAATCAAATTAGTGCATTTTTTCCCCTTGAGATTACCAGTTTCTCTGTGTCCAGTCATTCCACCCGAACTCTGGTTACTGATGAAATCTGCAAGTAAACTATGCTGGACTACAGGACATCTATTTTATCAGATTCACATATTAGATTGTGTTCCTTTGCAAGTTATACTTAAAAATGTAACCCCATTCTACTGAAGAGGTCTTTAGACGCTGCCAAATAGTGACTACGTTACACTACAATTACATATCTGCACTTTGAAGAAAATGCTGCTTCTGTTGTGACACTCTTTTCATCCACTCTAATGGTTTATTCCCTAGGAAAGTAAAAGATCAGAATGCTTCTATTAACCTTGTTCTCCTAAATGTCTGAGTAGTTAAATTTTAGGTCATTATATTGATTCACAAGGCAACAAGTAAGTGCCTTGCTTAGTAAGTATCTGCCAGTTGACCAGGCTTTACCCAATTCCATCTTGTGCCTGCAGCAGCATAATATTTCCATTGCAGTCAGCTTATGGGTGCAAATGATCACATCTGCATCTTGATTTATTCCTTACTAGTTGGAAATATGCAGTGTCAAGTATTCAGTGAATTTTACTAGGTCCTAATGAGGATTCAGTGTAACATGATTTTCTTCAGCTTCAGTCTTGTAGAAAAGTTTTTCTGCATATCTGTCTTTTCAAATAAAAAAAAAAAAAAGATATAGTGTGCTGGTATATAGTGTATTTTACTTCCAATAAAGTTTTAGGCTATGCTAAAGAAAAAGAGGAGAACTGTGCACTTCAGTCCTACCACTTATACCACTATAGTATTGACGAGAAGTAGAAAAGATGGTTAGGCAATTGAGGACTAATTCCTGGATCTGGCTGAGAAGATGGGGAAGAGGGATTTTTAAGGCCCGTTAATTCTCTTGAACCAGATCAGTTAAAAAACAAAAGGGTCAATGGCAGAATTTAAGGCTCCAAACGGCTGTCCTGAATTGCTCAACGTACAGCAACCTATATGTCTAAGTGGTTTGCTAGTCTAGTGTTACTAGAATATATTGTTTTATTACCTAAATCCTTTGTTTTCTGCCTTGTATGCATTGGAGAAGAAGTGAATAGCACCCTTTTTTGCAGCACTGAAAGGCTTTGTCTAGATTGATGGGAACTGCAGCAGCCTTCATGGGTAACAGGGATTTTTTGTGATGGCAGAGTGTCTGTCCCTGACCACATTATTCACTCATCCAGGCGTTTGTCAGTCCAGGTGTTTCAGAACTGCTCCTGCTGCTTGTTTAAGAGTGAGGTGCCAAGAGGTGCAGTTGCTGTTATGAAAAGATATCCATTCGGTTGCTGAGTTAAAATCAGATTGTCACTGATTTAAAATTCTTATATCGCTGTCCATCATACCAAAACGTGATAATAGTTCCTGTAAAGTTAGTAATCCTTCTGCTTATGCAGTGTTATGTAGTCATACTCCAGACCAGCGTAAGCACGGAGATTTGGTTATTATGTAGAAGAGTTATAATAAGAAATATGACTGCAAAAGCAAGGCAGTCAGTTGAAATTGGTCTATAATTAAATGCTTAGAAAATTCTGTGCTTAGCTCATTTTAAAATCAAGTGCTTCTTTGTAGCAATTTCCTTTCTTTAATTACAATTTCCTGTCTAGTTTGACATTTACAATGCAATCTTGGGGGACATGTTTGTGATTTATTATTCTTGCTCCTATCAGGATATCACTCGGCAGAAATGAGTTTATAAAATAAGAGCTCAAATTATTATGGCCTTTGACCAATAAAGCTGGCTCATAATTTCAGGCCTGAGAAAAGATTAACATTTTTGACAATCAAATGCAGAATTACCAGTAGGGGACAATTTTGAAAACTATTTCAATTTTCTGAAACATTGTACATTTTTAATAAGGAATATATGACTGGTTATATATTGGAGCACAGGCTTAAGAGTAGAAAGAGCAATAGTGAATTGTAAAGCAAACCTGAAAGGAAGACTTTAACATCTAACATTGTTTAGCTTCCTCTGAATGAAATTGAAACTGCTAAATCAACATTACTTGAAAATTACCCAACGGAAGAGATATAAAAGCTCAGATAAGTTCACAGCAATGCACTCTCCCTTTTCTTGAGCATTCCTGACTCCATGGGCTAATTTATTCAGGGCAATTTTTTCTGTTTGTTCTGTTTTCAAATCTTACTGAAAAATTTTCTTCTTGGTTATTATTTTTCTGTTGGGGTCTCTCATTTAGAGAAACAGATGACCCTGCTAAACTTCATATTACGTGATCTGTTCTGCTGTCACTGCTTTTCCAATGACTTTCTTTGTCCCTGATTCAGGAAAATGTCATTGTTCAGGACACCACAGAAGTCAAAATGAATTCTCCAAGACTTACGCACATGTTCAAAGTTAAATGTGAACTTGTCTGTAACACAAAATAGGCATCCTGCCTTGTGCTTTGTGAAGAGTGGGTTCTTAAAATCTCTATCCAAAGCGGTAGGTGTGTTTTTAGTGTTAATTTGATGTAATGTCAAAATGAATGGCCTATAAAATTATATTGAAGGAGAGAGAAATGGTATTGGCAGGGAAGAAAATCTGTATCTTTGGAGATCTTTAAAACAGCTCGTGTGCACATTGCTGGGAGGTGCAAATGCTTAGCACCTCTCAAAGTCAGGCTGCTTTTATTTAGATGCCAGCATATAGAGTTAAGAGCCTATTTTTAAGTACTGTGAATTAAAATCATTATTTTAAAGAATCTGTCCTCCCTCATTCCCAAGGAAATGAGAAAACATGGTATCGGTTACTTCATTTTAGTAAGGTGAAAGTGAGAAAGTGGCATGGCTCTGACCCCAAGTAGTTCCCGGGTTAATGACAGGGCTAGGAGTCCTGCTGCGGCGTTTCAGAGCTCCTGGTCCCCACCTCAGCTGCCTGCACCATACTCCTTAGTTACACTCCTTAGCACATGACATTTCTGTCCTTCCAAAGCACTCTTGGATCCAATAGCATTCCATAGGATGTATTTTACTTCAGTGACGGATTAAAGTAAATGCTCGAACATCTCTCCCTAGGGCGCCTGTCTCCAGTTTAATGTAATATTCAATGTGGGGAGGAAGTAATAAGGAAATTGGATACACCCATGAAGAGATGGTAATGAGCATCTGCAATGGTGCCCTGGACAGGGTCTGTGTGAGACCTTGCAGGAATGAGGGGCTGCCGTCTTCCCAGAGACAAGGCCCAAGGCAAATCCATAGGCCAGTTAAAATATATAGCTCAGAGGCAGGGAAGAAGGAGGATAAGTCTACAGAAGTGCACTTATTTGCTTATAAAAATATCTGAGTAGTTCTAAAAAGTAATATGGTGTCTGGAGTCAATACTTGCTAGAAAGAAGAGGAGGAGAGGAAAGTTGAGTGAGTAATGAGACCAACATATTTTCATCATCCAATGTCAAAACAGATAAGAGTTTTGGTGGCTGGATGTGTTTGACTTCAGACTGTGACCATTAATGGTGACTAGAGAACCATTTTCTACAACTTCTTCCATTGCTTAATTATTTTTCTTACAGTTACCTTTGAGGGAGAGGTGTTTATTAACCTGTCATCTCTGCAGCTTGATCTTAAGGTAGAAAATAATCAAGAATGCCATTATTATCTAGTCTGGAAAGGCACGTGTTATGAACTCAAATATCTTCTAGCTATAAAAAGGCTTTATGCAATCATAAAACTGCACAGTTTACATAGGTGCTGCACATGCCAGTACACATACACCAAAACTCTCCATTCAGTCAAAATATGAGACATAATCTCATAGCATAAAGCACGGGTCATGCTCTATCACCTCTCATTAGACACTGGCCAGGAGGCCAGGACTGGCAGTTCAGTTCAATGGCTTTTAATTTTTTCTAAACTTTCCTAAGCTTCTAGAAAAGTTTTCCCTATTGAGTAGGGTCCAGTTCAGAAATCCCCAGTGTGTTCTAATTTGGCTTGAATTCCTAGATTGAAAGAATTAAATCACCTTTCGAAAATCTTCCCCCTTTTCTTTGAGGATTATGATGTACTTTTTAATTCTGGGCTGAGTGAACTCCCGTACAGAAAGAAAAACACACTTAGGAGATGGGGCTCCTCCGCTGATGTGAATCAGCAGAGCTTCACTGGTGTCAAAGAAATTATGCTAGTTTATACACGCTGATTACTTGGCCCTTAACATAACAAGATTTTCCCAGAGCTGTGTGTTTTGACTCTGTTAGGTCTTTCAACCCACATATGGATAATATATATGTATTTTACTTATGCACAGATGTTTTAGTCCCTGGGTAGAAACAGTCATTTGGGTGCTGGCAGAATTCCTCTGTACTAATGTTATTCTTTTAAAAGTCACACCAGTTACAGTTTCAGGCCCAGCCAGTGACAAATACAGAGGTGCAAATTTGCTCAGGAACATACCACAAACAGAGAGAAAGAGGAAAACTATTTTGTTGAATGATAATTCCCCCTTGGCACCACCCCTGTAACAAGCCTGCCATAGATAAATGTGTAATAATGCTGTTGTCTTGAACTATAACTGGCAATTCTGTGGTCATAGCAAACTCTCCTACTTGACTTCACTGCAGTTGTAGGTTTCCTGATAGGTTGAATTAATCAATATTTGTAGGCTTCTCTTCCATTCTTACCAACTACCTCTCACCTAGCATCTAGAGTTTCTGCTGCAGAAAAAGAAATGGCACAAATATCTCAAGGTATTGATTCCTCTTTGGTATCAATGTTCCCTTGTCTGTGGACAACAAATGTAAAAAGTCTGGTGGGAAAACAGGCATTCTGCTGTTGTTTTAACCTTAGCCTAGAATGCTTTCAGCTACTGTGATATATTAGAAGAACAAGATTTTCAACATGAAGGACTTTAAAAATCCTCTCCTAAGTTCTTTATTTAGGTACTCATTTGTAAGTGGCCTCATTTCCCAGAATATGAAGCAACCAGCACTCCTCACTGTTTCCACCTGGATCTTCGGGATTAGACCTGCTCTCCCAAGCATTGCTTTATAAACTCATATGGAGGCGCACTCTGTGATCCAAAGAACTTGGGGTTTGTTTGTGTTCTTAACAGCAGAACTAGTCACGTTGTCTGGCCTGGACAAAACATTGACGAATTTTAACACCTGAGGAGAATCAAAGCATTATCAAACATTGCCCTCGGAGAGTGCCTTTTAGGTGTCAGCGCAAACATGGAGATGGTCCTTTTCTCCCATAGATCACACATGAAGTGTATCTTATCTGACCCTCCTTGAAATCCATGGGGGTTCTGTCATTAAGTCAACAGTAAGCCCGCAGTTTATTATTTGTAATGTATTTCTTATTTGTTCAACCCGAGCACTGCTTTTGGTGTTTTCCGGATAAGCAAGAAAGTTCAATAGACTGATTCCGGTCTCCAATGTGTTTTCCATGGATGTAATTCCAACAGCTTCTGATTTACACCAATCAGAGTTCAGAGCTAGGCTCAGCATCCCAGCACAGCACAATTGGCCTGTGAATTTTTGCACGTTTTGCTGTTTCCTAATGTTTGTTTGGATTTCACATGCTGCTCAGGCAAAATTAATTGCCTGCACATTTCTGAAAATTTAGTTCAATGATCTGTTTTTCTATTTCCTGGACAATGTATGCTTCTGGCTGCCAAAAATAACTCCAAGAGGCACGTTACATGGAAGCTGGGATTATCCATGGAAAGTAATAGTAGTACTCTCATGCACGAAGAATGAGCAGGCTGCCGATTGTAATATGTTTAAAGGGTCAACAGAAATCTATAAGTGGTCAAGAAACAAGACAAACATCGGCCACCAGTCTGATGGGAAAAGCAACATCCATTAAGTCCATTAAATTTAACATTGAAATCAATGTTTAAACCACAAGAAGTAATTAGTGTAATTCATATTACAGACCTTTGGATTTTTGAAACCAGGTTTAATTATATTGAAAAATGACAGCTTCATTTTCCCTCTATGGGTAGGTTACTACCATGTTCCCGATACCTTTATTAGGGCTGGGTGCCGATATCAGGTTTTTAATGACATTAAGCAAAGTAGTGTTTCAGCCATTTGAGGAACAATAAATCGGGTTAGATTCTTTTTGAATGGAGACAACACAGATCAAGTGGCTTTTAAATCATTTTCCTTTATCACTGAGAAGTGGAGCTGTTCACTTGAAACAGCAGCCTGTGGAAAAAAAAAAAAAAAA
>VUYV01000054.1:0-24431 GCA_008711295.1 Anarhynchus alexandrinus
AGGTCCCTTCCAATCTAGATGATTCCATGATTCTATAAAACACAGCAGTATGTTAATTACTCATTTCTATCTATGCAGTAGATGAATGCATGTAACACTTGCTACATACAGTATTAAAGTTATTGCAATATTGATCATTTAAGTACTCAGTAAGTTTATTTTCAGTAAGTTAATTTTCTTCTCATAGTAACATGAGAAGCTGAACTTTTGACCTCCTTGTAGGGGGAGAAAGTCAGCTTATTGGATGACCCAAGGATATTTCAGATATATGTTTGAGTTGCTGGTATTTCAACTATGGTTTTAAACCAGATTGTAAGGCAAGCGTTAAAAAGAAACGTTTCTTTTTCAAAAAAAAAATTAAAAGAAATCCTCGGAAACAATGTCCCTCCCAAATCTGAAAGCAGAGCACATCACTTTCATGACTAGCAGTTTAATATAAGATAAAGGCGATTGAACAAATAATGAAATGTATACACAATGCTGATCTAATAAGCACTGTATCTTCAAAGGTTCAGGTACAATGTATGTTAATGAGAAATTCCTTTGATGAGCTGTAATACACAAAACTCTCCACAAATGTTCATTTCAAAGCTAAAGAACCTTAGCAGTTCCAAATTCATAAAATCACCAAACACTACTAGCAACTGAAATCACTTAAAAGTAAATTTGGAAATGCTTCTCTTACAAAAATTAAATAGAGGATAGTGTCCCCTTGGACATTAAGTTTCTTTATTGTGTCTAGGGGAAAGGTTATGAGGGTTTACAAAATAGGCAGAAAAATATACTAATAGCAAGATATTCTTACAGTTTCACTGGGTTTTCTTCAGTGAAAATGTTTTTATCTTTTTTTGTCCCACTTGCTTGGAAAAGGACAATGCATCAACAGAGTGGGATTTCATCCATGAGACTAGTCCAATCTACTCTCCAGTAGAAGGGTTCTCAGTTACACCACTGAGCTCTGGTTTATGAAACAAACACCAAGAATAAAATAAATTAACAGGAAGCCTCCAAGCTTTTCAGCAGTGCACAAATTCAACGCACTTGGTATTATGTAATGCTGACTAACACTGCTTAGATTTCCTCTTCCCCACCTAGGGCCTTCACCCACTCACCAATTGGCTTCCACTCTTTTTCCCCCCATAAATGTTCTCCTGAACAAATTCGTTAGCAACATAATTTTAAAAACAGGAAAGACTAATTGTTTTTGTTCTCTGTACCCTGCAGTGATTGTCTACTTTCAGAGTAGAAATAAATGATAACACAAGCTCTCTGGTCTTGATCAATGTTTTTAGGGATGGCATGTTTAAATTTTAGTGTGATATTCCCTATATCATTCTATTACCTACAGACACACACACACACAAAATATGCCAGCAGCATGGCTGCGTGCTTCTGTTTTTCCTTCAATTGCTTAGCAAATGTGCTAGTTTATTTCTTCCTTCAGCACAGATGCTGCATTGTGATTTTACAAGTTCTCCTACTGTTTTTATCAAGGACACACTTGCTTTTCTACTCACACAGCTGCCCTGATCACAAAGATGGAATATAGTTACATTTTTCTTAATAATTCATTTAGTATTCACTCTAACCTGCAGATGATTAAGAATTCATGTGGTGTTCATGTGAATGTCACAGGTACTTCCACATGAGTTCCACTGTAATCCAGCATATTTAAAATCTAAATGGCACCAGGATCTGATGTAGCTAATACTATCTGAGGAGGCAAAGAGCTCCTTTTGCTAAAACCTCTATTTTGAGACAATGCAGTAAATTGTCACCCAACATGAAAAAACAGATAACATACAAAGAAGCACACCACATAAATATTCTGATCAGGAAGTATTAGAATGAAAGACAAGCTTTGAATTTTTCTTCAATGCCTGTACTCAGAATTCATTCACATGATGAAGGAGAGGGGTTGGGGGACAGAACCTATTTGAAACTATTTTTATCACTTATAATTTCTGAACAGAAAGACTGATTTGTAGTCCTCCTTCCATATGTTAAGGGATGGAAAGGTTATAAAAATACAACGGTCAATGAGTTTCATTAAAATATTTTAAAGACTATTAATAATAAGCCTTAATCCCTTTCAGACTTGAACACTACAACTTCTCTGAAGTCAGCACAACTGTTTAAATCACTGCAAAAGATCAAAGATATTCAGTCCACATACAGATCTACAGTAATGGAATAGAACTGCTGTATCAATTATTCTAAATGTACTGTAAGCTCTCACAGATATTACCCTTAATGAGAGGCTGCTCCATTTGTAGACACCACTTACAGTGACAGCTACAGTATTAACAATTTATTACCCAATACAAAATTCACTGAGGAAGAAAAAAAACTTCTGGTGCCTCTATCATGAAACTATCACGCTGGTTTGATAAACATGATTTCTAACTTTTTATTTCCATATATTTTCACCTGACGTAGCGGATGCCTGGTGTTTCTAAGGATTCTGAGAACCACTGTTTGAATTACCCTTTATTCTTCTAGTGATAACCTCTAATGCTCAGACCTAAGGACATACAGATGTAAATTGTAGACCTACTTTCCACCTGGAGCTGGCAGACAGCACAGGTGATGGCATTTTAGTGATATTCATTGTGTTACTGACTGGTGAGGAACTTGCAAAATGGCTCCCTAGCAGTATCTGTGAGATACGACACATTGCACCTCACACTTCTGCAGACCCTGTGTTTACAGGAGCCCTCCACACTGAGGTGTTCTGGTCCCATCACAAATCAACTTCTATTGACAATGCCACACCTAGAGATAGATAAATTATTTTTGCTATGTATATAATTTTAGTTTTATTTCTCTAGAAAGGGCTGGGATGTGGATTCACAGCAGCCTGACAGCTCTGTGCAAGTTCTCGAGGAAAATTCTTAGTGCCATTAACTGCAGTTGGATCGTTCTACTTAATGTCTGCCAGGACAGCCCAAACAGGGAGTTTGTATGAGAGGCAATTCTTAGACCAAGTCTCATCCAAGTATCACAAGGCAAACAATGCCAAATTTGGGAGGTTTACTTCAGTTAATTCACTGCCCACCAAAACAATCCTCTAACTGCTGATTCAGGTATTGGGAAAAACAGAACATGATTAGACAAACCCTTTTCCTCCCACCTTCCCATTCACAAATTACCTCATTTTGCTGCCAGTCTGAAAATTCCTCTGACGAGGCGACAGAAGGTGTAGCAGTTGAGGCAGGTGCCTAGAGGTTCCTGCTGCTCTGTTACTCACCGGCGCTGCTCTGGTGTGCAATCAGCAGTGGGCCATGGCCCCCTCACAAGTGTCCCCGGCTCCAGCATAGCGGCACTTCCCTCAGGAATGTCCCTGTTGTGGCATGGTAGCAGCTGTGGCAGCTCTTCCCTCAGGAGTGCCCTCGCTCTGGTGTGGCAGCAGTTTGGGCGGCGCTTCCCTCAGGAGAAAGGGAACCGTTCCTTCTGCATGAAGAGTGCCCAGCTTAACAGCTGCAGTCTCCTTCAATGCAGGGCACCATATACTTCTCCGGTGAGTAATTTTGGTGTATGCCAAAAGGGAGTTTCTTCCTCTCCTGGTCCTCTGCCACAAGGCCAGCTGGAAGCTGTTGTAACTGGTATTTAGCAGTTCCCGGCCACCCCATCAGCAGCCACCTGTGGTGGCTCTGAGACCAGATCCTTGAGGGGAACAGCCTAACCAGGCCCTTCCCACTGAGTCAAAATCATTGCCTCCTGATCTGCAGGACAGCATGACAGGGAAAAAAAAAATAAAAATCTTACGTGACACAAAAATAGTGACTGTTGAAAGTAGAGAGACTTGGAGGAAAATTTCAAGACAGTTTATTCTCTACAGACTTATTTTTAAAGTGCCTGAAAAAGTTATCCATGCTATGGGAACAGGCTGATAACTCAGGAAAATGAAAAGGTCACACTGATTCTGAAAACTTACCCTTTGAGCCGAAGTATTTTACATCAGCGGACAGCTTACACCCCATATACTCTGAGTAGCCCGCATTTAGAGCAAATTGTGTTTTATTTTGAATAATTGCTTGTTCTTGGCTAAGATAATTGTGGTTCAGCACTGGTGGCATATAAAGTTATAATCCTTCAGCACTTTGGTGCCATCAGTCTTTTGTAATTCATGCTGACATGTAACAGGCCTACCTACCATTATATAATTTGTTTCTTCAATTGTTTATACTTCAAGTAGAGCACAATGAACACCTGTATGTGTAAAGGGGAATGTTTTGAAGGACCTAACTCAGAACAGAACTGAGGTATATGACGCTAGACCCTATAAAATGAGCCTGGATGAAGCAACTTCTCTACTAAGAGTCTAGTCCCTATTTTGCAGTCAGATAATTTTTTTCAATATTATTATTTATACTTTATCTATTATTTATTTATACTTTCTAGCTTAAATTAGCATTTTTATAACCCTTGTACTTCTTCCTCTAGGAGTAGGCTTTGTAACAGTTACAATGATGAAAATTATGACTTTTAGAAAAGGCAAGTCAAATAATTAAGATGTCTGAGGAGGGAGAAAGCTTTTTAGAATGACTTTTCTATTTTTTTTTAATCTCCCCCACATGGTGTATGCCACAATTTCTAACAAACAGGAAAAATGTCACTACACTGCAAAGCTCAAGTCATCTACAATTTAATTGCTGTAATCTTTGATTTCGTCAAAGGCTTCTAGATACAATATGTACCAGCAAAAAACCCCACTCAATTCACATGGCCTAAATCAGACTGGGCTTGAAGTGGGTTATTGATTTATTAATGATATGTCATTAACTGGTAAACAATGAACCAATCACCAAGGATCACAATTTCAGCAATAAAAAGGATAACATTTTTTCAGTGTGTTACTGTTTTAACAGAGATCTACAAATTTCTAAACATCCTTTTATACGTAATGATAAAAAGTTCTAGTTACACACACTCACAGCTGTAAGACTGCTCCACTTCCGGTCATGCAGTTTCCCATATTTACACATACTGCCTGTGGGTGCCCCAGAATTTACGTGCTGGGGTGACTTCTGCCAGCGTCAAAATGGATTTAAACTGCTGCTCTGTTATCCTCTTCTCACTCCAAGGTCCCTCATGATTGTTTTATACTTTCAATATGTCTTTCGTGCTTCTTTTCAAGGTAATTCATTGTTTCAAAAGTCTTTTTGTAATTGCCTGGTTGCTCTTCAATCTGGATGATGGTCATCATCATCTTCAGTAGCATCACTGTTTGGGCAAATCCTCTCAGACAGTTTTGGCTGTTCCAGTCACACAGAGTTACTCTCGCATCACTTCTTGTCAGCTGCTGTTATCCAGGCCATTCTGTGGCCCTTCTCCCCTGCCCACCACAGTGCGTATCAGTATTTAGCTCAAAGGTGGAACAAGCACAATATGAAAGGAAAACCTATTTGGGAAAGAAAGTGAAGTGAGGAAGGCAAGGGAGTAATCAAAACCACAAAAATAGGTACGAATATAAGGCTCACCTGCATTGAATCGTTCCATCCTAAAATTCATAGTATCTTCTCACAATTAAACATATCAAATATAAACTGCTTTTAATTAAATCCTTAGTGTTTCAGATTTTAAAAAAAAATCACTAAAAGCACTTTGTAAATAAACCAAATATGCTTTTTATCAAGAATAATAAGAAGACTGAAGAGATGGTATCAAAGCTGCATTAATTTAACTTTCTTATTTTCACTAGCTTTGTTTTTTGTTGAGTGTAAAACTATTCCACTCCAGTGAGCTTCTTAATGAAAGTCAAGTTCATCAGTCCTGGTGCTATGTTATCTGTGCTATTAGAGGAATGCTTTTTCAGAAACAAAAAGTTTTCTCGCTAGATATAAGTGGGTAGGATTTAAGTATATAGCACATTAAGTATAGAGCATGTAAGAATATATAAGATAGTAATTTGTACGAGGGATATTGACTCCGGTAACTCAGCCTTCGAGGACAGAGTTGGACTGAAAGGTTTTTTTGTTCCCTCAGTCTGTGTATTTTGATTGGATTTTTTTAAAAAAGCTAGCTGAGCCTCAGAAGAACTTCTATTAGTCATCCACTTGTATATATCACACATTAATCACTAGAAGACAAAACAGAGGGAAAGAAAATTGCAGACATTTAGTTGAACAATTACTAAAGTTATTTTTGAGCCAGTTTTTTGCAACTCCGTAATTAAGGTTTACAAAATACAGAATACTGTACTCTGACTCACCTCTTCTTGTTACAAAACGCAGAGGGAAAATAAGATTTATTGTACATAGGTTCTCTCCAAATGTACTAATCATAATCCATGTTTCCTATTTAGAAGAAAATGTGATGGGAATCTTAGTAACTTCTAACTCCTGCTTGACTTTGGACCAAATTTTCTACCTAAGCATTTTAAAACATGGAGCTAGCTGGAATGTAACAAAGTTTATTGTTGATATTGTTTATGCAGAAACAGTCTGACATAAAGCAAAATAAGTAAGTCAATTTTTAAGCAGTGTAAAAACCACACAATTAAGCATCTTATTTTACTGGTGCCATAACAATGATGACACTGTTACCAATGTAATTAACAGCCTATAGGTCTAACAAAACTCATTAAGTCAGCTGAAAGACTTCTGTAGCCTTTCAAAATATCCTGTTCCAAACTTATCCAAATTACCCTTGTATATCAACACAGAAAATATTTTCTTTAGCATCATCAATTATTTTTACGTTGCTTTCTAAAATCAAAACATCATGACAAAAGAAACGTAATTGGTGTACTTACTTAAATATGCAGTATTTTTAGAATTAGCCTTTAAACATTTATGGCTTTCCAAGGGCAGATAAAATAATTGATAAGCAAGCATTTTTATAATTGTCACTGAATATTGGACATTTGTTATTCCATATGCTGACAACGTTGTCAGGGAAGACTTGCTCAGAATGTCTATGATCTGCTTTTGTTCCAGTATTCAATCATAATCAACAATTCCTTGAAGTAGTAATAGTTCAAAATGGCCCCAAGGCCCCATAAAACAAGAACTGCTGAGCTCTGTGACCTTGATCTTTAGAAAAGGTAAAAAGTTTTAAGGCTGGATCTGAATAGTAATGTTGATGAGATGCAATTTAAGAGTTTTAGAATTTTCAAATATAACGTGTAATAATTTTGATAAAAGTGTTTAATAGATTCTTAACTTCACTGCAGAAATTGTTGTTCCTAATTAGATGTAATTGGATCTAGTTTTGGGTACACAGCCTCTGAAGAAACAAGATAAATGCTGCAGGAAATGTGGTATGACCTTTTCATTATTGCTTTGTCAGGACATCTGTCAAGAGACTTTTCCTCTATTCCAAAGCAGTCAGACGTTGCAATGAACTGTAGTAAGGTATAGCTTGTTCTTGGTAGGAAGCCAGACTATGTTACCCAGTAAGATTCATAATGTACCATAGTCAACAAGATATCAAGATACAAGGTACATAATAAAACCAAATTTGTCTTTTGAAGAAGTAAAGGTCAACAATTTACTGCACTTTAGAAAGGAAGATATGAAAGGACAGAAAAAAAATTGCATTTTCCACATCCCCGCTAATACTATCTCTGATTATACTCTAGAATTTTTATTACACAAATTTATTTCTGAAATGTTTTTAATAAGCAATTTTGTAACATCAGCAATGAAAGGCAAATGAGAAATGGCAGCTCAAGATTTGCAGAAGAAAGAATAGACACAAGCAGGCATAGTTTTCTCACAAAAGGAAAAATTGGTTAGATTTATCAAATTCTGGAGAGTCTAATAGTTATGACAGATTTTAGGAAGCTGCTAAAACCATTCTGTCATCTCAGGTTTAAATGAATTGTTTCCCAGACAAAAGAAGCATGCCAGCCCCCAAAAAATTAATAAACTTTTTCAAATGCTTGTTACATAGTAGGGAAAAAAAAGTGACAAACACAGCATGTTCCGGTATACATACATACATTTTCTAGTCTCTTCATATTACTTCTAAGACAATTGCAAAGAGTAAGAAAAGCAGAAGATACGTGTCAGCGGTATTGACAGTCCTCTCTATTGGGAACGTTTTAGAGGCTTGGTAATCAAAAACATCATGAGTATAGAACAAGCCAAAACTTAACAGTAATTACTTGCTGCAACAACACCCTCTTGGACAAATATTTGCTAATCATAAGTAGTCATGCATTTATTCTAAGGAATATACAATTTCAACTTTTAGAATGTTCTTAAACTTTTCACTAGAAATTAAATATATTTACATTCCAGCTGTCTTTCTCTTTTCTTCTGGTGTTTCACTTAACCTGTGACACCTCTCATTTAATTAAGCCTCCAATCTTGTATCTGATTATATGCAGAAAGACTGCTGAACCCAATGTATGTCCCTTGGAGTCTTTCTACCTCTCATTCTACAACTGAAGCATGAGACTACACTCTGAAAAATAAATGATCTGGTGCAAGTTTCTGGATTTCTTTTTTTAAGTGAAAGAAAGTATTTATTTTATAAATTCCTATTTTAGTGAATACCTTCAATTTTGAGAACACATAGGTGGCAGGACATATTTAGCAGAAGGCAGCCAGTTATTGAAACACTATGGGTTCAGCCCCACATTATCAATGCTACAGGACTGCAGAGCTCAAAAAGCTATATAAATAAGCATAAGTCATTCTTATAAAGAATAATTCCCAGAATTGTCAGTCTTCTATATTAACACCCCAGGGAAGAAAGCAGGAAAACCGCTTCCCAGAGTACCATTAAGTACCATTGAGGAAAGACACTATGATTTAGCAAATACTTCCTTTCTTGTTTAATTCCATATAACGTTTCTAATGCTTTCTGATTCTTCAGTCAGTCTGTTCCCATCCTCCCCTCACCCCCTTACAAAGAAACACCCTGGGAGCCATGCTTAGTTACAGCCCAGTGGCCTGGGTTTTGTCATTTTCTGTAATGAAGTCATACTTTGACATGTCCAGTTACTATTATTTCCTTAAACTTTTCACACGGTGAATAAAGCTGAACTTTCTGAGGTGAACACCCACAGGGCTACTGCAGCTGTCTCCGCTGTAGAACGTTTAGTAGTGACACATGTTTTTGAGTGCTTGATGTCCTACCTGTAGTTTACAAATGAAATTACTCTCAGTCAGGAGAGTACAGTTTCATATCTCAGCAATTAAATCATGCGTGATTTCTCACCTTGGCTTGACTAAATAAAATGGAGTTAGAATCATGAAAATTTGCAACAATCACGAGGGATCTTAGAGCGAGAAAAGGATAACAGAACAGCTCTCTAAACCCGGTTTGACACTGGCGGAAGTCGCCCCATCGACATCATGACCTCCAATTAGGCCAGGCAGAGCATCCTCCCCTTCAAATGTCATAAGCAGCCTACATCCAGCTAGAGGAGTGATAAAGCAAGGTGCAGCAACAAACCTTGGTGTGCGTATGTGACCGCTGTGCCTTTCTCACCAGCACGCAAATTAGCAGGTTTGAGGGAGCAGCAGAGTACACATAAAGCTGGGGCACCCACAGGCCTAACAGGAGGTGTGTGTACATAGGAGAACCTGCACCCCCAGAAACAGAGGGGGGTTCTTGCAACTCACATGGCCTGCAAGAGGGGCAGCATGCGCATAGTAGTGAGTGTGTGACTAGAACATTTGAGGAGTAGTTATAAAGCATTTAGGAAAGTGTAAGTCTTCATTAACATCTTGTGTGTGCTATTGTAGCTATCCTGAATGACTGGCTCACTGATAGGCAGTTAATAACACATCATTAATAAATCATTAAACTGCTCCAATCCTTATTTGTTCTAAACCACGAGTTGAGCAGTTTTCCCTGTGACAGCCTATCTCTCATTTTTAGTATATGCAAAGCTTTGTTCTATGCACATGCCCCAGAATAGCCGTACGACACAGCAGAGTAGAAAATAAAGATACCTATACTACCTCTCCTTACTACAGGTATTTATCCTGGCTTGAAAACTGTGCTTGTAGACCTTGTCTCTAAACATGTCAGCATAATCACAGTCATCTGCTGCTGAAGTTAAATAAGAAAAGGAATGAGTGTATAGAGGAGGTCTCCAAGATACCATTGTCTTTTACCAGGGCCCTTAGAGCAAGTACTCCTTAGAGCAATTAAGCTCTAAGTAAAGCAGGTTCTTACAGGACTTGTAGCTAAGGTAAATAGATTACTGTCTTCAGAGGACAAAATAGAGATCTGAGATCACCTACAAAGAGAAAATTAGAGGGATTTATTTCAGTAAAATTTAGTTAATCTCCAAAAAAAAAAAAAAAGACCTTTGCACTGACTTAAACTTCTAGTACATGTAGCTAACTGAATTCACAGAAGAAGGCACTTATAAAAAATAATCTAGCAATAACCTGACAAAATCAGGGTAGAGTAACTACTGGCACCACAGCTGTGGCACATTGTTCACTGTTTGTACTGTTTCAATGAAGACTTTACATTTAACTAAAAGTAATTCTCTAACAAGACAAGAAGTAATAGAGTTAAGGTGAAATCTTCTTGATGTAAATAATAAGTCAGTCATAATGATCCTTTAGATCTTGGAATGTAGCCACCTGCTTAATACTTTACATTCCTCCTACCACTGCTAATGTTCCTCTCTTTACTATGCAGAAGAGGTTTCTTCCTCAAGCTTAATTATATTTTAACTAAAAGGTTATAAATATGCAGTGTTTATAATCAAATTTTCATGAAACGTTGGAAATAGGATGAAATCAGTTCAAGAGGAATTAAATAATGAGAAAATGTAATTCAAATAAATAAATCAATTCTGTTTAATATTTATTGTAATTTAATGTAGGAGTCACTAACTTTGAATTTGCAAAATATTTTATAACTTTTGTTTTATCAGTTAATACTGCTGTGTATTAAGTCTGCATGTGATTTGTTAGCCTTTTCCCCCAAAGTTATTAAAGTGTTCCACGAAGCCTGGACAGCTTTTGATTACTTTCTACAGAGGAATAAGTAACTTATGTCGGCCAGTGGCAACAAGTTTAATCTGCAAGAACCACGTATAGGAAAAAAAAACCCCACACTAGATATAAGCATTTAAATTTAAGGTGGATTCAGTTATGAAATAAACTTTCAATAGTGAGTAGCTACACAGTCTTTGACAGTTGTCTTTTATGTTATACTAGAACTTTCTCAATGACACCCCTATCACTAACATTGTCATACTGTAAACACCAACCTCTTGGCACAGTATCTGAATATATACAACAAACCAATTGAGACAAAGAAACACCTCAAGCAAAATATATGCTTTAGGATATCATGAGTCCCTTAAGGTCCCTAAAGACTTTGATATTACTTTTAATTACATGACACTTAACAAGATCCCTGAATTTTGGATCTTGATGATAGCAAAACTAATACTCTGACCAGCCACTTTCTCACGAGAAAGAAACGAAATCAGTAATTATCATATTTGCATATGCATAAAGATTGAAATAGAGATTAATGTGGTGGAACAATCATGATGAAAAGCAATCTTTATTATTTGGTAAACCAGGCACAAGTAAAAACCATTAATCTTTCTTAGTGCCTAAATACATAGTTTTATACATAATAAAAAAGATAGTTTATGTTCTTTAGGCATAGGAAACTGTACTGGGAAGAAGTAACACCAAAAAGAGCCCTGGGAATCATAAGCCTAAGTTCACAACATGACAATGCAGTAGAAGGTGCTAAGTATAAGCTTCTGCTGCATATTTAAGAGATAAAACAGCTACCTTGTATCTTTATTTACCATTATATAATTGCTATTGAAATAGTGTCCAATGCCCACAGTGAAGAAAATGTTGCAGAAATTGGAAGGGTTCAACTGCGAATGTCACTGAAGGTTTGGAAAACCTGTAAGACTGAAGCATTTTGTTCTTTCTATTTTACTATTTTTTTTAATTATATGTTTCTGTTATTGTTTAACATAATAATAATGTCTAAATAACAATAAGGAGAGTAAAAAGGTGAAGGAATTCAACTTCTAAAAGTTCTTACTTTATGTTATTTAAAGTTAACATCTAAACATTTTGGTTTTCTCCTTTTTTATAGGGCAAGAGGGAGGAATGGATTAATGTTAGTATGGCAGTTCATACATTGACTCTTTGCTATAACTCCTCTGATACTGTAAGTAATAATACATACATTACTGCAGTTTGTCTTTATGATGGAGATTTAAATTACTCTCCCACAGCAAGTGCAAGCAAAACAGTGCATTTTTTATAATATGCTTATTTGTATAAACAAAACTGAACTTAATCGTATTCAGTATAACATTTGTTACATACAGATGAGTTCTTCATTTATGTATATATAAATACACATACTACATATTCCTGCCTGCTTTCAAGGACGAATTGGATTTATTTAGGCTTAGAGAAATAAATCTAATTAATCTACTTAGAAAAAATCTAATATAAAGTATGTTTGGAAAATTACTGTAAAATTGCATTTAAGAACATCAAAAGATTTAAGGTTTGTTTCTTATTATTAAAATATCCTTTGTATTCTTGTTTAAAAACCTTATAGGCATTAGTAACTGTATAGGAATTGTAATTTCAGAGATGTAGAAAACTAGAGAAAAGAACTGTAGAAATTATAAAATCTATGAAGATTAATATAGAGGACCCTATTCTCCAAAATATTATCATAGCATCATAGAATGGTTTAGGTTGGAAAGGACCTTGAAGGTCATCGAGTTCCAACCCCCCCTGCTATAGGCAGGGACACCTCCCACTAGACCAGATTGCCCAAGGCCACGTCCAGCCTGGCCTTGAACACCTCCAGGGATGGGGCCTCAACAACCTCTCTGAGCAACCTGTTCCAGTGCCTTACCACCCTTAAAGTGAAAAACTTCTTCCTAATGTTCAATCTAAACCTGCCCTCTTCCAGTTTGAAGCCATTCCCCCTCGTCCTATCACTACATGCCTTAGTAAAAAGTCCTTCCCCAGCTCTCCTGTAGGCCCCCTTTAGGTACTGGAAGGCTGCAATAAGATCTCCCCGGAGCCTTCTCTTCTCCAGGCTGAACAGCCCCAACTCTTTCAGCCTCTCCTCACAGGAGAGGTGCTCCAGCCCTCAGATCGTCCTCGTGGCTCTCCTCTGGACACGCTCCAGAACAATGAATTAAAAGTTTTTGTTGACAGGGATTTAACTGTCTTCATGTCTCCGTAGTCTGATTGTCTACCTGGATTTCATGAGTTTAAGCCAGTATGTAAAAGACGAGGCAAAGTGTGGAAGAAAGAATAGGGCTCAGAGACATAGTGATAGTTATACAAAAAATATAAACAAAACAGAAGAAATAAAATTAAAGTTAAATTGAAATTAGAACTACCGCAGCCATTAACGTGAAAGAAAGTAACAAATGCTGCAGATTCTTTAGGTAATGAAACTTGACAACAGACATATGAAGGAAGACTTCATAAAACAAAGGGATTGGCTTTAATATAATTTCAGATGATCTTTAAGTATGGACCTCTTTGAAAAAAATCTTACCTCTAGCATAATATCTCAAGTTATCCATTCATAACTGTGATTCTACAGCACACGTGGAAAAAAAAAACCATCATGGAAGTACAGTCTAAACCAACTTAGAGTAGTGAACACTAAAAGCATGTCTACAAATTATTGATCAGTTTGAGTTGATCATAATTATCATCAGTGAAACTGTTGTGAAGAAAATAGTCTCATCAGTGAGCAGACTCATGGAAAAGCACCAGTACTAATAAAAAAAAACTGAGTTCAAATATCTGTTGTGTTATTTGGGAAACCTTTTTGTAAAAAGAAAGCAAAAATAAAAAACCCAACCGTAACAAAATTTTATCATAAATATCATTTAACTGTTTAAATTGCTTTTTAAGCTGATAAGTAACTCTGAACAGACTGTGATACTGTTGGGGTTTTTTTAAACATATTCTCTACAATTTAGAGGTACACCAAAATATAAAATAAAGAAAATGGTTCAAATTTGGTTTAACAGGATTTTAGCCTATATAAGAAAGAAGCATCATGAAAATAACAACACTGCAGCTTACCTGAGATTTAAATATTACAGCACTTGCTTCTGACAAAGCTTCATTCCCCTACTACAAAATGCCAAAGCAGACCTGTCAGGAAAAAAAGTTCAGTTTAGGACCACTTCAAAATAGTTGCTTAATACTCAGATAAATATTATTAAATATGTTTAACTATCCTGAAAAGAAGCAGCAATCAAAACCAAAGAAGAAACCACAGTGGACCAATAGTCCACCTCTGGTTAATTGAAAACTTACCTTTTCCTCTCACAGACTAACACTTATCGAGATAAGAGCTGATACATACCAGGAAATGCCCAAGAGCACTGAGAAACCTCTTATTATTGATGGTTGTACAAATTTTTGACCAAGATAGCACCTTGCCCCCTTTCTCTTTTTGCTGTGACAGATAAGCCTAAAAAGTTTCAGAGTTGGAAACTGAAGATAAGCAGCAAGCAGCAAAATGTCTGATGCTTATTCAAAGCTTATCTGAGTTCCCCATACTTCCTGAGTCCAGTCAGTCTCATAAGATCTACAGTTCTTCCAAATTCCAGGCAGTTCAGAAATACAAAGATTAAAAACAATTTTCTTGGTATGTTTTCACTTCTGTTTCTGCAGACTGCAGCTAAGACCTGCAAATGCAAAGCTGTGCACAAGTAAAAAAACATGTGGCTTAACATAAGTCTACCTTAAACAGTCATTTGATTTTTGAGGACTATTACCACTTTTATTTTTGGAAGCCCTCAACTGCCATCCTATCCTCAATCACAGGTCTGCCATATGATTGCCAGAAGTTAAATGCTATTAGTCACATCACCTGCTTCTGCATCTCCTCAGTGTTTATTCTTCTATACTTTAAATGATTTCTTTACTGTAGCAGGAAATTATTCACTCAAAAAAATGGGAAAAAAGGTACACAAAAATACAAGTTGCTCTTAAAACTATACTCAGGGAGGAAAAAAAAATCATTGTAGGTTTTCTCAGAATAACTAATTTCAGTTTTATCATTTCTGCTACAGAAAAATTGGAAAGCAGTTTCAAAACAGGAAACTGATCCTGCCATAATAGGTTTACATTGAAACATTTGATTCAAATCCATAACATTATAGGATCAATTTCTAAAAGAATCGAGCCACTACTGTAATTTAAATTGAAATTAATACACTGATTCTCTTCAACTCTCCATTTGTGAAGATAGGTCACTCTCTAAAGAACTGGATACTAAGTGTGCATGATCATCAACAGCATTATATCCCATTTTGAAAAGACAGGCTTATAGTTACATGATTGTGGCTGTATTTAGCAAAAATCTTTAAATGCAAAGAATTGAAAGACAGCTCTACCCTCTTCAGCCAATTTTTTATAAGAATGAGAAATAGCAGTAAGGTCAAGGCTTGTAACAATTTTTTTTTGAGAATGATTAAACCACCTTTTCACCCCCAGAAAACCTAGCAGCACAACTGACAGATGGTCAAAATAAAAAATGACCGTTAACTGTATTCATTTGATTGCATTACATTTATGATGAGCAGCTAAATCATGTTTAACTAAACAAAAGAAGGATTGAATATTTCTTCCTCTAGTCTACCTTATGAGGTCTATTCACGGCAGCAGTCTCACCAGAGATTCCTAAATCCAACTCTGCAGGGATGTTGGAAACCGAAGTTTTGCTTAGCATAGGTACCAGATTGGTGAAGCCTTCCTCAGGCCCCAAGCTGTAACCTAGCAGCACAGTGAACTTAGGCTGAACTCTTTCTTAGCCCAAGAAGAATGGCTAGTAGTTTTGTATGACTTTAATACATTGTAACTTAACTAACATAATTAAATTGTATAAGTAATATTAACGAAGATTGTATGCTTGAACTATAACTCTTGGAAATGAAGAAAGGGACCATTCTACCTGGAGTCAGTGGAAGGCAGGTGAGATCCAGAAGACAGATGAGATCCAGGTGCAGATGGGACAGAAAGATCATGAAACTGTGTGAGAAGGTAAAAGCACCTGCACCACAACTCCAATCAAAGAGGACACGTAACTGTTGAACAATTTGATTGGATGAAAGACATGCACTTGTCACGTTAACAGGTGCATGAACAGCTTATATCATAGATTGTGAGGCTTTAAAAAGCACAGGAAAATAATTGAGGGGGTCCCTCTACTCGGAGGCACCTAGATCAAGCTGTGTTAAAACCAACTCTGTAATGGAGGGTTCAAACTCTTTTTTCCAGTCAGAGGCTAAGGTTGGATCGACCCACACCTAGGCTCATCTCTGAGAATGAGTATATGAACCAATATGAACCTCACAACTCAGCAGAAGGGTTTCCCCAGACTCTTTTTCAACAAGGGGTTTGGTCTTTAACATTCTTTAAAGTGGTTTCTCCTCTTCTATATGTATTCTGTGGGAAAACTTACCTACTTTTAGTACTGCTTTTCCTATTGCTATTAGAATGAAAATATTTTATCATTAAAATATTATGAAAATGCAGTCACTCTAAGTTATTAGGAAGTACCTTCTGTTTTAAAAACCAGGAAGGCTTTTGTTTGTTTACCAACTTGTGTTTCAATATTCTAGAAGATGAAAATACCATTTGCATGACCCCTGCATGGGTGTGTGTCTGTCTGTGTCAATATGACTATACAGTCCCTTAGATAAAAACAAAGCACAGATATGTATATGTATAATCATACTTGTGTAGGAAGACAGTTTAGTAACCTGAGCATTTTCTAGTATGCTCTTGAGTAGAAGCAGAATGAAATCCCTAACATACAACTTCAACCATTGCAGGTAGCCATCCTTGTTCCAGCCTAGTATCTCCTGAGGGAAAATGACTGTTCTATAACAAAACTGGGGAAATCCATGCTTACTTTCATGAGGCATCTTGAAATCGGAATTGAGAAAGCAGAGGAAATTGGTTTGCCTATGGCATTTGTACTGCACTTGCAATACTTTTCCAGCATCTAGTACGCATGATGAGTGTCTGCAGGTCATATTTAGATGTTTTTCAAGGTACATGATAATTTCTTTCTCTCTACACAGAACTTTCCCTCACTCGGAAATTGTCCTAGCACATCCTGTTAATGTACATTTCACAAAGATTTACAGGGATTCTAAGGTATAGTCTGTATTGCCCTGTTTGAACAGTCAAGCACCTTGTGTCTTCTAATCACAAACTAAAATCCTCAGGAAAATGTTCAAGGCCCAGCTGTCAACTGTATAAACACCATTTTTGCATTGATCATTGCAATCATATCTAAGAATGTCCTGGAATTCAGAAGTACAGAAGCCGGGGCATAGAATTTTCTCACAGACAATAGTCTGTTTTCAAGGAAGATGTCTTTTCCCTTCTTCATTTCTACTGATTTTCCTACCCTCAATTTTACCAAGATCAAGAAAATATGTCTAAAATTTTTAGATTTTATACTTTCATGTTCTATTTACCAACATGGTCAGCGATAAATAATCAACTCCAACTGCCCCTCCACCTCTGCCTTTATTTTTAACATTTGAAGTACTCTATAATTACTTAGAACTGGATTACCCAATGAATTAAAACAAAATATATCCATTTGACAATGTATATATTCTTTGAAGATTTAAGCTTTTTTTTTTCCTTCCAGACTATAATGGACTCCAAATTCTGAAGCTGCAAGCAGAAGGCCCTCATATCTGAGAGTATTCCAGTTTCTGCCAAACCATATGGCACATTTTTATTTAAATGTTAATGATTTTCACGTTCAGCATGAACTCTTTGAAGTAATGCTGCATTTGTCTTTGATATAAAGTAGTTTGATATAAAATAGCTTAATTAAAAGTTAATTTAATAAGTTTTCAGTGTGCTCTAACTATAATTCTTCAGCACCAAACTTTCCAATCAGCACATATTTTTAATTGGTAGAAGTGTTACAGTGGTTTTAGGAAATATTTTTCAATTAATTTGGAAGTGTTGTTCCGGTTAGTAGAATCAATGCCTCTTTCTATTTGTCTTCAAGGGAATGTTTTGTTTCTAAGCAAATTAAATCCCAACGGACAAAAAGCTGTATTTTAGCAGGCTCTCCAAATGTTTTCTGTTTGAAATAATTGCAAATGTGCTGGTTGCTTTTACAGCATATAATATGACTTCAACTTCTGTGCAAAGGTCCATGAAAGACTTTTTGGATATACAATTTCCCAGGGGAAACAAATTCATTGTTTGAACAGAAATTACATCAAGATTTCCATGCAAAAGCTAATATATTGCAGTTTTCCTGTCTGACAGTACCTTACTGTTCCTACCATGTCTTTTCTTTATCTTCATAAAAACTGGACTTGACTGAAAGTAGGTGACACTTCCAGTGTTCTAAATAGACTACCAGCAGGTGGTCATGTCGAGAAGACTTTTTGACAAATCTCCCTGAGGTACAAGTAACAGAAGTTAGCACTACATCCCAGGAAGAATATCATGCTTATGGTTAATTAACACTTTTGGCAATGTAGCATAAGGGTTGGTGTTTCTGGCAGGAACATAATCCACAAGACAACATGCAATCTGCTTCTAGAACTGAGTGTAGACCACCCTCTTTGCCAGTGACCTAAAATGCAGAGCTGTTCCAAGTGACTATTCGCTTGTTTTTGTTCAAGAAGTGCACCTGTCCTGAAAACTAAAAAAAAACGTTTCAGATCCCATCCCACTGGATCCAAATTTCATTTGATTTCTTGACCTACATGAAAATGCTGTGCATCTTTCTGATACTAGGCTAAGTGGTTATGAACTGACTTTCCGCTGAAGTATATCTACCCTGTTCACACAGGGCAACATATTTGTTCAGTGTCACCTAGCAAATTACATATCCCTAGTCAAAAATATTTTATTAATAACACAATTAAAAAATTATGTACTCCTCTAATATAAGGTCATTTCTTCTCTATAGCACAGTACTTTTTTCCTTTGGGAGTCAAGCCATTCCTTCTTTTCCCCAACCTACATTTCAATCCTACTGGTATAAAGGAGTTAGATACACCTTCTTTCTCCCAAACCAAAAACATCAAGATGAGAGCAGGTTCATGTAACAAAAAGAAGCACAGCTTTTACAAGTGTACATTCAGTCTGTAGAGTCTCCACTGACACCCAACAATGGAAATTCATTGGCTACCTATCCAATCCTTTCTCAAACTTTGCCTATTCGATTCCGTGTCCCCAACCTTTTCTTAATTTCACAAGTTTCCTTCTCACATTCTCTTAGGTCATCACTTATTAACAGATCATAGAATCATAGAATGGTTTAGGTTGGAAGGGACCTTGAAGATCATCGAGTTCCAACCCCCCTGCCATAGGCAGAGACACCTCCCACTAGACCAGGTTGCATCAGATGATGATGCTCTGATCGTCTCAAACAAGAGAGTACTCACTAAGTGTTTCCTCCCTGGAAAACTAGAAAATACTCATACTTCACTTTCCTTAGGTAACTTTAAAGGAATAACACAAGCTAAAGTAACTAATTTCACATGCAGACTTGAACTCTTCCTATTCTGCAACTTGCAATTAATTTTCTATGTACTGGCAATCAACTAAACTTGCACAGGTCTACTTCATCCAGTAAGTACTGTCTAGCATGAACTTCAGTTAAAGAGAATTGTTGTACCTCTTCAGTTAACAAAGTCTTTAAACCACCACTATTTATAACTTAGGTTTCCTGTCAGTTTTGATTTGGGGGCACTTGGAAATGGAAAATGTATGCTCTAATACAAATTATAGAAATACAGAAATAATAGCATCATCACAAAAGCATTTGACACAGGTTGAATCTAAAGGCAGAAGTTCAAGTAAAGAAGTCCTCCAGGTGGTAAAAGCCAGTTAATCTGCATAACATGTACCTGTGCATTAGGTGCAGGAAAGTCTTTAGTGGCTTCCTCAAACCCATGTTTGGACAAGACTATTTGGAACACAATGGGAATACACTGAAGAACAGACCAGCACTAGGGCTATTTACTAAAATTCCAAGACTTCAAGACATTAAGTGGTACCTAGGTGTGAAGCTAGATTAAAAAGACATCTGATTGAATGGGATTGAAAACCACATTAATAGTCAGGCTTGGTTTTCCATGTCCTTGATAAATGGCCTTTGTCTCCAGTTCAACAAAACAAAACAACAAAAACAAAAAAGACGGGAAAAAAAGGTGAATTTTACTACTTGCATTGTGATAGAAAGTTCACTTTCTTATCTAGCCGTTCCGACATGAGGCTTTGCATTTTGCAGAAAATGGTAATAAAAAGCAGAAGAGAGAAACAGAAGCTTTCCAAATTTAAAAGTAAGCTGCCTACACCAAAAAGTCATTTTATTCCTCTGTGTGCCAATAACTTCAGCAAAAACGGCCATTTCAATATTACTGGGATAAACGTAGGCCAGACGTCTTCTGCTGTGAGCTCAGGACTGATGGAGAAAAACATATTGTTCTCAATCTTAAAATAGCCAAGGAGACAAGTTGCTGTTGGTGCTAAAGTGGTAACTTAAAAACCTTTTTGCTCTTGGAACTCACTAGAACTGGTCACCTAAAGCTTTCTGTTCAATTGGAATAAGTCACTTTGTTGGAAATAAAATTTCTTAGTTAGTACATCTTTATACCCGAGATCCAGATTCAAGGTCCTGTACTGAATCAGGTAGAGCACAAACCTGAATCGGCAATGTCCCTATTGTCCACACAGTATTCTTAATTATCCTGTGTGCCTTATGTGCAAGAAGACTGTCAAAGACTCATTTTTGTTCTAATAAAAATAAATATCAGAACACTGAAGTTTTCCTTGAAAGGAAGCCTGATTTTCTAGTCACCCTTATTCCTAAACTAGTGATTTTTCACTGAATAAATTTCTGCAATCATGTTTTGAGTAAGGACATGAATGGAATTGAAGGGATCAGTACTTTACAACCTGTCATCCAAGCTGATCAGACAAAACAGAGTTCTAATCCACAAATAGTAGTCACATTAGCACACTGTCATGCTAAAGTAACATTAGCACAGCATCATACTTTCCAAAATGAGCTCAAGTCTGTATCTATCCACAACAGATGCTCTAAAATATATTAGAGAATTTGTGAAAAAATCATAGCCATCCAGCCTAGAAATGCTAAAAGAAAATTAGAGCTCAACTTTTGGAGCAGTGTTATGGAAAGGCACAGAATTAACTATGTATTCTACAGACAAGAAATACTGAAATCACGCATGAAGCAAATTATTTTTGATCAACTCACCTTCTGACTCAATGCAAAGTATTTACTGATTTCCTTATTCAGTTCCAGAGAGAACAAAATTATCTCATAGTGAGACTGGGTTAAAGGAATCATGTACCTATTTAATTTCTTCACTTGGAAGAAAATATAATGGATTAATGTTCCTATTTGACTAGACATGCAAAACTCTAGTTGTACTTTGTGTGTTGTTGTGGTCTAAGTAATGTTACCTGCACTTTCTACCTCACGTACATATAGTGAGCTAGCTGGGAGAAATAACCTCAGGTGAAAAGGTATATAAAACCAAGATATTGTCTTACATTTTTCTGAGCAATGGATGTGGGTTCTTGACCATAATCTGCAAGATACCCAGGAAGACTATTTTATACCAGTGCACTAATTAATGCAGGAAGTTTGGAAAAAAAAAATTGTTAATTAAATTGTAGGATCATAGTACAACCTTTGGGTCAGAAATCTTTACTCACTGTTTAGCATTTAGACAATATTTTTATTTTCCCTGCCAGTTTCTTTTGTTACATTAATTTGTATCTATCGCCATCTATATTCATTTTAAATATATTTATAGAAAATAGTAGAAAGAAAATTTATCTGTGTTCTTCACACTGATACAGGAAAACCATTTGTATTAGTATACATAAAAAGAACTATCAGTTCTTAGTGACGATCAGAGTGAGGTGCTTCTAGACTGAAGAAAGAACACAAATCAGGCATTTACAGCCCATTTAGAATGCAAGATATGATCCACAAAATAATGGACAGGTAGCTAACCTGAGCACACTCCACATACAGCTGCTCAGAGCAAACCAAGCTCTGAGGAATTTTGTGTTGTGTGGGCTTTTTTTTTCCCCTCAGTTAAATGAGGGAATGTAAAATTCTGTTTAACTAATGCAAGCTCCTTAACTAGTGTACCAGAGCTACTTTTTAAAAGCAGGATCTACTTATATTCTTTCCCTATGTTACCATGATACTATGTTATGATGTATTCAAAATTTATGCCTGCATTACAAAAATTTCATGTTGCTTTTGGCCAGTGGACCGGTCAAGGAAATTACATGCCTGACCCACACATATCTAAATACATAACTGCAACACTTATTTCCCCTCTTATGTGGGAAGGTCAAAATGTCCCTTTAGAAGAGATCTTCAGGCATAATAGTAGAAATCCAAGAAAATACATCACTTAAGGTGTACTTTATAGGAAACATATCTCCTTTCTCTCACATTTCATGGTGAGATGACAGTGATACTCTACGGTATTCCTGCTGACGCTGTCAAGTGTAAAGCATTTACTGTGTAATGATTATTTACAATGACCTGCTATGATATGTCAGCATCTCCTTGAAGAAAAGGTGAAATGACCTGGTGGAATACAAAACACTATACAATGATCAATGAAGATAACTCATAAGACCAGTCACTTGTCAGATATTACTCATTCCTTAGAACCAAAGAAAGGATGACTGTAGTAATCCATGAATCATTTATCTAAAGATAAAAAATTTGGAACAATAATCAACAAAAAATGAGGAGCTATTCTGAGCTAATTAATGTCCCTATTTAAGTACTGATTGACAATTTTGCACTACAGGACATTCTGTAACAGATAATCCACAGAGTGCAGTAAAGCAAGCATTACATTGCCACCCATTTAAAAGCTGTGCTGCTTTTCTCATTCAAAGATTTTTATATGCATGCAGTCGATGAACTGTCTGATAGTAGCTTATGGACAGCTGTAGTGTTCCTACTCATAGCAAAGCCACTAACATAATATAAAGTTATTGTAAAAGCTTTTTCAGTAGAAGTATCATACAGGTTCAAGATTTCCAACATATTAAAATCACACAATTAAAATCATATTGCCTTTAAAAGAAGAAGTGGTACTTTTTCCCTCTATTTAGTTTTTTAAGCTTGGCATATTTCAGTAAAATCTATATCCAGGAGAGATTTGATCCTCTTAATGTAATCCCAGCTATTAATTCTTAATGTTTCTTCCCCATAAAAATTAAGATATTGTACTATTTGTAAGAAATATTATCTATACTTAAACCACTAAATCCCAAACCAGAAGGCAACATCCTGCAATCAAGTTCAAAATACCTATGTGCAATCCATGAAAGTTACTCCTGTGGTGAATTTCACCTAGTGATTCAGAACAAACTGGACTAGAATATAATGAGCTATAAGGCAAAATATAAGAACTGTATTTTGTTAGCAGCATGTTAGTAATAATTACTAGATAATGTTGTTATTTCTGTTATTATTTTACTGGGAAATCATTGCATCATTAATGTACGTTGCTCAGTTCAGATGTGTGCCTCTTCCCACTCTATTTTCTTTCCTCTCCTTCACATCAGAGTAGATTCAGTACAGCAGTGTCCAGGAGGGCACATGCAACTTGGGTATGTACTAATCATTTCAAATTACAACTCATATTTCACTACTTTGCTAAACGCAAATAGCAAGGAGGTGAAGGAATCATTAACAAGATCTTATTCTGAATTTTGGATGGTAATTGAGCATATATAGACAGCCAATTCATTACTCCTTTTCCTAGGAATTAAATAATTCACCATTCAAATTAAGCCATTTGAAATCACTTCACTGGTTAGTTCATGGAATGTAATATTTAATCATTATCCATTCAGCTAGGATAGCCAGCTTTCATTAAAAAGAAAGAGAACATATCCTACTTCAGTTTATGTGACAAGACTCAATTCCTACATCAGGCATTAGGACTGATGCTAAGTTTGGGAATGCTGTATGTCAGCTGTGTCAGGTCAGGTCAGGTGACAAATCCCTGCCTTCTGTATGTAGTTGAGAATGACTCAGGGCTGTAACGTGAGAAGACAACCAAATAGTTCTTATAATTATCTGTATGAGTGGTATAGAGACACTAGAAATACCTACAAGTGGTCAAGAGCTGAGGCTCATAACTGTTTATGTAAGACTTTTTCCTTTACCTACCAAGGCCTTCTGGGAGTAATATGTCTATTTGTTAACATCCCATGTTACACACGTATGGCTTTTGGATTTTGGATCTAATGTGACAAGCATGAAGGGTTCCAATTCTGACTAGATAGAATGTCATGTCCTCCCTGTGCCCTTGTAAGAGTAAGGCCTTGCTATGTGTGTACATTTCACATAGAATCATAAAATGGTTGGTGTTGGAAGACCTTGAAGATCATCGAGTTCCAACC